>JAOTOL010001257.1:0-327500 GCA_034440575.1 Imbricaverruca yamaguchii | reverse complement strand
GGAGGGAGGAAGAGAGGGAGGGAGGGAGGGAGGGAGGGAGGGAGGGAGGGAGGGAGGGAGGGAGGGAGATAGACAGAGGGAGAGAGGGAGAGAGAAGATTCTATAGAAGCTTTGTATAGGGGGCGGGGATGGCCGAGTGGTTAAGGTGTCGGGCTATGGGTACCAAAGGTCCCGGGTTCGACTCTAGCGCCACTCAGGACATTTCCCAATCCCGCGGCCCACCGGTGAAACAGTGTGGGCGGCGCCATTAGCCGTGAATGTGCATAAAGTGTGTCGTGAACCAACCAAAAAAACAAACAGAAGCTTTGTATAGAAGCTCTGTATAGAAGCTCTGTATAAAGCTCTGTATAGAAGCTCTCTATAGAAGGTTTCTATGGAAGCTCTATAACTCTTTCTTACGGCATGGGTGCCTCCCTTGCTCTTTCTATCCATAACCCTCTCTCCTCTCACTCGTCCAGAGCTCCCAATGTTGCCTTATATTACTATACAATTAAAGAGAAAGTTTGTAAGTTTGTATTTCAGATTTCATATGCTTGGGAATTTCATCAGCGGGCAATGCGATAGTACTCACCGAATACCATATATCATCGCTTAACCTTTATGCGAGAAAAGGAAAATAATTTTTTGGGTAGACTAATATTCAGGATGGTAAAGTTCAGAACAAGCCTCATCTTCCAGGCCTGGACACAGTTCATACACACGCAGTGTGCCATACTCTGGCGGGGGCACCTCGGTACGTACGCGACACAACAGACCCTTACAACAAACAGCGAGGGCCAAACCACAGTTTCCTGATTAGACTATCCCGAAACTAATGCCACACTTCGCTGGCTCATGCTACGTTGCCCGGTGGAGACGTCGGGCAGTCGGGTCGGATACAGAACGGCTGGCTGGTTGTCGGACCGCAGTACCAACAAGTGCGGGTGGCAGCGGTGCCAGAACAACGGAAACGCAAGCTGCACGAACGCGACCATTCTCTGAACTCAAGAACGGTTGGCTTGCTCCAAGTATGCGCTGACCCCACGCAATGCATGGAAATGGAGAACTGCTATTCTCGGACACCAGAGCGAACACGAAAGTTGAATTAAATCCCACAAAAAGAGTTCAGGCCCACCAGCTCGCACTGTCTCGGTCGGCCGCCTGGTGCGTTCGGCCTCACTTCACACCTGAAGACCATACAGACGTGACGTGATATCACGTGGGCCGACACCGCTCACAGACAGCGGCTGGTTACAACACAACGCCGCCGCCAATGTTATGCGCCGATCACAACCACACAACCACAGCCACCACTCTCCGCCAAACTCGCAGCAATATATTACCACGTGTCAACTGCACCCATTTCATGGTGAATGAAGAGGCCCGACAAAAGGAGAAAAATAGAAAGTAATTCCGCTAGGCTAAATTAGGCTGTTTTCTGGAGACGTTGGCTGCGAAGGTTTGAACAACTAGATGGATTCGGTTATACAGCGAGGATAATCGGACATCAGCTTTGTTGTTGTTACTATTGGGGTGGTTTAGGGGCGCATCGACTGCATGGGTCAAACAACGCCCACGGAATTTGGATAGGCGTGTTTGGCAAAGCCTGACTTAAAACTTCGATCCCTCATCACGTTGGACTTTCAATGGCTGCATGGACGGCCCACGTGCTTCCACAGCGGATGCCGATCAGTTAATAGTTAATGCATTGGATCGCCGCCAAACTATAGCGTCTCAGCCCTCACCCACCGCACGTCAAATCAGCTGTCACAAAACGCTCCCTCTTCACGTGAGTTACGAAGAGGAGGGTCCTCCGACATTTCACGGCGGGGAAAATGACGTGACCTAATGTCCACCAGATTGGATGGTCTTCCAGAATGTGGAGGTCGTGCCACCGCTTGTGTAGCCTCTACAGTGTGGCACGCATTGAGAGATGCGGCAATTAGGAGCCATCGTATACAATATCGACACGTATGATGTACTATGGCCGGCGTATGCGGTCAACTTATTTTCCTCTCACTGTCCATTCATGGCGGTGGCATTCAACAGACTCCTTATTGATTTGCTCAAGTTAGCTATTAAGGCTTTAGGGCATCAACTTCATTGGTCAGTAGCGCCCATATTGTGTTCCTCTACTAAACATCAGTTGCAGCTCCTTCTTCAACGTGGGGGGGGCGATAAGATGGGACTCCCAGCGTTGACTTTCAGACATCCAGCCTGCAACCATTTCCCTACGTCTCGAGAGCCATTGGCGTTAACGATTCAAACAATCGATGGGCGCCCGATGCGCGCAGCGCCGGCCGTGTGGTGGTCATCGGTCCATCTCGCGGTCGCAAGACTGCATGTATCGATCACCGGGCCACGCCGGCCGGATCCCCGACTCGGCCAGAGGGGGGGTGATGGTGGTGTTGGTGGTGGTGGTGGCAGTTGTGGCAGTGGTGGCAGTGGTGGCAGTGGTGGCAGTGGTGGCGTCGCCAATCTCTCACGCCGATTGGTCCCGGGCGAAGAGTAGCGACAGGTGAGATTCGAACCCACAATCTTTTCATTGTAAGACGGGCAACTTACACCTAGGCTACTCATCCCCCTCGGTCAGAGGAGCAACGTGACCAACACGGTCAAGGCCGCCACTTTCGCCGCCGCCATACCCAAGCAACGAGCTCTCATCGTTAGGGCCAGAGGAACACCGTTGCTGCCACTGCCACTGCCACTGCCACTGCCACTGCCACTGTCACTGTCACTGCCACTGTCACGGCCACGGCCACGGCCACGGCCACGGCCACGGCCACTTCCACTTCCACTTCCACGGCCACTATCACGGCCTCTGCTACTGCTACTGCCACTGCCACTTCCACTGCCACTTCCACTTCCACTGCCACCTCCACGGCCACGGCCACTGCCATCGCCGCCACACCCACGCCACGACCGCTCCTCGATACGGTCAGAGGAACACCGTTACCACCACGACCATGGTCGCACGTGACATCCTTGCGTGCGATATTCCAGAAGGATGTTTCATTAAGATGTTCTAGAACATGTGCATGTTGAAAATTGTCTGTTCCCCTGCGTCGACGCAGCCTTCACTCGTGTTCATCTGTGCCGACTTAATTTGGCTTTGCTGATATTGCCGGCAAGAAAATGCCTACATTCGCACAACGGCCGTCTTAAGTCCACTTTAATTACGCACTCGCACGCACGCACACACGCAAGCACGCACACACGCACGCACACACATCCGTATGGCCAAGGGCATGTGAACGGGCAGTGTGTGTATCAACACATAGTCCCATCAACACAGTTAATCGATCACCAGAAGCCGTAAAGCACCATGCAATTGCATTCACAAGAAATACAAGCTGGCGCTTCGGCGATCAACCTATCAGTAAGGGGGCACCCTGACTGTGCCCCTTCCCCAAACCGCACAGTAAACGACACCAGGTTCACCGATTGGCTCACCGCCGCACAGCCACCTTAACAGACAACTTTTAGGAACACAACAACCGCAAAGCAAGCGTCAATCGGCTCGGCATCGCAGACTGAATTGCGAGTTGTCGATGTGCCATCGGTTTCGCCTTCCGGACCTCGCCGAATGCGCCGCAGCAAGCACGCCGCACAGCTTCTTCCAGCCGCAGCGATGGGTTGACACGGGGTCTGTGTCGACACGGGGTTGTGACAATCTATCCCACTCCGACCCCAAAGTGTCTTCTGGCCGGCAAGGGTTTGGGCGCATTTCTTGCGCCTCTAGCGGTGGGCACTTGCAGCGACTGCTAAATATTAGGAAAATAACAAAACATACGAAAAGAGGCGAGTTTGATGTTAACAAATTACCATCCCAGACGGATAATACAATTACCAAGATGGAAAATACGAAGTACGGTATTTCGCGATTCATAAACGTTCAGCGCCGACGGGGAATCGTGTTTTCTTTAGGCGCTACAGCTTCTTTTCTGGAAGAAGAATACGACAGAATGGATGACGACAGGGCCAGGAACAAATTTGTTAGCTGAAAGCTATATAATCAGCATATTTACACATAATTTGAATACCTTCCTTCGCCATGTATTTAATATGAATGGTTGCTTTGAGCAGATGGAGATTCATATAATGGTTTGTTTTATTTGCAACATCTGCCATTGCGCCAAAAAATTCCGCAACTTTTCGTTCTGCAACTTATATACATATATACATTATATATATATATATATATATATATATATATATATATATATATATATTATGTACATATACGCTTCGGACGATAATATAGATTATTTCCAAGCAAAGTGGCTGAACCGGGGTGCTTTTGCATGCCGTTGTCAGTAGTGATGTAGTTAGGTTCGCCAAATTATTTTCCGAATTGTGCTATTCTAAGACTTAAAAAAACAACACTTGGCTTTATTTTGGTGACACTCATTATCTGCTATTGTGTTCAAGTATTCAACAGTCAGATTCAACAATTCATCACATCTTATCACAGATTTCCATGCACTTCACCTTGACCTCATTGGTGCCCTTCCAATTTGCACATGCCCGTGTACTTCAGCTCGCACTTAATACATATTACAGCACGAAATTGCATCTCTTCACGACCGGAGTCCAAATGCTGCGGCGAAGACCGCCCCACTGACGGCACCTCGACATTGATTTGCTCGACCTGACCTGGAAGGTCAACCAAGAGGCTAACCAGCCAAACAACTCGTCACAATCGTTTGCATGCGGCAGGAAGACGGAGCGAGCAGGCATGGTCCGCCGCCTGTGTTTGCCGCCTGCATCACAATACGGCAGACAAGGCTCTCTGGCGCATTACCTCGCTTACGTCCGCGGACCGTCCACGTGGCCAGCAGCAGCGCATCCGGCTGGGCTCAGCAGCTGCTTCGCTGCAGCACGACCACCACACACACGGCGGGGCTCGTCAGACACAAAGTTGGACACATTTGAACAAAGTTTCTGACGTCATGTTGGCTGGCCCAGTGTTCTTGTTTTGCTTCATGTGAACACGCATGGTCGCGCAACACCGGACGAGAAACCGGCCGAGTCGGCTCGATGGCTGCCCGGATACACACGCAAAGTCCCGCGGGCCAGTGTGAGTCAGCTCGCGTGATCGCGCGACCGGATTTTCTTGCCGGCAATCTTGGGCGGTGCGTGCCGACCTGCGCGCCTCCTGCCAACTGGCAGTTCCGAGTCTGGCCATTGCTTAGCTGTTGGAGTGTCTCGTCGCTAACGTTTGGACACGGTCAGGAGGAGAGTGGAGTCTTCAGCTAGTATATTGTCTCCGGTTCCGGGGACTACTTTCCCGACGGGCTTACGCAGCGGCTCTGGTCCCGTCGTACTGCCGTCAAGCTCGCTGAAAACCTCGTGCAAATTAACTGACAAACAAGCCAGTGCACTGGTCGCCCGCCGATGGACCCGTGTGGTCCACACATGGTGGGGCGTGAGGTGCGGCGTTACCGCCTGTACCGTCACCTCCCGACACGCGAACGTCCGCATCCGCCAACCGCCATTCGTCTCCGGCGATACGGCCGACTGGCTCGCGAGCTCGTCGGCTGCCAGTTCAGATTCATGAGCTTCACGCTCCTGAACTGGCTGCCAGATCAGATTCAGGAGTGAAGCGAGTTACGCGCTCCCCACCCGGCTGCCAGATCAGATTCAGGAGTGAAGCGAGTTACGCGCTCGCCACCCGGCTGCCATGTGCCTCTTTCTATCTTTTTCGATTACGATCGCTCGCGCACAACGTTTTTTCTGCCGTCAAAATGCACGTCAGCTGGCCCCCTTTCCACGGACAGGACTTTACTAATACACGTCAGATAGCCCCCTTTCCACGGACAGGACTTTACTAATACACGTCAGATAGCCCCCTTTCCACGGACAGGACTTTACTAATACACGTCAGATAGCCCCCTTTCCACGGACAGGACTTTACTAATACACGTCAGATAGCCCCCTTTCCACGGACAGGACTTTACTAATACACGTCAGATAGCCCCCTTTTCACGGACAGAACTTTACTATCTTGCTGTTTCCTCTCGTCGTACTCAGTTGTTCAACCTTGTGTTCAGAGCACATGCATCTAGACGTCTGTTGTACAAGCCAAATTGCATTTTTCCCCGTTGGTAGCACACTGTTTGGCATCCTATGTCGTGGAAATAGTCCATTTATAATGCTGCGTGTCTGTTCACGTGTCGGTCCCATTCCTACAGCTATTTGTCCATCAGAATAATTAGTGATAACACCAATAACGCAGTTAAATAAATGCATATTATATATCTGCAATAAAAGAGTCAGATTGCTTAGCCACACCTCCAACTTCATTATGTTTTGACAACACCAGCTTCAGCATTTGCAGCAACAACTTTCCAGATGATCTTCCACCTACGATTCCAGCCATCACCAACCCAAAGCAAGGATCATGGCAACTTATTTCTCCAAACAATAACAGCACGGACGGATAATTACATCGAAAAAGTATCCGTTGGCGGCAATAACAGCGCATCGCAACCAGTGGCGCAGTGTTTCGTGTAAACACCGTGCAGTTTTCGCTGCGCCCAGCTCACGCTTGTCAAGCGCTGGCAAGCAACCGAACTTCTGAAGAGGAAGGAAAGGGGAAGGGACGTGCCATCGGGTGTCACTGTGCGACCCCCCCCCCACGTAATCTTGGCAGGACGAACCACCTCAAATGTAAGTTGGTCTACCTTGTGGTTTGTACGCGTGTCCAGGTTCACATACACATACAAACGCACACACAAACATCATTATGAACGTTTTTGCTCAAAAGCATTGGGTGCTTTCGTTGCTTTCAGAACGGCCATTGAAAATAGCGTTATTCCAATTATCATTGACTGATTAATTAGGGGAGCACCAACTGATAGTAGTGATACGGCGCCCGTGTGCCTCTCTTGCAACATCACGCATGGCTGCATGTACCTACTTTTGGATGGAATACATTACGTCCAACTGATCAGTCGATACACCCAGATATATTTGACCTGCCAGGACTACCTCCGAATTGCCATCCAAAATAGCACGCTTGAGGTTTCGTGGAAGTCGACGCTGAAATAACGTTTTCGTTTCTCCTGGGAGTTTGGGCAAGACAACCGGGTGTCGAACTGCCACAGGCGCATCATATCGCGCACGTGGCTTGACCTCATTTTTCAAAAGATACCTGTGTGCAGCGTATGTGTGCCCTATTCGCAAGCGTGCTAAAATCATCTCTTCTCTCTTACACCTTTTCAGCGACGACGGCATTGTGTCACAGATCGGAGTTCGCTTAGAAGCTGATGATGCCTGCGTTCCTCCCACTTTCCTTGCAGAAAAGCAGGCACTTGTGAGTAGTAATCTCTGACGGGGAGGGGCAAAGCTCCCGTTCTACGTAGCTGCAAGGCACGCTTGGCAGCACCATCGGTGGGGACGAGTGGTCTAGGGGTAAGGTGCTTGTCTCACAATCGAAAGATCGTGGGTTCAAGTCTGACCTGTCGCTACTCTTCGCCCGCGACCAATCGGCGTGAAAAATTGGCAACGCTACATGACTTAACGGTCGATGCGTCGTAAAGCCAATAACCAACCAACAACCAACAGACAACCAACCAACAACAGCATCACCGGTCCACTCGTTACCTTGATATCAGTATGGCTCGGTATCCAACAGAAGCCAACTCTCTTAAGCGCTCGATCAACTCTGCCAGACGAGTTAGGATCTCGTGAGTAAATTGGTTTGATGAGTGGAAAGACTGGGGCCGTAGGGCTACTCAACGAGTATATTGCAATAGCACGGCAGGCTCCGTCTTCAACCTCAATAAAAATGTTTCAATAATCGCCACCAACTCGGCAGTGTACACAAAGCACTAGAAAGCGCAGTCCGCCTATCCACAATCTGGCCGGAAACCCTTAAACATCAGGTATTCTCACGCTAAGTTCCCGGAAACGTGCCTTCGATTGATCTACACTTCGCTCTTCCTACCTCACAAAACTCTCTAATTCCAACTCTCAACAAGCTTGATCAATCCACTTTGAACCCGACATTCGGCCTATGCAGTTGGCTATGACGTACAGTTCACCCTTCATAAACGTCTCGACAAGACCATGAGTGAAGACAGTGAGGACGGAATGTGGAACATCCACTTACAGTTCGTCTCCACAAACACCTCGAAAGGTCCATGGTTATGCTAGACGTGTTAATGCCGTCAGACGTTTGCAACGTTTACGTATACAGCAGTGTGCCTAGCTTTTCACGCCAGCATACTTGTTTCCTTGGAATCGCCACTAAACTTCTAAATGTATGTGTGGATTTTCTACCCTACGCAGTGCGGGGTGGGGGTTAACTTGACCCCTACCCTAACTTTTCTTTCAGGCATGATAAAGATACGATACACGGCATGGTGTTGCTACATTTTTCAACAATCAGTTGCTTGAAACATTTTCATCTTTCTCTTTTTGTTGATCTTTCAGGTCAGAACAATTGAACATTTAGTATAACATTGGTGACGTGTGCAAAGGTGAAAGTGACCAATCCCGTGAACGTCAAATACTTGGTAATATGTGATGAACCGGTGAATTTGACAATGTTCGAATCAGATGTGACTGAGGGAAAGGTAACGAGTGCCACTAAAGCAAAGCCATGTGGTTTCCAGCATTCTTGATATTTCTAGAGATATACAAATCCTAACTTTCTGATCCTTTTAATGTGGCTGGAAAATTTGAACAACTATTCAAAATTGGTAACTCTAATTTGGGGAGTCCGCCACGTCAGAAATGCACTCGACGTACAAAACTACCCTGGTTTACTTCGCAATGTCCGTATTTAAGCCTCTACAGCGTCCGTAATACATGCCACTTCGGGCCGTCCTAGGTCTTAGTCGTAGTCTTAGCTTAATGAACTGAACCGATGACTTGAAACCTGGCACGCTTTTAGGGCATGACGTGCAAATGCACATATTTGGCTTCCGAAAAAAAGTGATTAGTAGCAAAGCTATGCGTAAGGGAACAACTTTTTTACAACTAGTCCTCAATCCTTCATTTGACCCGAGGACCGGATACGATGCTTGGGTTGTTCTGCACTCATTTGTTCATACGCTTATATTAAATCTTTTACTATATATTGGATGGTTTGCTTACGGAAAATGTGATATTTATACATTTATACATCGCAATGAAACCAGGTCGCAACCTGACTTTGATCTGCCTAACTCCCGTATCGTAAGACCCTAAAACGCATTATTATTAAACATAATGTCCGCAAAGGACGTAATGGAAAGTGTGCTATATTTCAAAGCTTTCCAAAGCTTTCACTACATCAACGGTTCAGGGGCTACCCCAGAAAACAATGTTTCACTCATTCACCCATAACTTTGAAATGAGGTCACGATGGCGACCTAGACTGACATATTCGTTACAAAATTTAATTATCGATACCCACCTTGTCAGCTGGATCTGCCGGCATTTAACGAATGTGCGGGCTGTCGAGTGTACGAAGATCCGTGGAAACGACTTGCCATTATCCACGATGCGCTAGGTCGATACCGTCCCTATGGAACAGCCACATCCGATAAGAATTTCAGCTCAAATCAAGCATTTTAGGTTGTCGGTATGCAAGAACCACCACTAGCCCCTCAAGAAGCGCCACAAGCACTGTCCCGGCCCAGCCATAAATATTCGAGGCAACATCGAATGCCGGCCAACTCTCCACGGGGACACGGTGTTTTCTGCTTCGCTTCGCCTCCCGGGACTAGGTCGATGAAACCCGACACTTTTGGCTAAAACGGCCCCGATCGACGTGTTCGTAGCTGGTCTCAACATCGACGGAAAGCGGTCAGAGGTACCGCTGCCGGTGCCCCTGACCACCAGCACCAGAGGCACCGCTGCCGACAAGCCGCATCAGCACACCGGTTCGGATCTTCGTCCGACATCTGGCCGCCCGGCGTTCCGTTGTCGATGCGATCTGTGGCGCACAGTACCGAAGCGAACTACACTCGATCTGGAGACGGCAGGCGGGGAGACGTGGTGGAGCTGAGCAGCGCACCAGAGAGGGAGAGGCGCCCGACAACAGGACGCAGACAATGGTGGCGCTCGCCACATGCGCGGCACGCGGGCGTCGGCAGCCGACGGTGCAGACGCGCCTCCACAACACGCGGCGTGTCGCGTGCACCTTCGGCGGCGCGGGATCGGCGCCGTAAGGCTGATTTGTCGCGACAGATCGAAAGTGCTGTCCGGCGCTGCGGGTCAGACCCTCGAGACCAGCTACCAGAGTCGGCCAACCGGTCCAAAGTGGAGCCGATCGGACACTTTGGACAGCGGACCGGACAGTTCGACAGCCAACCGGACAGTTTGGCAGCGAACCAGGCATTTGGGCAGCGAACCAGGCAGTTGGGCAGCTGATAGGACACTCGGACAGCCAATCGGACATTTGGACAGCCGACCGGACAGTTGGGCACCGGACCAGACAGTTGGGCAGCGAACCGGACAGTTGGGTACCGAACCGGACAGTTGGGTACCGAACCAGACAGTTGGCCAGCCGATAGGACACTCGAACAGCTGATCGAACACTTGGGCAGCGGAATGAACACTTGGACAGCGGAATTAACGGATGGATAGCGGACTGAACGACTGGGCAGACGATCGGACAGTTGGACAGCCGACCTGACATTTGGACAGCCGACCGGACACTCGGACAGCCGACCGGACAGTTGGACAACCGACCAGACACTCGGACAGCCGACCTGACATTTGGACAGCCGACCGGACACTCGGACAGCCGACCGGACAGTTGGACAACCGACCAGACACTCGGACAGCCGACCGGACAGTTGGACAGCCGGCCGCACGTCCGGTGCACGTTTGGCGGCAACGGGAACTCACGGCGCATTATAGAGCAGGCGGCGAGCTGTGGAATCGCTCCGACACTAGATGCTCGGTTGTGGTTCGATTCGCTGCACCACGCATTCGCGATCCGACAGAAGCGGGCAGGGCACTGCTGTCCTGCTGTAGGCCGGGACGTCCGGGTCCGTCCGCGCACCAGACTTCGCCGCCGCTGCCACTTCTCACAGCGCCAGCCACAAGCGGTCATACTGAATGCTTATGACATATTGAAGGCTTACATTACCACAGCCTCCAGACTGGGATGACCCCGGAACACATCGCCAACAAAGTATCGACCGTACCGGGCTGTCGGTCACCGCGCCATCGACGCCAGTCCTGGAGCGACAGCCAGCACAGCGCTCCCGGCGGCGGGGTCGGACCAGCACCTGACAGGCCCGGCCGCCGACCCTTCGCACACGTCGCCAGCCGACTGTCTCCGCAGTGGCGATGGCCAGGCCAGGCCAGGCGAAGATGAGCATCTACATCTACATCTACATCCAATGGAGACATCTACAGCAGCTGTGCGCAGCCGCTGTATACAGCGAAGACAGGTGCACCCAGCAAACACCAACGGCAAGAGCACAACAGTACCACTAAAGGACGGACACAGCACAGGTCAATTACGACGGGCGAAAAGAAAAGAATGAAAGGCAAAATAAAATGGATCTGTGTTGGATCACCCGGACGACAAGCAAGGAGCAGACTATCGTGAACGACTGTCGACCGTTGGTAGATGCTTCCATGACAACCAGTCCGCAAAAAGAAAAATAACTTTGGGCTGTATTAAGAGCATTCGACCCCGATGCGACATGGCGTCACCGATCTCTCACGCCGCTTAGTCGCGGGTGAGCCGGGTAATTCCGCCGGCTGAGGTGTTCGTGCCGACGATATCACCATCAAGAGTCGAACGCCCCGTACCGATCGAGCCACGACGTCCGCCACCAGTGCGCCAACGCTATCCGGTGTCTCGCGGCGGCCACGACCAACACCAAAGCACTGGCAGAGTGCAAAAACACTGTGCAAGACCAGGTGCTGGCTTCCGCAGCACCGGCGCCCTGATCCCCTGCTTTGTCAGAGGCCAGAGTGTTGGGGGTGGAGACGACGGAACCGCTAGCTGGAGAGCTAGCCGACGCCGACACTCGTCAACGCAGGAGCGTCTGGAGGTCGCACACCGACGGCGAGGTGCTTGAAAAATCCACGTTGGGGTTGGGACTTCAGTGAAGCAGACTTAAGCCTCTATGTGAATGTAGAGTGCGCACACTGCACTTATCCCTCCGCCAGATGGGAAGGGTGTGACCCCCCCTCCCGTCAGTAGAAAGATCGCACCACCTACGCCCCGGATAAGCTTGGTCGGTAGTCAGTGGCAGGTCACCAGCAGTTGGCCGGGCGGAAAGGTGCACAGAGCTGCCCGGAGCACCAGGCGGCCCACCAGCTGCTGTGGCGGCACATGGAGTCAAACCAAGCCAGCCATCGCAGGCTCGAACACGTCCGCCCGGCGAGGACAGCATACATGAAGTCAATGGATGGGCCCAAACGGATTGGGGGCGAGGCCATACCATAAAGGGTCCCATGTGAAAAGTTGAAATTATTGGGATAGCACAGCCAGCATACGGGGAGGGGGCAGCAGGTACACTCCCAAAAGCACACAAAGCTACACCCCTAGGACCACTGGTCTATCGGCGTGATTACGCCGACAACATTAAACGCCAATCAGCTGCATGCCAAATGAAAACATCACCAAGTTGGTCCACATGCAGAGAAGGCAGATCTCGCTAGACAACCCAGCCGAGATGCCGCGGAAGAATGTAACACACTCACAGTGCTGTGGTTCGCCTTCCTCAGCTCTGAGCAGCAGCTTTCCCAGCTCCGTGATGGGTGTCAGCGCCCCCAGGTGCAGTATCCGCACAGTGTCCCCATCGCCATCTATCACCGCGTCTGTGAGATCGAACTTGGGTTCCAGGCCGGCCACCGTCGGCAGGAAGAACGGGGCCGATTTCGGAGCCTTGGGTGGCTCCTTCGGCTTGTTCCGTTTCTGTGTGAAGACGTTTGACGGAGTCACACACATATATTGTAATTGTTTGAATGAATTTCGAGCAGCTAGCGGTAGTAGGCGATACCGATATTGCAGGTTCCTACATACAATTTCAATGTTTTAATGCCAGAATTATGATCAGTCACAAATTAGCATATTACGTCGATGAAAATAAGCACCCTACAAGCAGAATTGAAGCATCTTTATTAGCGGAATATATAACTCGCATCTAACAGAAAGATTAAAGCCCGTGAGTTTTGCCAACTCAGATATAATAACATAATTGAAGAAAACTGCCGCAATAGCCGAAGCAATTTCGTATAACAGCGTTATTTTTCAATGCCACTAATTTCGCTGACATGCATGACAGCGTGTCGAATAGCGCATCACACATTGCATCACGAGCGGGGAGTATAGCATGTCCGGTCCTGCAGCTGTAAAGCCAGCTTCCGTGGCGGCAGCGCTCATGCCAGTAAAACAAATATGACCTATGCGTCCTTGACACTATAATTTCATCTTACCTTAGGAGAAGGTAAGAGGAAATGCCCTTCCCCATACCCAGCCTTTTTCCTTACCTTACCTTCCACCAGAGTAATTTGCAACAGCAAGGTCGTTGGCCCATTTCCGCCCATACATACCGCTACGAAATACCGTTCATTTCCAAGATTTTGGCACGTCAAAAGACACGTGTGCACCACAGGCATGATTCCACATTGCTCATTTCATCCCATTCCAGACCTGCAACTTTAAATTTCAATTTTTACAATTTGTATGCTGGGCCATAAGCTACCTACTTGGATGTTATATCTTATATTAATTTGTGTTGAAGAAAGCTTATGCGCAATAACGCCTCGGCGAGCTCGCAATGCAGAGGGATGTCTTTGTTCAATAACGCCGTACCTATGGGCAACCACAGTGTAAACCTTTTCGACCCCAGTTAAAGATTGCAACAAAATATGGTGCTGCCGACTGCACCATTTCAAGAAGACTGAGAAGAAGATGGCATTGTCGAGTTCACCAGTCGAGTGAAGCTGGTATTTCCGCAAGACAAACTGGTGCTGCGACCGCGATTCCTCCGACATTGTGCGCCAACAATGTTCGCCGGGGTTCACCGAAGACTTCCCTTGCTGGTGAAGGGATTTGGCGATTCCCGTCTAACAGCTTCCCGTCTTTCGTGGCGTGGAATGCTATAAACATACAATAATAATACCTCCATCGACTACCTTAGCCTGCTTGCGACCTTCGCATTATACGGCCAAAGTTGTCAAAGCACCCTAAACCCCAAATATCTAACGAGCTTCGCATTAGTCCCAAATCGCCGCCCGCGCCCACCCAGGCACATTGGCCTCTATCTCCCACACCACGCCCCAACTGACCCTAGTCGGTGTCGCCCAGTCTCAAAGACCCACTACGCCTCGTGACAGGTCCACTGCCGCACCACGCCACAGCTGGCCGTCCCCCGCCACACCAACCCAGTCAGCCGATGCGCTCCTAAGCCCAAACAGCCCAGTACAGCCCGCCGACAGTCCGCCACACTAACCCGGATGGCGTCGACGCTGAGCAGGTGGGCCCAGCGCGAGTCGGGCAGCAACGACAGTGTCACCAGCCGGTCGCCCAGCTGCGCCGGACACGCGCACTCCTCGTCCTTCTTGAGCGGCGCCGTCTCGCCGCCGTCGTCGCCGTCGTCGCCGGCCGTCAGCACGACGCCGTCGTCGGGCGCGCTGCCGGGCGCCGCCGCCGTCGCCGGCAGGTGGTCGCCGGCCAGCGGCGGCAGCGGCACGTAGTCGAACAGGGTGCGGTTAGCCCACAGGTAGACGGCCGGCTCGTCCACGTGCGTGGTGGCCAGCAGGCGGCCGGCCGGGCCCAGACTGAGCGAGGTGGGCGCCGACGCGGTGCGCAGCACGTCCACCAGTGCCGCCTGCGGCAGACTCCACACGCGCACGCAGCAGTCCATGCCGGCGGTCAGCAGCCAGCCGCCGTCCGGCGACAGGCACAGGTCGGTGATCGGGCCGGCGTGACCGCAGAACCGGCGCACCACCCGCCGGCCGTCCGCGTCCACCACACACGCCGAGAAGTCGTCCAGCGCCACGGCCGCCAGCCCGCTGTCGACGTTACGTCACGTCACGCCACGCCACGTTACGCCGCGCTACGGCACGACACGCCATGTCACGACACGTTACAGCACGCACAGTCAGCGCCACCAAAACACGGGACTCAGGAAAGATAATGCTGCCCTAAATGTCCTTGCCACGATTTCAGTACAACCATCTGTATCAACAAGCTACAGCTAATATCTGTTGGCGAAGAAAAATCACTTAGCATAATCAAATATTATTAAGTCGCAATGTTCACAGCAACATGCAAAAGAAGAGTAAAACAAAACGAATAAAGCTATTGCGCTGTTCTATTTATTTTATTTTAAAAAACCTTGTGGATTCTTCATAACAAATAAATATATTGTAAACTAAATATAATTACGACCAATACTTGGCCAGTGCAATGCTCAACAACCGCTTGTGCCAACGCTCCTCCAATGTTCTCCAGCACATCATCTAACATGGAGTGAACCCCAGTCACTGATCTTCCCTGTGGAGCACCTGTCGGGCGGTGGGAGTACACACCCTCTGACCATTCTCTGTACAGCACCAGCCAGGCGGTGGGAGCTCACACCCTCCGACTCGTCCCTTACAGAGCACACTTGACATTTCCCTGTGTAGCACCAGGCGGGCGGCGGGAGCCCACACCCCTGACCCTCCACCACGGAGCCCACGACCTCGACCTTTCCCTGTGTAGCACCAGCCGGGCGCCGGGAGCCCACACCCCTGACCCTCCACCACGGAGCCCACGACCTCTGACCTTTCCCTGTGTAGCACCAGCCGGGCGGCGAGAGCCCACACCCTGACCCTCCACCACGGAGCCCACGACCTCTGACATTTCCCTGTGTAGCACCAGCCGGGCGGCGGGAGCCCACACCCCTGACCCTCCACCACGGAGCCCACACCCTCTGACATTTCCCTGTGTAGCACCAGCCGGGCGGCGAGAGCCCACACCCTGACCCTCCACCACGGAGCCCACGACCTCTGACCTTTCCCTGTGTAGCACCAGCCTGGCGGCGGGAGCCCACACCCCTGACCCTCCACCACGGAGCCCACACCCTCTGACCTTTCCCTGTGTAGCACCAGCCTGGCGGCGGGAGCCCACACCCCTGACCCTCCACCACGGAGCCCACGACCTCTGACCTTTCCCTGTGTAGCACCAGGCGGGCGGCGGGAGCCCACACCCTCTGACATTTCCCTGTGTAGCACCAGCCGGGCGGCGGGAGCCCACACCTCTGACCCTCCACCACGGAGCCCACACCCTCTGACATTTCCCTGTGTAGCACCAGCCGGGCGGCGGGAGCCCACACCCCTGACCATCCACCACGGAGCCCACGACCTCTGACCTTTCCCTGTGTAGCACCAGCCGGGCGGCGGGAGCCCCCAGGTCCAGCCGGCACAGGCGCTGGCCGGTTTTGAGGCGCCAGAAGCACATGTGGCTGTCGGCGCCAGCTGTCAGCACCTGGCGCACCAGCGCCGTTGTCGCCACTCCCCGCACACTGCCCTCGTGACCTGCCCACGGGTCACAGGTCAATAGTCATGGTCGCACTTCGGCCTGGCCAGAGGTCATCAGTTGAATATACCCTCGTGACTTGCACACGGGTCACAGGCTAACAGTCACAAATGGCCGCAACATTTTGGTCTGGCCAGAGGTCATAGGTCATCGGTAAAATAGTGCCGTCGTGACCTGCCCACGGATCACAAGTCAACAGTCCCAAACATTCGCAACAGCTTGGGCTGACCAGAGGTCATGGGTCATCAATAGAATAATACTCTCGTGACCTGTACATGGGCGGCAAGTCAACAGCCCCAAGCAGTCGCAACATCTTGGCCTGGTCAGAGGTCAGAGATCATCAATGAACAATACCGTCGTGACCTGGAATTCCTTCAAAATGGAACGTACCCAACTAAAGCAGTTTTTCATTCTCATTTTAAAGAAAAAAAAACTTTATGTTCAGCCCTGGTAACTTGAAATCGTCATATTAAGATTGCAAGAAAGCAGCACGATATCAATAACGCATTCCATGACACTGACACCTCACATGACACTGACACCGCACATGGCACTGCCACCTCACATGACACTGGCACCTCACATGACACTGACACCTCACATGACACTGGCGCCTCATATGATACTGTTACTTCACATGGCACTGACACCTCACATGACACTGACACCTCGCATGACACCGACACCCCACATGACGCTGGCACCTCACATGACACCAACACCCACAGTTAAAATAATGGTTTTTCGTAAGGTATGAGATGTCGAAACGAGCACAATAGGATGCCGAAATTTGTCATTCAATTAGTACCATTTAACATGTTTTTTAGGCATTTCGGACTTCAATTTAAGGAATTGTATGTAATGCACTTAAGACTGTACCTTCATGATTTGTTTTAAGATACATGACTTGGGAAGAGCTATAGGGATATGAAGATTCATGCCTATGTGTAAGCTGCTGGTATTGTATGCCATATCGCATTTTAGGTACTACCTTTACCCGAAATTGCGATGCGAAATGTTCGTGTATCACCATTTCTTACCGAGAACATACACATGCTACTTAGAAACAAGATTATGTTGGGAAAGAGACCCAAATACTTCATAAGTACGCATCAAGGAGCGAGATGTCGTTATCTCTCGGAGAAGGACGTCGATCGAGTGTTCAGAAAGTGGCATATCCTACCCTATCTCACGAATAATTTATTACTTGCGGCATCTCACATGACACTGACATCGCATATGACATTGACACCTCACATGCCACTGGCACCTCACATGACACCTACACATCCAGGCTACTGACACCCTACATGACACTGCCACCCTGGGCCTGCTGTTCCCTTTCACCGCCACATCTTCCACTGAGTTGTGGTAGATTTTCCACCCTTGCCTTCCCAGTAGATGATCGCCACTGCCCACACCCGGGTGAAAAGCGAACTCCGGCATGCTGTATACCAGACATGGCGTGTCACGCTTTGGTTGGCCGGCAGCTGGTCGATGCATACGCGAAACAACATAGACAAGTGTCACCAGCTCGCAGCAGCTGCAGAATGTCAAATATCATCCTCAAACGATTGGAAGAGGGCAGTAATGAACGGACGCAGGGACCCTGAAATAGTCATTGCCACCTCCACTAAGCTAGGTGCCTGAGGACAGTACACCAATTTCTACAAATAATATGGCTCACCACACAATACTTTACTACATGCTTAGGTGAGTTTGTGCATTGGCCTGTTCACGGGTCTGTGAGCGAGGGTGCACCCAGATGAAGCAATCTAGTGCTTATCGGAAATCAATGAGATGATCATGACTGGGTTTATAAAACCGGTTTATTACGCTTTAGGTATTAGGCTTTATCATTACCAAAATATGATGATATAAAAGTATAACCAGGGTCACACAGAGATAAAAAGGCAAATCGTCACACGGACGGTCAATTGTAATATAATAAGAATCACAATATCGTAACCATCGTAATGTCGTAATCAGTGTAATGTAATGTAGCCATCGTAATGCCATAACCGTCATAATGTCGTAATCGTAGTTATGAGATCACAACACTATGTAACCGTCATGCCACACTCGTAACGTTTTAACCGTGGTAATGTCATAATCGTCAGTGTTGTAATGATTGTAATACCGTAGCCGTCATGCCATACTCGTCGTAATATTGTACTCGTCGTATAACCGTAACCGCCGTAACGCTGTAACCGTCGCAACTTCCAACCTCAGGCGAGCCATCGAAACCCAAACATCCGATCGGAAAGCGATCATTTCAACGACAGCAGAACGAGCCATTTCCAGCCGTGACAACGGACGGCCCGAGACCCCAATCGCACCGGGCGCCATATTTTGGCGCTGTCCACATGCAAACGACGCCGAGCGCCGCCAGAATGGTCCACAAACAGCGGCCGGTCGACAGCCGCGACTTACCCGGATCGCCGTACGAGCCGCGCGCCAGCCCCGACTGCACGTTGAAGCGATCCACGTGACCCGTGTCGTAGCCAATCAGTACGAAGTTTCCGCAGGCGGTGATGTCGGCGCACTGTAACGGGTCACGGCATTGGCGGCGGTTCGGCCGGCACACGGCACCGCCGCCCCGCCGCAATGGCACGCCGCCGTACGCCAATGATACAAGTTCGGTCATGTGCCGTCGGCTCAGGGCCGATTGAGTGCATTGAAGAGCATTATAGGCCGAACCCAGCACACGCGGCAATTGCGAGAATAGTATATTGCAATTTATGGCATCCCACGTGGCAGGCAAATTCTCCAAAGACCACCACGTTTCGTTTGCAGTTCACGTTCATACGAACACCGCAGATTGACCAAACATTGCCTATACATTTGCAGAATAACATAAAAATCGCACAATCCCAGCACGTAAGCCCCCCCCCCCCCATATACCAGTGAACACCTAAAGACTAAGAGAAGCAACGCACGGAGCACAACTGTCAATCGATAACACATCACGAGTCGTTAGCTGCTTCATCCGTACCTTCGACTGTTGTCAGGCAGGTGTATAGGAAGGTGCACTGAAGCGCAGGGGGACGGAGCGAGATGAAGGGAGATCGACATGGTGGTAGATTGGTGCTTTGGATGGTGTGGATCGGTGGTAGTTGGGCGCGCCAACTACTTCGGTCATTTTGCGCCGTCCCAAGGAGAAGAAGAACAACCTGGAGATGGAGGAGGTCAAGGGGGAGTTGGAATTTAGTGGTAATAGGAAGGCAGAGGTAGCGGGTGGAGGTGGAAGGGAATGGAGAGGAATGGAAACAGATGGATGGAAGTGGAGTGACGTGGATGTAGGTGGCTGGTTGTAGCAAGGTGGATGGAAGTAGAGGGCGGTATAAGGTGGGTGGGGAGGAGGAAGATTGGGGGAGATGGGAAGGGGTGGCAGCAGATAGGAGGTGGAAGAAAGTGCAATGAGGTAGAGGGGAATGGAGGGAGGTTCGGGGGGAGCATCGACCATGGTAGATCATTTAGCGAGGTGGGGGAGGTGGAGAGACGCGGAGGGCGGTGAGAGTGGATGGAATTGGTGTGAGGTTGAGAGACGCTGAGGGCGGTGGGAGTGGATGGAAGTGGTGGGAGGTGGAGAGGCGCGGAGGGCGGTAGGATTGGATTGGTTGGCTATTTGGGCTTAGGGGCGCATCGACTGCTTCAGTCATACAGGCGGTGGGGTTGGAGGGAAATCGTGGGTGGTGGAAGGATGCGGCGGACGAAAGGGCGTGGCGGGCGGTTTGGGCGGAGAGAAGTGGCGGCGGTCGGAGGAAGGTGGATGTCGGAGGTGATGTGGCAGTTACCGTGGCGGCGGCGCCGGCTCGTCGCTGCCGGCCGAACCTCTCGTGCTGTAGCCGGTGGTCGCCCATGCGCTGCCGGTCGAACGACCATGTGGTGACCTGCGTCAGGCCTCGGTGTACGGCGGCGATGTTGTCCCACTCCTTCTCCCGCACGGGGGCTGTCGGAGGTCAGGTCACCATCAGCAAGGCTGCAGGTGCTGTGTGCTGCCAGAGGCTGACCGTGGCAGGTCAGGTCAGCATCGACACAGTCTCGACTTTCAGCGATGCCGTACCGGTCACCAGATGATGGCCGCTGAATACTTCCCTACTGGAACGCTCAACACACGGCGAGGTGTCGCCCATATAACGCACGTACGACAAGCCATGGCCCTCTGGGGTCGTAGGCGTATCCGGCAGTAGGTAACGGAACATCGGAAAGAGTCGGCGCTTTTTCTCGCAAAAGCAGGGATGCTATATGCAATACTTGCTCCCAGCACGTCGCTTAAAGAAGCATAAATCCTAAAATGTGCCAGCATTCCCCATGTCCAATTAGCATTTTTCACAATCATACAATCATCTACTCACGGTCATAAATATACCTTCTGGATTGCTTTCTTCTTCCTTTAAAGACATTTAGACCGAATTACTGCTGGGGTAGCCTTATGGACAAAGATCTGATTGCTAAGAAGACCTTGTTGTGTGAACACTGCGACCGCCACCCAATCCCTTAATTCCAGTTAAACGGAAGAATTTTGACCGGAAGCTTAACGTGCCGTCAATGCACTGACACGGCTGCCCCGATAGCTCGTCCCCAGCCTCATCGGACCAGTCACCAAGCGACCGTCTCACGCGATGGCTAAACGCGAGCGCGTCAAGCGACTCCTGCCCTGATACGCCAGGACAGCGCTCGAATCAACTGAGCTACCTGGGCGGCAACTATAGGTCGCGCACCTATGTGACTTTCACAATGGTTCATGAAGCATTAGGACAATGGCAATACATGTAAAAACTATTAACCATGTGGCATGTTATTCCTCGTGGCACACTTTCTGCTGTCAATTTGGATTTAAGACAGTCCAACAGTAATGCTTTTGTCCATCCAACTAATGGCTGCTTCACATTAGCTGTACGTGAGACACAAATGAAGCAGTGGTTTTCATGTTGGGAGGTACGCAGAAATGCAATTATACAATATCTTATGCATACTTATTTTTAAGTCCATCAGTGATGCACATAATAATTTCCATCAGCATGCCGACAGACATTACGCAAAACGCGCACCAAAGCTGGAGTATTTGCATTGATAGATATAGTGAGACCAGATCGTCAGCCTTGATTTGCTTGTTGTGAGCCCTTGCAACGAAATGATTGTCCATCATTCTGTTGATATTATACAGAGCCGAGGGGCGTATCACCAATCGCCAAGTGACCTAAGAAAATGGTTAGGAAATAAGCTGTTTCTGGATTGTTGGCGTCCAGAATATTATCCTCTATTTTTCCCCATTTGGAAGTTGCGTGGTGCTGCATGACAAAGCACTGATCTATGCAAAGTACTCAAGATTCACTGGAAGGCGCTATCGGAAATTATTATGTAACATTTTTGAAGAAATATAATATCCTCTCCATATTCGATAACGGAACATTTTCCTCTCCACATCCCGGATTGCGAAGCACCAATCCAACCCTGCATATAAGCACAACAACCGCCGTCTTCAACCTGCACAATTGAGTCATCCTTTATGTACAGACGAATGACTACTAGCCGACAAACAATATCTCACATACAAGCAGCACGATTATCCAATGCGCCACCATATTCGACAGCCACGGTCGGTCGCTAGTTTTCCCCGATATAAACATTGAACAACACCCAACCGAAAGTTCAGGATTGCGCATCAGTCATAGCATCACCAAGCAATTCTCTGTCGGAGTCCCCCCGGTGGTGCCTTCCTTCCGAGAATAGTTCCGGAAACAATTGAGTTTAGTTATTAGGGCTTTAGGGCATATCGACATCAAAGGTCATTTAGCGCCCATCCGGAAACGTTTCAATTCGAGCTCGCGACTCACCTCTCTACACTTATAAGCAAAGCATGATTGCATACCAGCGATACATTTTTTGTGTGATCAAGATGGAATATACCACTTTCAACACGTCGACATCACGCCCAACAAAGTTTTGAAATCATGTTTCGTGAGGTTGGTTGGTTGGTTGTTGGAGTTTAGGGGCGCATCGACTGCATCGGTCATGCTTCGTGAGGAGTTCCCATGAAGTCTTCATACCCAATTTCAAATATTATCTTGGTTATAAGTATTAAGCTAATGCTCACCATTGTGCTTTGTGATGCACGAATATCTCTGAGAACAATTTCAGGTAAAATGATTATCTGTGATTTTTGTTATACAACGTCAGTTGATAAGGGTAAGTATTTTGCATCGTTATTGCTAAAATAGTTATCCTAAACTAGGTATATCAAATCAAAGGTAAATGGTGCACATATGAGTACACTGCTGGATCAAAATTGTGTGAGAAACATATAGGTTAACCCGCGCCGTCTTTCTGGTCAGATCCTCACACCCCATTTCAGGGGGAGGTTAGTAACCCCCTCTAAAATCCAAACTAAGCATCGCACGAAAACGAGGGGTGTCATCGGAAAGCGCTCGACGAGTATGGTCCGGGTCCGCCCCCAAAACAATTTCCCTCCAAAAGTGACGTCACCCGGTGGCAGTGTAGGATTTCCATATTTTCTTCTTGGTAGTGGACAAAATTTTGAGCTGGAGTACAAAAAATAGCCATGCACTTGCTTAGAATTAACATTGTTGTAGTGGGGCTGAAAACCAACGTTAGCATTGGTTCCATTCATTTATGACTGGTCAAGAACATCTGTGGTTCTTCATTCCTGACCCATATTAGTAGGTCAAAATGCAAAATGCGCCCAATTGGATCGCGACTTATCAGGACAATTTCACCAGTCTCACCGGCTGGTCGATGTTGCGGCACTACACCACTTAGGCACTAACACCCGGCATGACCCTCCGCGCCAGGCAAACAGAACAGCTGGTGTTACAGCAGAAATTTGTTCCAAGGTCATGTGGTCCAAGGAACAGTTAGAGTGAGAAAACCGGGTATAATTATCTGTATAATTAAAAGTGACCACAGAATCTAAGTCTCACACCAGTTTTAAGAACAAAATTGGTTTTATTATTGATTCTGCTGAATATAAGTAGAATTGAACTTATGAACATCAGCAAAATATTATGATTTCCGATTTTTGTGGAGACTGCGCACTGCTTGACGGAATATGGCAGCCCAACTGGATCTGCCAGATGACAAATTGGCGCTATGGTTAGATTAGCGAAGGATGCGGTTTTAAGCCAACTTTCTGAGCAATGCCAGAGAAAGTAACAACAAAAGTATACTTAATGAATGCCAACCAAGTTTGTAAATCCATGTGTGATACTTCTGAAATGCTCACACTGAACAACTAATAAATAATCACAACACACCCCATGAGTAGGACGTTCATGCAAACCAACTGATTTGATACTTGCAGTCTATTGGGATGTTGTTGCGAAATATAGAATGGCTGAAGGAAAATCGTACTGAAACAATCCATCTGAAATTGTTTTATTCTCACCAACAAGAAACAATTTTTGTGAATGAAAAAGCCTCAGAAAATTGGTGGAAACTTGACTTGAAACTTGAAACAAGGAATGACTTGGCAGGATCAAAAGCAACTAGATGGGAGAGGAAATTCCACAAAGATCCTATAATAAATATTGATAAAGTGAATAAATATTGAATAAATATTTATATATTGACACACATCCTACTGCCTTTCAAAGTTGTATTGTGGTCGTTGACATTCACGGGTTGGTGCATAGGGACTGCTGAAACTGCTATTTGTTTTCAGGTATGGACTTTGAGTGGTAGCACTTGACCAAACAATGTTGTTCTTCCTTTTCCCTTCTAGGGTACAAAATATTTAATTTAGTCTAGTCACAATCCTTGAGTACGGAGTGTATTGGTATGCATGACACCAACAAATGCCAGTTTTGTCAACACTGCCCAGGGGCTAGATTTTCGTAACTTTTCATGATATACAGTATGTTTTTGGCTCTGGGGAGTTAATTTTTGGGGATACATAAGACAAAATTATTTGGGATGAGAAAAGGACAGCGAAATGGACCAGGGCTTTAATTTGTATTGCCCCCCAAATTTTTAATAATTTTTTGTTATTTCAAAATTTTGGAACTATCCGCGAATAACCTGAGGGGCGCGGTTGAAGACCCCCCTCCCAAAGACGGGACGGGTTAAGTTAAGCGACATCGTTCCCATGACCAACTTGACACCATATTGCACTCATGACATCGAACACCTGACGAAAAACCATTATTTTAACATTACAAAGTCATCCCACGCAAGTGAGTGCCAATCAGCCTGCTGGTTGCCATGATAGAGTGTGCAGTGTCTCATTAGTTAGTTATTTGGGCTTCGGGGCGCTTCGACCAGAGTTGATCATTCGCGCACATGCAGTGTCTCACATGCGGCGAAGACAGATACGGGCGGCATCTTCAGCTGGTCGTTGAGGCCGGCGCGCCGCTTCTTGGACAGCTTGCGGTTGAAGCTGGCCTGGCCGAAGCTGCGGCTGACGGCGTCGTTCTCCGAGCTGAATACGCGGATCGTGCTGTCCTGGCCGGCGCTCAGGATGTTACCGTGCTCGCCGTAAAACCGGATGTAGGTGGGCGGCGCAGAGTGGCCGCCGCGCATGCGCAGCAACCGACCGCTGCCGTCGGGCAGGTCGAAGATCCACACCTGGACGGCGAATGTTAGTTAGTTATTGTGGTCTACGGGCGCGTCGACCATTTCGTTGATTACACGGAAAATGTGGAACAGTCGATATCACTGGTGGCAGACTGGCCAATTCCACACCACACTGGTGGCAGGCTGGCCAAACTCAGCAGCAGCCACAAACATAGCAGCCGATATCGCCACACTGATGTCAGACTGGCCAAACTCAGCAGCAGCCACAAACAAACATAGCAGCGGACATCACCACATTGGTGTCAGTCTGGCCAAACTCAGCAGCAGCCACAAACGGACATCAGCGGACATCACCACATTGGTGTCAGACTGGCTAAACTCAGCAGCAGCCACAAACACAGCAGCCGATATCGTCACACTGGTGGCAGACTGGCCAAACTCAGCAGCAGCCACAAACAAACATAGCAGCGGACATCACCACATTGGTGTCAGACTGGTTAAACTCAGCAGCAGCCAAAAACAAGCATAGCAGCGGACATCACCACATTGGTGTCAGACTGGCTAAACTCAGCAGCAGCCACAAACAAACATAGCAGCCGATATCGCCACACTGATGTCAGACTGGCCAAACTCAGCAGCAGCCACAAACAAACATAGCAGCGGACATCACTACATTGGTGTCAGACTGGCTAAACTCAGCAGCAGCCACAAACAAGCATAGCAGCGGACATCACCACATTGGTGTCAGACTGGCCAAACTCAGCAGCTGCCACAAACAAACATAGCAGCCGAAATCGCCACAATGGTGGCAGACTAACCAATTCCAACATATGAAGCCTGGCATTACCGCAGCCTCCAGACTCCTACTCCAGACGCCGGGTGGTTCGCGAACCCGATACTTCCCGGAGACTATGAGCGTAAGTTGAGCGCTGGCCGTGTGTCTGAGTGCATGTGCGAGTCTGACCTTGAGCGAGTTGTCGGAGGACGACGTGACCAGCAGGGGCTCAGACGGCAGCGCCACCATGCCCGTGACGGAGCCGTTGTGCGCCTCCCACATCTGACCCAGCAGCTTGCGCTCCTCCAGGTCCCAGAGCGCCACGTGACCTGCCGCACACGTGACCCGTAACGTGGCGAAGTCGCAAGCTGAGCACACCACACGCCAACACCCCGCGGTTCATCCCCGACGAGTTGGGAGGGGATGGCCGAGTGGTGAAGGTGTTGAGCTCTGAGCACTAAAAATCCCTGGTTCAACATTCGCACCGCTCAGGACATTCCACAATGTTCTGCTGTCCACCGGTGAAACAGTGGCGACATTAGCCGTGGACGTGCATAAAGTGCACAATCACTCAATAAACAAACAAACAAGCCAACAAACATCCACGAGTTCGTCTGTAAAGAACAGGTTCACAAACATGCCAAACACACCATGGTGGTGGTGGTGGTGTTATGCTTAAGAGTATTTCGACTGTGTTGATATCCGGCACCCACACCAAAATCAGCTCCACGCTGATAAAGTAAGAGCAGTTAGACGAAACCATGCAATGTCTGCCCGCAGCAGCACCCAGTATGGCCAACACCAGATTGGTGTGACTGGTGACACACCAACGGCAGACTGGTGACACATTGACATCAGAATGGTGCAACTGGTGACACACACCAACACCAGACTGGTGACGCACTCCGACATCAGAATGATGTGACTGGTGACACATCAACAAGACTGTTGCAACTAGCAACACACTGACACAATAATTGTAAAACTGGTGACACACCGACACCAGACTGCTGCAACCGGTGACACACACTGACACCATGCTGGTGCAACTTATGACACACACCAACACCAGACTGGTGCGACTGGTGACACATGACACACACCAACACCAGACTGGTGTGACTGGTGACACTGGCACCAGACTGATGACACACACTGATACCAGGCAGGTGCAACTGATGACAGACACCAGACTGGCGCAACTGGTGACACACACCAACATCAGACTGGTGACACATACTGGCACCAGCCTCGTGACACACACCGACATCTGCCAGTGTGGTGCTCACCTTGCGTGCTGCCCGAGATCATGACGGGTACGCCGTCCGTGCGGAAGGCCAGTGATGTCACCGGTCCCCACTCCTGCTGAAACTTCATCAGCGTCTCGTCGTAGCGCAGATTGTGTAGCACAACGTCGCCGCTGGCCAAGCCTACTGCCACCACGTCCACAGCCGGCGCCTGCCACCAGGCCACAGGTCATGGGGGTCACAGATTGAGTCACACCAAGCAGTATCACAGATCACAGGGCCAAAGTACCCTGGGTCACAGGTCGCATATCACATATCACAGGGTCACAGGTCGTGGATCATAGGTCAGAGGGTCACAGGCGACAATGATCAAATGTCACAAAAGGAATAGTCCTGAGATCACAGACATGGAGATCGCGCCATGTGGGCAGAAATCCGGGGTGTTACTGATCAGGACATGAACAGTTATGGGTCGCAATCGTATCGTAGGTAACAAGGAGCAAGTGTCTCAATGATCGGAGAGCATGGGGTCCCAGGGAAGAATCGGTCATGAAAACAGGTCATTAGAACATAGATCACCGGACACCAGCACAAAGATCACCGACGTCGCGCATCGGGGAAGTAGGATGCCACGAGAGGTAATGCGGGTCCGAGATCAGGAGGGTCGGAGGCCACCGCTGTCAGGGGTCACACACGCGAGTGATAACCAAACTCCGAGACGTTGGTAATCACGAGAAGGTCAAACGCTACCGACTGCCAGGGGCTCACAGGCTATAACACAAAAGGAACACATCTAGAGCGAAAACCCTGCAATCATCGCTCCTCCGTCGCCACGATTTCTGCCGTCACATTATCGACTTCGCCGGTCAGATTGCCACTACGACGGCAGGCCACCACCCGATGTCAGAGCAGCCGTCCCGACCCACGCCGCTGTCGGCGAGTCACCCAGCCACGAGCCGCCCACCTGCTCCAACACGGTGACGGCCGCTCCCCAGCCGGCGAACGTGTGCACCCGCCGAGAGGTGCGCACATTCCACAGCTGCAGGCCGCCCTGCTGGCTGCCCAGCAGCACCTTGTTCAGGTAGGTGCTCGGGTGCATCAGACACGTGACGCAGAACGAAGCCTCGGCGAACGTCAGCTCCGTGTACAGCTCTGCGGCAGCGGAGCGAATGTCATGCCACCGACCACGACCGCTGCCCGACTGGCTACCGGTGTCGACTCTGAGCAGCCTGCGCTGCATCGTCAGCTTACAAGCATCAACATACACGACAGTTTACACAGTATAGAGCAGCTTACTGCTATTGGCTATCTACACCGCACATTGGCCTGTGTGCTTTGTCTTTGTCTTTAGTTATTTATTTATTTATTTATTTGGGCTTAATAGGAATCTGACAAAAATACATAATCATTTAGCGCCCATTGCGCGTATCATGTAGTACGTCAGAATCCCATGAAAGCGTTAGCAAGGTAAATGCATTGCCTGGAATTAAATCGCTATCAGATCTCAGAATATGCTTCCGGAATGAATTATTTCAGTCACCTGCCATCACATTGTGATAGGTTGTGTCCTATGATTACTTCACCATTAGCTGTGTGGATGAAGAAAGAAGTTGTTTGGGAATAGTGAGATTGGAAGAAAATAAGGGATCGCCACTTAAGGATTCAAAAGCGGAATTACTTTCACTTCAGTCAGATGCATTTTACAGTATTTAGCAGTGGTGTGCATGATGACTGCCCATACATCATGTGGCAAACTCGTAAAAACCTAAGACAAGGATGAAATAGCACAATTCCATTAACTGTGAATTTTCAGGTCACATCATCAATTATTTTACACTGGATAGGTTAGACAAGGCGTCGAAAGACTGCGCGGCGCCAGAAGAAGCCGAGCTGGCCGGCAGTGGTGTCTGAGCGGCGCGCGGCCGCTACCCACCCTCCGAGCCGATGTCCCACATGCGCAGCGTGCTGTCGACGTCCACGGTGAGCAGGTGCGGCCCCAGCGGCAGCAGCAGGTGTACCGGCCGCTTGTGGTCCGCGTACGTGTGCACCAGCTGGCCGACAGAACAACACCAGCAGTGATAACACAATGGGATTTCGCTAGGTGCGAGATGTCGAAACGATTGCAGTGGGATATTAAAATTTGTAACAGATACTACTCCAATAAAACTTAGTTTCATTTGCAGTAGTAATTTAGTTAGTAGTAATTACCTGCACAATTATGTAGTAAAATTTGGTACACTGCAAAATAATTTGGTCTTTGAAGCTCAATTTTTACCCAAAACTTCACCAATGAGTGAACATTTTTAGTCTATTTTGGTTGGTTAGTTTATTTTAAAGAAACCTAGCATAGGAATTCCTATATTAATGAAAACAGTAACAATAGCATACTATGAACAAACTGCACGATATAATGGGACACATCATAGGTAGCCCATTTACCTATAATTGAGCTACACATGTGCATATCACAATCTGCAGCAGTGGGTGGAAGCATAATACACACATAATATACTGTTAAAATGTTCCATTGAGACTTAATAAGCACATCTCAAGAAGCACCATGACAATACTTCTTTTGGATGGATGTAATCAGTGTTCTGAAATTGGTGTTTCCAAAGCTTAGTATGAATGATCACTATTAGCATGCATGAACACATTGATAACATACACCTTCTCCTGCAAATATATCGACATATTGCATTGATGAAAGGCTACCTTGTGCGTCTAAATATAGTTTCTGGTATCCCTGGCAAAATCTGCTTCATCACACATGACACATGTTTCCTCCCTATATATGACACCTGTGGCAGAAACAGTGGAGCTCACCTACTTACCAGTCACCTACTTCTGCCCCGCGCAGCCAGGTCTGAACCGTACAGCCAACAGCAGTGTACATCAGCGTGGTTACCTCCATATCAGCACTGTTCAGTATACACCAGTGTGGTTACCTCCGTGCAAGAACTGTGCAGTGTACACCAGCGTGGTTACCTCCATATCAGCACTGTTCAGTGTATACCAGTGTGGTTACCTCCGTGTCAGAACTGTGCAGTGTACACCAGTGTGGTGACCTCCGTGCCAGAACTGTGCAGTGTACACCAGCGTGGTTACCCATATCAGCACTGTTGAGTGTATACCTCAGAACTGTGCAGTGTACACCAGCGTGGTTACCTCCGTGCCAGAACTGTGCACATGACACACCAGTGTAGTTACCTCCGTGCCAGAACTGTGCAGTGTACACCAGCGTGGTTACCTCCATATCAGCACTGTTGAGTGTATACCAGTGTGGTTACCTCCGTGTCAGAACTGTGCAGTGTACACCAGTGTGGTTACCTCCGTGCCAGAACTGTGCAGTGAAAGCAAGTGTGGTGACCTCCGTGCCAGAACTGTGCAGTGTACACCAGCGTGGTTACCTCCATATCAGTACTGTTCAGTGTACATCAGCATGGTTACCTCCATATCAGCACTGTTCAGAATACACCAGTGTGGTTACCTCCGTGCCAGAACTGTGCAGTGTACACCAGCGTGGTTACCTCCATATCAGCACTGTTCAGTGTACACCAGCGTGGTTACCTCCATATCAGCACTGTTCAGTGTACACCAGCGTGGTTACCTCCATATCCAGAACTGTTCAGTGTACACCAGTGTGGTTACCTCCGTGCCAGAACTGTGCAGTGTACACCAGCGTGGTTACCTCCGTGCCAGAACTGTGCAGTGTACACCAGCGTGGTTACCTCCGTGCCAGAACTGTACAGTGTACACCAGCGTGGTTACCTCCATATCAGTACTGTTCAGTGTACATCAGCATGGTTACCTCCATATCAGCACTGTTCAGAATACACCAGTGTGGTTACCTCCGTGCCAGAACTGTGCAGTGTACACCAGCGTGGTTACCTCCATATCAGCACTGTTCAGTGTACACCAGCGTGGCTACCTCCATATCAGCACTGTTCAGTGTACACCAGTGTGGTTACCTCCGTGCCAGAACTGTGCAGTGTACACCAGCGTGGTTACCTCCGTGCCAGAACTGTACAGTGTACACCAGCGTGGTTACCTCCGTGCCAGAACTGTGCAGTGTACACCAGCGTGGTTACCTCCATATCAGCACTGTACAGTGTACACCAGTGTGGTTACCTCCGTGCCAGAACTGTGCAGTGTACACCAGCGTGGTTACCTCCATATCAGCACTGTACAGTGTACACCAGCGTAGATGCCTCCATGCCAGAACTGTGCAGTGTACACCAGTGTGGTTACCTCCATATCAGCACTGTTCAGTGTACACCAGTGTGGTTACCTCCGTGCCAGAACTGTTCAGTGTACACCAGCGTGGTTACCTCCGTGCCAGAACTGTGCAGTGTACACCAGCGTGGTTACCTCCATATCAGCACTGTACAGTGTACACCAGCGTGGTTACCTCCGTGCCGCGCAGCCAGGCGCGAACTGTGCAGCCGACGGCGGTGTACACCAGTGTCCTATCAGCAGCCATTGCCTCGATGTCGCCCTCATGTGGTTCACTGACACTCAGCAGTGACAGCTTGTTGCTCTGTAGCACAGACAGGTCATCAGCAGGTCAGCTGGTGGTCATCATCTCTGTACACATGGTGACAGCATGCACAGCTTGTGTCATCACACTGCCAACTGTTTGGTGGCAACTGTTTGGGTCGTAGCAATGTGAATCAGGCACCAGCAGACTTGGTAGCTGCACTGTGGAAGGAGCAGGAACCACCTCAAGTTTACAAATGGTGTAGCCTGCAATTGGCATTATTTGAAATTATAGTATTCACCTATTCTGAGATCACGGTTCAACAATTGGCTACAATGTTTTAAAATCTGTGAGAACAAGGCTATAGAGGATGGGAATTCAGTCCAAGCATATGACTATATCAGGACATTTTTATGATATCAGGAAACTGAATCATGCATGCATCATTGGGTACCCATGATATAGAATGACATCCATGGACATTTCAAAATGTCTGCACTGCACAACTACACACTGACCACTTTGAATTGCAATCTGCAAAAATAAGCATCACCCTTGCATTAAAGATAGCAAACCTTGGCATCAGTCTTAAAATAAAATTGAGAAAAAAAATTGAACTGTATATGTGTGAGCTTTGCACAAGGTAATAAAAAGCAACTACAGTCAAGTAAACCAGTACAATTATGATTGAGCTAATAGTTAAACAGTAATAATATAAAAAAGCAGTTCAAGGATAACATGGCAATAGGAGCAGCCAGAGAACTCCAAATGATAGTGAGGAAAGCTGGCTTTTAACCATTATTTCCATTCAATGCCTTAGGTTTAATGGTGAAGGTCTGAGATGATTGTGTGTGAGGGATGGGGGTGGCACCCATTACCATGCTTATATATAACATACTGAGGAGGATGACTCAATGTCAATTCTGTTATCCAAAGGATATTATTTTGATTATTTGGGCTTAAGGGAGTGCCAACTGAGGTCATTTAGCACCCATGTTATCCAAAGGAAGGAAAGCACTTGCCTTCATTTGGGTCAGTGCAACTCTAAATTTTCTCTCTTCTTATGTACAGTTTTAATCCATTTGGGAAATAATAATCACATACTTGAATTGCACATATAAACACAATCATTGCAACTGCTTGTGGACATAGCTGTATATAATTCAATGAATGCACTGATGACCTGTTTCTTCATTGGGATGTCAGAATTGATTATGATACTGATATATGTGCAGCTATCAAGGCAAACACCAGGCAGTCTAATGCATATGCAGCTACAAAAAGCACTTCAATGCACTTACCCCATATGTATGAAATGATTTTCCAACACATGTTATGATTAAGTTTTCCTTTCTCTTGTGGATGTACCGAACTAAAAGAGGTACATGATTGCTCACAAAACCCAGAGCACGGTAGCCCTTAAATATCTTGCTGGATGTAGGCATCTTGATATTGTGCATTCAGTATTGCTCACTTGCAATCAAATCTTGCAATGCAATATTACAATAACAGACAGCTCCTCCATATATAACTTCAGAATGGAGCTGTGTAAAAATCACCTGAAAAAGAATAATTTCATAGAACAGGAAGCAGACAGTGTTTCCCCATCACCAAAACAGCTGTCAGCAACATGTAAAAACACATTTTTTTGCATATAAATTAGAGGGAGAGTGCTCAAGTGGTATTTCATCTATAGAACAAAATGGTGAATAATTGGTACAGGAACAAATAGATACAATAGGGGAGGAACTACAGCCTGATGACTGCCAGGCAGGGTGGGAATTAAGGCACTTCTTTAGAGATTTCATCTCTTAAAATATTTTTTTTTTGTACTCTGGGTCATACTGGATAGAATGGACTCCACATGTACTCTGACACAAACATGCAGAAAGAACAAAAAATATCACTAAAAACGAATACAAGATTAATCCACCAAACATGTCATGTAGTCTACTTATGATTACCAAATAAACTAGCCACTTTTTGTACCATCAAGCACACAGACCAGTGTAGGACTTACACATTTTTTTTTCTTGGTAGTAGAGTACAAAATTTTTAGCTAGAGTATGAATTTTTTAGCTGGATTCCAAAAAAAATAGATGTGCACTTGCTGACAATTAACCTTGTTTTAGTGGGACCAATGTTACCATGAAATGAAAACCAATGTTAGCATTTTTATATGCATAAACATCTTGGCAAACTAAGTCAAGTCAAAAACATTGATGCACTACAAAAAAATATTTGTCCATAACCAGGTAGTATTTCTTTAATGGAATTAAAAATAAATATTAGCATTTCATGCTGTATGTACCATACAAACATATATGTGCATATAGCTAACTGCTAAATCAGCAATATATCAGCAAGCTAAGCAGTTTTGGAAAAACTGGAGTTTGTTGGTGTCATGCATACCAATACATTTTGTACTCCAGGATTGTGACTAGACTAAATTAAATATTTTGTACTCCAGAAGGGAAAACGAAGAACAACATTGTTTGGCCGAGTGCTACCACTCAAAGTCCATACCTGACAACAACTAGCAGTTTCCGCGACCCCAGCGCGCCGACCAGTCAACGTCACAACACATCCTTGAAAGGCAGTACAAAGCGTACAGAGCATGGTCGTCGGTGTTGCGCTAAAATTCGTAGAGGGCCTTGCTAAAACCGGCTGCGCACAACTTGCGGCGCTTCATAGGTGAAAAGACGCTATATTTGTGTCAATAAAGTCAATAATTAATTCAATATTTATTCAATATTGATTCAATATTTATTCAATATTGATTCAATATTTATTCAATATTGGTTCAATATTTATCAATATTTAATCTGATGTGACATTTAGATTAATGAATATCTATTTCATATTACTTCTAAACACTTCTCTGAAGGACTAGTCCCACTACTAATGAGCCAAGTTCACCTGCGATTCATTTGAATTATTGCTAACTTCTGGTGTTGTCAAAAATCTCAAGCACCCCAAAATGCATTTCATAGCCCGGTCAACCTTTGTGCCATTCTGAGTTTGTGTGTACCATTTGCCACAGACACATAATACAAGGCTCTGCCTCAGACCCCAAAATTGGCTGTGGTTCAATTATTAGTGAAGGATGAGGTTATAAGCCAACTTCATGAGCAATGGTAGAGAAAATGGTGACAAAAGTATACTTAATCAATGTCAACAAAGTTCACAAATGTGCACCCAACACCAGGAACTGGCTTAATGCACACCTGGCACAGCAAACCCCACATGACTATTGGATATGAATGGACTATTGTTTTGGAATATATGATGGTTTAATGAAATTAATACTAAAACAATCCATCTAAAATAGTTTTATTCTCATCACCACGAAAGTTATTTTCCATGAAAAAGCTGAAAAAAATACTGAAAATGATTGTATGAATATTAAGTTCCTTTATGTACTTGTTTAGTTCATGTCTGGAATGTTTAGTTGAAGCAAGGATCAACTTGGAAGGATCCAGAGCTGCTAGACCAGAGAGCAAATTTTATCTATAAAGCCATTCACAGGAGGTTTTATTTTTTATCTTAAATAGAGTTGGTCGGATTTGCTACCCAAGCACTAGAAGTACAACTGATCATGGGGTGGGCAAACAGGGGATGGGTCAGAGTAAATTTAAGAGCAAGTATTACGGACCCTTCACTGACACTGAGGAACCCAAAATGCAGTTATATTTCCAGGTGCATGTTTATCTTCGCACACATTTACCCCCAACAAAAAATTGGCAGTCATCATAAGTGCACAAATTGCATTGGTTTCTTGGTGTAATCACCTCAGAGAACTTGCTTGTGCCAGTGTGGATTTTTAGGAAAACTGAAGTGATTTTCTTGCATTGAACAGGCTCATTGTGACTGAAAAAGTTGTCCCTTCAACAAAACGACCTTCAATTATGTATTAAAAGCACTTACTGGCCAAACCAGGCTTCAAGTATTTACTCTGGCAATACCAAGTACCCCCAGATTTGCCAACTAGGGATTTCTGGTACTTATTGGCGAATACTCCAGTGCAAGTCTCTAAAAATTAATGCTAAATAGATATTCATTAATCTAAATATATCATATATCAGATTAAATGTGGATCAATATTGAATCAATATTGAATAAATATTGAATGAATTATTGACTTTATTGACACAAATATAGCATCTTTTCACATGTGAATGCCACAAGTTGTGAGTGCCCCTTACAGGTTTTAGCTCAACACCAACAAGCATGTTCAGTATGCTTTGTACTGCATTTCAAGTATGTGTAGTGACATTGACTGGTTGGTGCACTGGGATCCCTGAAACTGCTAGTTATTTTCAGGTATGGACTTTGAGTGGTAGCACTCAACCAAACAATGTTGTTCTTCATTTTCCCTTCTGGAGTACAAAATATTTCATTTAGTCTAGTCACAATCCTGGAGTACATAATGTATTGGTATGCATGACACCAACAAACATCAGTTTTTCCAACACTGCCACAGACAACATCCAAACACACACCACATTGAACCACATCCAACAGAAATGCTGACAACAATGCTTGAAACCTTGCACCTGCACACTGAACAGTGGCCTCCAGTCACTACAAATTCAGCTGATGCATCTCCAGAAACCTGCTCTTTGAGCCACTCTATAGTGGGAAAAATTGACAGTTTTATTATACATCTTCTGGAGTCCCTGAGGCGCCAATCAGAATTTGCTTCGTTAGCATTTTCTGTTCTGAAAACTGTCCTTCAACCAACCTGTGCAAGGTATACTTTATATTATGTCACAACCATTAGCAACTTTGAACACACATTTAACAGTGTCATACTGCAAATACAAGACCCTAACTGACCCTTTGCTTTGTCTGCCATCGCATCCAACTGGAGTGTGCAGTAGTGGTGTTGGGTCCTTATCATGTAGGCTGTATAGGTAGGTAGGTTTGAGCTCTGAGCTGAAGATGAAGTGTGAATTGCTTGTTTGTTTTTAATTTAGCTAGCCTTGTACTGGAACCAACAGTGAAAGGAAAGTACATTGCTTCTGTGAGTTATGAGAGATGAAGCCAAGCTTATCATCATGACTCCCTGCCCTGCAGTGCCATCCATTGTTCACTTCTTTCTTTCTATGCTTTGATGTGACCAAAAATAGCAATGTGTATTACTTATGCATATTACATAGGTAGGTATTGACTAGGTACATATGATTTTCCTGTCAGTTATAGGTAAATAGATTCCATGCATAACAAATATGTCCATGAAAATGTACTCCAAAAGAAATCTGTTTGCACTCCAACTCCAAGCCTGGAAAGTAAGTTTCCACTCTGCTGCCAGGAACCTTGAGGTTAGGCTTCACTATCATTGTTTTTGATATCAGGTCAGCATTTCATGAAATCTGGCAAATTTAATGTATGTGAAAAGCACTGTCAGCTCCACCACAGCATTACAGAGAATATGGAAAGCATGTCATGTAGAAATTGAGAAGGCCATCACTGAAATTATTGAAATCACTGGCAAAAATGTGTCATGAGAAAAATGGAAACATGTTCAGATTTCTGAGCTGTGTTGCTGTTTGTTCTGTGATGAATTGCAACTCAGAGAAGATTTGCTTACATGCATTTACCTGGGGATGGAATTGCACTTTTTTTGCCGGCCAGGAGTTCCCATTTTCTGATCACAAATCAGAGGCATGTTTGTTTCCATGTGCATCAGTCTGTGGTGAACAGTCTTTGGGATTATAATACTTCATAATATGTTCAGAAATGATTTGTAGGTAGGCAGGTAGGTAGGTAGGTAGGTAGGTGCCTAGGTACCTACCTAAGTAGGCACCTACTTTCACCAGGTGTTCACGAAGCCAAAAATCAATATTTTAACACTGATCCTCCGGCATCTGTTAATTGAAACGTGTGACGAATATTGATAATGCCAACATTGGTTGGTTGGTTATTGGAGTTTATGTGCACATCGACTACAAAATTCCAACATTGCGCCCACTCTCAAGCAAGCAAGCAATAAACATCGATATCACACCTGAAATCACCCACATACCTTCCCGAAACACCAACACACATTTTACGGACACGTGCTTTGCACCTCGGGTTGATGGACGCCTCTAAATGTACCATATGCGCATGGTTCGCCACATATTTGCGTCTTTAAGAGATACCATATGCAGGATTCTTCTACGAGAGACAATCTACAGTTTCCACCAGTGGGAAAGTTCCATGCATCACCATAAGACCAATGCTAAAATTGATACAGATTGGGGGACTCGTCCTCCCCCGGCCCCCACCTGGTTCCATGATAGCGACAACCACGCTTCAGATACGCTTCAGAACACGACCTTTCTGCTTGACCTACCTCCCTTTGCACGCTCTTTCGTGTATAACATGCGTATGAAAGGTATTGGAGATCCTTCCGGGACTATGATGCTCTAAGCTTTGTACCTATATCTCTTAAACACTCGTTTTATCTCCCGTAGTGTACATACGTTTCGTATCTTCGGAGCGTATAAGAGGCTGGAGACATGTTAATTGTTCACCCCTAGTGACGTCATTTAAGGACCTGCGCGAAAACCTGCGCAGTAGGGATGACTCCATCAGGTATGTATCTCCTTTGATCTGAGCTTCAGCGCAAGCAAGGCCGTGTAAGTGCTAGGTGTTTTTACAGATCGCAAGGAAGTGAGAGGTGTGTATGCATCTGATGCATATGAGACTAATAAAAAGTTCAGCTCGCCTTTGATTTGTGTCTTCATTTCACCCTTTGTTGTTATTGAGAAGCTTCAGCAATGGCTTGAGCAATGGCTAGGCATTGTTGAGTGGGTTAGGTATGGTGCTGGCACATAGTGTGATTGTTGTTTTTTGTGATGTCAGAAGGCTTTATAATATTAGGACAATGCAGCAGTAGCTCAACTTCAGTGCTTTTAATGTTTACCAGCCTGAAGTGCATTTGGTTTGTCTGCTCTATTGTGTTCAAATTAGAAGTGGACAACTGAGTGTAAATACACACTTAACCAAAGAATGTTGGCATTGTCTGCCTTGTAGTAGGTTTCTTTCAGCACATGAGTATTCATCACTGGGCAATTCAGTTATATCCTGGAGTTGAATGATGCTAATGCAGTCCTACTTTATTCCTAAGTAGGATGTAGCTACATTTGCAGTTTGAGGTAATTTCTGATTTCTTGAAATTTATTCCACCAGTACAATGTTTATGAATAGGCTTGTTACCTTGGCCTCTGCTAATTTAACCATAGCTCAAATTTGTCATCCAGCAATCATACATCAGCTGTCAGATACAGTAAAGCTATTAACAAAGTCAACGTAATATGACCACTCATTTCCTCTGCAAGTGCATACTTTTCAGTTGGAAGGAAAATTACATCCCAGAGGGGCTTGTAGTTGAGTATCTACCTAATATACTGTTAAAAGTACCATTGAAAATAAGGCAAAAATGCAACACAATCTAGCCTGCCCATCCATGGAATACAACTTGTTACTGAAAAATTTCAAACCATCTATATTCATAAAATTATATAATTAAAGACCTAACCTAAGCAAACTTATTATTGGAGCTCAAGTTAACCATGACACAAGTTTTATGCACATTTTTATGTATATAAAGCATATAAAGGTGTCAAATTTGGCTAAGCTATGTTAGGTAAGTTGGAATGTTTTCAATTTTTAAAACATTTTTTTAATGGGAAAAAAATGTTTTGAGATAAAAAAGAAGAATTACCTATATTGTTTTATAGCTGCAATTTGTTCTCCCATCTAGTTGCTTTAAATCCTTCCAGGTGGTTTTTTGCTTCAACCAAAACATTCCAGATATGCACAGAAAAAAATTATGGCATATAGCATCTCATATTAAGAAGAATTAGTTTCAATTGATTGTTGCATCTATTTCATTAAGAGCAATGATTGTTTTGTGGTGGAAAGAATGCAGTGTTAGACTGGGTATATCCAGTATAATGGTAATGCCTCTTATATTATAAAACCCATACCAGTATGCAAATCAGTCATAGCACAAGCATCCTACTTATGAACTGTGCTGTGAATATTCATCATTTGTGGGGTGTCAGCATGCTGGGAGCATTAGGTTTGGATGTATACACTTGGTTGGGATCAATATAAGTATACTTTTGTTGCCATTTTATTTCCTGTTGTTCATAAAATTGACTTATTACCTTAGCCTCTGCTAATTTAAATATTGCTCTAATTTTCATCCAGCAATCATACATCAGCTGCCAGATACAGTAGAGCTGAGTCCAGTCTCAACCAAGATCAGTAAGCATATTGTTATTTGCTGGTGATTGTATGTTTAATTATACTTATTTCAGCAGTGTCAATAGCAAAAACTATTTTGTTATTGGAACTGCTGTAGGAATTAGAATCAGTTATTGTTTCTAACTTATGTGGACCATTATGCCAGGTCTCCTTGCTCCATCTAGTTTCTCAACCCACATGACCCGGGAGCAAAAACCTGCTGTAAAACCACCTTATATGGGCATGAATGATCAGCTGTGGTCAAATCACTCTAAAGCCCAGATAACTAAGAAATCCACCCTGTGTTAGGTAAGTTTATGTTACCTCTTTATTTTCTTTGAACATTACCTTTTCTGATATATTACCCAACTCCCAGTCTCTCTTTGGGTGATATTTAGCCTCCCAGCTAAAAGCTATGTATTTGCACAGGAAATGAGTGGTCGCATGATGTTCAGCCACATTCTTAAATATTGCACTAGGAAAGTAATTCCAACAAATCTAGAATTACCTTAAACTTCAAATCTTCAAATTTCCCACCTAATCTAACCAGCCTGAACTGTTTTTGAAGAATGAAAAACTATTTTAAAAATGTGAACAACTGAGATATTGTTTTTAAAAAAAAAAAAAAAACATTTCCTACCATAGAACAAAAGCCAAACCTAACCTAAGTTCAGTACATTCATGTATTTTACATTTATAAAGAAATTCAAGGAAATCAGAAATTACCTTCAGCCAAAAACCTTGAAATAGCTTTGAAACCACTTCCTATCATAGGACAAAAGCCTAACCTAACATAACTTACTCAAAGCTAATTCTGTTATATGCTTCATGGGGTAAAATGTGTCTAAAAGTTGTCTGGTGGTTACCTTAAACTGCAATAACACTAATTTGTGTGTGGCTAATGTACTCAACTGATGCAAGTGGGTACCTAGGCAGGTACCTATTTGCGTAAGTAGGTGCCTTGGTTAGGGATTTTCAGTTGCATTTGACATGTAACCAAAATTGTATCCATCCCTGCTGTTTTCTTTTGACTTATGAAACTTCTAAATTGTGTCTGCACAAACATGAATAGCCATCCTGTTGACATTATCTACAACTTGTGGTATATTTTACTTTAAGCCTGATATGGCATTTAAAAAAAATGGTTCAATGATACTTTAGTGCATTTGCCAGGCAAGTTTTAAACACATATTACATGAATACAGCAAGCACAATAGTTAGGTTAGGTTAGGTTGGGTTTTTTAAATTAAAAAAGTATACAAGTATATATTTTATATTTTAGAAAAAATATTAATAATTTTTCTTAACAAGCAAGTCATGCTAGGTTAAACAAGGCTGGGTTTCCCTTTTTAGTTGTACATTTTTCAGAAGAAAAAAATTCCTTTAAAAAATATGAACAGGGAGGTTAGTTTTGTTTACATTTTAACATTACTTTTTAAGGCATCCAAAGGTATCTGAAAACAAAAATTAAATTACACAAGTACAAATTTGTAAGAATGTTGGAGAAGTGCATATCTGAACATGATTAGCATGTGCACCTGAGGGTAGGGACAGAATCTTCCCAATCTTCAGATTTTGTTTATGATATTTTAACAGGTAGGATATTATAATGACTGTTAAACAAATTGATAGCCACATCCTATGCAAAACATATTTGTTAGGAAGTGTAACTGTAGTAACTGTTTTTGAAGAAAATAATTTTGCACTGTTGAAAACATTAAAACTTTGCATTGCAATATTTTTAAACTTAAAAGAAGACTAACTTAACCAAATTTAGCCACATTGTTTCATGGAGATAAAATGTATGTAAAACTTGTCTTATGAACACCTTAAAGTGTAATAATATCCATTCAGGGTCACTGGTTTCATCTGTGTAGTGGCCAATCCTGATCTCATTTGACCCTGAATGCATTATCTAGGATCATGAAGTTTATGATGAAGTTAGTTTACTACAGCGAAAATGTATACTCCAACTTTTCTGTATCTGGCATTTTAGGGGCCAAATCCACCCCCATCTGGTGCAGGTTTTGTGAGAGGCCATCCAGCATGCAAGTTAAGATATGACAGTTCATTCCGGTTTAAAATGTGACTGTTTCTGAGAGAAAATGTGACTCCCATATTTTCTCTCATAAAAAGATGAACTTTTTATGAGAAAAAGTTCATTAAAAAAAATGTTATGCTAGGCCAGATTTAAAGGTGGAGACAAAAGGAGGAGAAAAGCCCAGGTTATGATGCTAGGCTGGTTTGGATTGGGCTTGGTTGGGTTAAACATAATATAATAGCTTGTTACCCACTGAAAAGTGATCATTTACCATGTGAATGAATGGTTAAACAAGTTTTTTCTTTTTCTTTTTCTTTTTCTGACCAAACCTGGTCGATGCACCCTAAAACTCAAATAACCAACCAACAATCTTTTTCTTTTTCTTGGTAAAAAACATTCAGAAGCATGCTTCTGCAATATTTGTCATGAAATGTTACCCTGAACATCAAGTAAAACCTCACCAAAGTTTCTACCACCCAGATTGCAATGTGTGGCAGAAGTCTTCACAAAGAGCACTAGCTGCCATGTGTGTGTGCATTGATGTGCATCAATGATGCAAAGTTACATACACCAAACTGCAGGTTACATATGGTGACCAAACTGCCTGGCTGCTCATGTGTATTGCATTTTAAGCCTGCAAATTGGTCCTCTAGGCTCCATGCTAGTGAGGCACTTTTCGATGGTAACTTGGCCATTATTCAAAGTGGAAGCCAGGTTGTCAAAGCCATCTGGCATTCTCCAAGCCAAAGTGGAAACTTATCACCAAAAAAAAAAAAAACACATGTAAAGTTAGCACTGAAGTTGAAGGGATTCCTTTGGTATCTCTGCAGAAATGAGGCATGCAAGGAAAATGTAGTGCAATTCCTTCCCTTTCATTATTCCGGCATCTTTTTCCTTTTTCTTTCCAAACTCCCATCACATGCTCATCCTCTCCTGATCAGTCAGAGCCAACTTCTACCTTGGTGCACACATGCATCTGGCATTCTCCATGAGCTCACTACGGAAATTGCTGATATCTTGAGGTTTGCAAACTGCACACTGCGTTACCACCAATGCATATCCCTTGGCCAGTATTCTGAAGTTGACTTTTGATTTCAGTGGAAAAGATTGTGTAGCAATCTGCAATGATGTAGGAATAATTGGCAATTAACGCTCGCAGGTCCGGAGGTCCGCGCCAACTTCGCATGTCCGAGGGGGCAGATGTCTGCCCCCTAATATCTCTAGAACTATGCTAGCTAGCGACAAACGAAAAACGGCTTTGGATAGCTGGTGACGGGCTCTATCGAAAGTGTTTATGTCATTTTTCGCTCAGGTCAACATTCAGGTCACTGGGTCATCATAGGTCAAATTATACCAGATCAGGTGGGACTCGGATATTGACACATATCTCAGGACCTGTAACAGATAGAAACAAACGGCAAACGCTATCCGACAGTCCTTGAGATGGGCTGCCGACAGTAGGCAGTGTAATTTAAGTTCAGATAAGCTGAAACTCAGGTCAAGGTCATGAAGTCATGACCTCAGATTAAGGTCATGAAGTCGCCTAGGGAGATCATGTGATGTATCAATCGACACGTCTTGACGATACAAGCACAATGACGGTAATTTCAGCCTTCTAGCTCAATTCAGTACGATATAATGCACATAAACGTGTAGTGATCTCAGGTGACATCGGAGACCTTGGTGAGGTCACTGAGCAAAAATATCAGCTGTAGCACTGAGCATAGCTTCCATCTACATGCCACAACCGTTATGAGATCATTCCGAGCACAAATATGTAACCAGGAAACATTTGTATATTTTACCATAGCCATATAATGGGGAAGCCATGGCCGCGACCTGACCTAAGGTCAATGCTACGATAAATAAACGATATACATCTTATGGTCCCTGATGAGATCATGGCATGTTATAAGTTGAAATAAATCGCCTAATTATTGTGGAAGTTATACCACCTAGAACTCCGAGTGTAGTTGGGTCACTTCGCCTGACCTGCTGACCTGACCTGAGATGACCCAGGATTAAAAATGTATGAGGATATGTGGAAAAGACCAATGCGACGTGCGTCAAACAGCTATGCGAGGTTTAACCTTGCTAACCCGATTAGTTCGGCGGTGAATGAGGAAAAACCGGAGGGAAGGTAGATATCTGCCCCCGGACTTGCGCGGGTTAAGCAGATGCAATTAGGCATGGAATGAAAAGTCAGTGACACTTAGCACATTGTGTATGACATTGCAAACATCATGGGTTTCATTTGGAATGATGAACCTGTGATGGTTTTTGAAAATAATAGTCTCATTTCATGGAAGACATTTTATCAAGTCAAAGCTGTGTTCATGAAAGGTCAAGACAAGCATCTATGTAGTGATAACATCCTTTTGCAAGCATCTTTCTATGATTTTAAGCATCTCATCCCCTGAATCTTCTGTGCTTGTGTAGGCACATAAGCCATCTTCATATTTTGAATTACCATCAGCTATCCTCATAAGCTGACAGGTTCTGCTGAGCTGGCAAGACACCCAAGTGGTCAGTGTCCCCTTGATGATCTTGGGTCCCCTGAGTTGACAGGGGTTGTCTAAGTATCCCGAAGCCCATATAACTAAGTTGACAGGGACTCCCTAGGTTGACAGAGGCCCCTGATATGTTGGTCAGCCTGGGATTCCATGACCCCTTGAGGCTCAGAACCACCCTGGGGTGGTCTGGTTGTTGTCTTGCTGCAAGGTTCCATGTAAACATCTTCACTTTTTATGAGTGAACAGCATGGGCTGCTTTTAACCCGCGTCGTCTTTCTGGTCAAATCCTCCCCCCATCTGGGGGGGGGGGACGGTTGAAGGCCCCCTCTAAAATCCAAACTAAGCATCGCACGAAAACGAAAGAGGTGTCATCGGAAACTCGCTCGACGAGTAGGGTCCGGGTCCGCCCCCGAAACAATTTCCCCCACAAAGGTGACGTCACCAGGGGGACTAGATTTTCACTTTTCACGACACATGTTTTTGACTCTGAGGAGTTCATTTTGGGGATATGTGAGATAAAAAAAAATATTTGGAATGAGAAAATTACAGCGAAATCGACCAGGCCTATAATTTTGTTGGCCCCCCAAAATAAATATTTTATTTTTTGAAATTTCAAAATTTTGAATTTTCAAGTTTTCTTTAATTTCTCTTTTCCAATTGGTAGAACAGCCCGAGAAACGTTGTTGGAAGTCAACTTGCCCTAATAATAAATGTTTACTTTCGCCAGAATCCTGTATTTGAACTGCAATTTGGCAAATATGCAAAATATATATGTAGTCAAAAACTAAAAGAATGACAAATTCCACTCGTGCGTTTTGTTGCATCCGTAAAGATAAGCAAACGCTGAAAGTTTCATTAAAATATCTGTATCCGCTAAAGTATGACAACTAGTTGAACTTTTTTGGAGGTGACCTCACTTGACCTTGACTAACTCGTTGACCCTAGATGACCTGACATAACATTTTTGAATCAGCATGTCAAATTGATGTGGGTAAAGGTGTGCCAAATTTGGGCGCACTGCCGCGCGCCATTCGTCCGCTATCCGCGAAAAACCGGAGGGGGGCGGTTGAAGACAGGTTACCCGTCACATCAGGCTTATCAGACCCCCGAGACGGGACGGGTTACCATGTCACATCAGGCTATCCTGATGTTGCAGGACAGGACACAACATTGCAGATCCAGTGCAATTATCTCCTTGTCCAAGATGGAAGATCTGGAGGAAGTCCTCAGTGAACTCACACGTAAGCAAATCAGTTGTTTGGATGTTCCAGTGGCTCTTCCAGACAGGTTGTTGATGTTTTTAATTGTGTGATGAATTTGTGTTGAGTGTGGCTGTTCGTGTTCATCTCTGCCTCCCAGCAGATGTGTTCTTGCTGTAGGTGTGCCTTCGTTTTTAATTTCTGTGATGTGTACACTTTTTGCAGATCAAACAATATTTTTGTTGCAATTTATTGTAACGCTAATGTCCCATGTACTCTAAACGTGCATGCAAGTCAGAAAATATACAAATCTAGAAAACCCTGTCCTTGCATAACATGTGGTCCTTGGGACGTCACCAGCATTTCTGGTCGTTTTAAGCCGACTTCTTTGTATTTGTTTTATCAAATATTAGTAGGGGGTGGTGAACAGTGACCTTTAAATGTAACACTAGCACTTAGCTTGCCATTGAACAGGCGGGTGGTGACCGCGCAGCGACTGGTGCCGTGCGGTTGACCCGTGCGGTGACGCTGTGGCGCCGCCGCCGCCGTCAGGGTTCGAGGCCGGCCGACAGCAGGAGATCCCCCACCTGCTGGAGGACTTCCTAAAGCACGTGGCGCGCACCGGAGACTCGGTGTTCCCCTGGCCGAAGGTGCGCCCACTGCTGAAGCGCAAGCTCGACCTGATCGCCGACCAGTTCTGCCAACACAGTCCACCAGAGAAGATCCCGCCCATGCCGAACGTGGACCCGTTCAAGTACGACCAGCTGCGCGAGGAGATCCACTTCCGCATCGACTCGCTCAGCGGGTGAGGGCGAGCACGCACCGACCGGGATGGCTGTCTCCTGCTTCACCGGTTTTGGAAATATTACTCGTTTGTTCACTTGCTGACCAGTTTCTAGGGGCAGTGCAATGCTATTCCGTGCAGTTTTGGACGTGGGTGCACCTTGCCACAAAATTGCACCAAAGGATTCCTGGACTAATTCGTGGCTAAGGCCAGTACTGCATGTATTCATCCCCATGCAGTAATACATACACACATACATACGTGTTATGCTGTAAACATGTGCTGCAGGCTCCTGGCAGTATTGGGATCACGGCTCTTGCTAATCTGATGGGAAGCTCGACCAGAAGGAAACTTCAAGGCTGTCAAAATATAACTGTAAATGCAAATGAAAAATATGAATGTCTACCTTGACAGATGAAAGGTGAACTGGTGTGTACTGATGAAGTGTGCCGATGACGTGAGTCAATGACTCTGAGTCATTGACGCAGGTCAATGACTCATTGATGTGAACTGATGATGCATACTGATGACGTGGACGGCTGGCGTGAGTCAATGGCGTTGACTGATCACATGTACATATGACGTGGACTAGTGACATCGACTTATGGCGTGGAATAGTGACGTGAGTCAATGACATGTGCTGATGACGTTGACTGATGACGTGTACAGATGGCATGTATTACCAATTGACTGATAGCCGACTCCTTGTGTATGTCAGCACGCCGTTCACCATTCAGCGGCTGTGTGAGCTGGTGACCGAGCCACAGCGCTTCTACAAGCGCACCGACAAGTTCATGCGTGGCGTGGAGAAGAATGTGCTGGTCGTCACAACCATCGAGGCCACAAGGTACGCCACCGAACGAATATGCAGTCCACCAGGTACCCCACGGAACGGTTATCGAGGTCATCAGGTACGCCACGGAATGACTATCCAGTCCACCAGGTACGCCACAGAACGGCTATCGAGGTCACCAGATACGCCACAGAACGGCTATCGAGGTCACCAGGTACGCCACGGAATGCTATCGAGACCACCAGGTACTCCATGGAACGGTTATCGAGGTCACCAGGTACGTTACGGAACGCTATCGAGGTCACCAGGTACGCCACGGAATGACTATCCAGTCCACCATGTGTGATGCTGACGACGCTGAATGCCGCTGCTATCCAGCCACTCCTTACCCGGCACTTCCAAGAAGTCGGCCAATTGAGAAAATTGATTTCTATCGGAAATGTGGATTTGTGACTTTTACCTGGGCTGTCCCGTTGATGTTATTTTCCTCTATAATATGTAAAATGTTTGGACAATCCCTGTGTGTTTCACGTCCTGCTGTGCTGCTTACTACTGTGTTTGTGCCTGCTTTGGGGCTTAATTACTCTTAAACTGCACTGACCATCAAGCGTCATTTCATTACCTCCTTTGACTCCCTCTAGCAGTTTACTGAACTGCTTTATTTATTTGTTTTGTATTAATATATTCATTCATGTTCATTCATCAAGAAGACACTGTATTGAATGTTGCCCCACAGCACTAAGCTCTACAGGAGTTGAAGTACGACTGATCAGATGTTTAATGAACATTTGTTGCTATGGAAATATCCGCCACATGCGGCAAGTCACGTGCTATGATACCAACGCCACTTGCTCGGCGGTGCCGTACAAGTGCACAACGTGGCAGATGTCAAATGATGTCTGGCATGCACTGTAACAATTTCTCAGATGCCCGTTATACGTCATTTTTATTTTTACTGTCAAATATATTACTATTAATATAGCTGCACGACGGCGCTGGCGGCGACTGACTGACGCGACTCGGCTGTTGCAGGCCGCGGCGGCCGGGCGCCGAGCCGACCGTGAACGGTACGGCCGGACCCGGCCACTGGGGCCTCCTGCGCACCGCCACCGGCTCGCCAGAGGACGCCCCGCCGTCCACGTCCGCGTCCGCCGACGGCCGCCTGTCGCCGTCCACGTCCGCGGCCGCCACGGCCGACGTGGACGGCCAGCCGCCAGCCGACGCGTCGTCCGACGAGGCCGTGGCGCGGTGTTGGGACCGGGCGCCGGCCGCCGATGGAGCTGGAGCTGGAGCTAGCGTCGGCGCCTCGCCGGCCGCGGACGCCTCGGGGCGGGGCGACACCACACCTGACGACGGCGCCATGGCAACCAACGGCGTGGAGGACGCGCAGGACGCGCAGTCGCCAGTGCCGGCGCCACCGCAGACCAGTGCAGACGCGGGTGCGTGACGGCGCGCGTGTTTCACAATCAGCTGTGGGCGCCATATGACCAAGGCAGTCCCTAAACCCAAATAGCCAACCATCACAATCAGCTGTCTGCTCTGGTGACGTTTTTGAGTTGCGTTTCTGTGTCAGTTGCTCATGTACAGGCCACATGGTTGCCTGTGCCATGCATGGTCGTCATTGTATGGATGTGATAAATCATTCCCAGAGGCAACGGTTGTAACAATTTCAGGAACGCTGTTACGCAGGGCACATTGAGAGTTGTGAATCGGCCCCAAGTGGCCGAAGTAGTCGGCGCGCCGTAAAGCACTTATCCACCACCACATGATGAATTGTAGGGCACCGTTGGATGGCGCTGACAAGTGAATTTCTGATATGGTGATGGTGAGAGACAATGGCGTAGTGTTCGGCGCTGTACCTCTTGTGCTGAGCCGTGGGACCTGCATGCAGTGGCATCGATGGGGGACGCGAGGAAACATTATGTTGCCACCTATCTAATCACCATACCAAGTTCATTAGAATTGGCGTTATAAATAAGTGGCTAGGCTTATGCGCAATATGGTTGTTTTTCAATGTTCGTAAGTTGAGCTATGTTGGAAGTAAGTGCAAGTATTTTCATCAACACGCGAGCATGGCTTATTTTAAGTAAGCGTGGATTTGTTGATAACCGCGTTTGAGTACACGAACCGAAGCGTTCGTAAAGTCTAAGCCCACTGCACATCATGCCTGTGCATGGCGCCTTTTGCCCAGCAGCTATTTGCCTTGTGGAACATGATGCCCCTGTTGATTGGCCTGCCCGTGTGCATTTGTGCGTGTATATTTGTATCTGTGTTCCGTATGCGCGTGCTCGTGCGTGACCGTGCACGCGTGTGTGTGCAGTTGTATCCAGCGTTCGAACCACCGAGCCGTTCCTGACTTGAGTTCAGACGCAGACCAGCGAGCACACGCGCCTTTCCTGCACGTTCTTGGTCAAGCACATGACCTTGCCCGGTCGTCACATGGCTGCCTTGTCGCTTGGGTCAGTAGGTCGGTCGGGCCGGAGGGGATTATCGTGCTACTTCTGTTCTTCGGATGGTGCATCACAGCCTAGGACTCTCGACCCTGTGTCGGCCCCAGCTGATCGAACCCGACCGCATCACAGATGACGAGACGCCGATGGACGTGGCCGTAGCGGGCGACGCCGACGCCGACGCCGAGACGAGTCCGCCGCGCCCCGCCTCGCCGCAGACGCCCGAGCACACCGCCACGCCCCCGGCCGTGCCGTCGGAGCCGCCCTTGAGCCCGAGCGTGGCGCCGCCTGCCGTGGTCGGTACTGTTGCGGAGCCGCCGGCGACGACTGCCGCCGACGAGCCGCAGACGCGGGCCGAGCCGCCACCGCAGGCCACGCCCACCGGCGACGTTATCGAGCCGAAGGTGAGCCCGCATGAGCGGAGACCCTCCACGACTGGTGTTGTTGCGCCAGATTTGTACGCTACGGTGGGTGAGGAGAAGAAGAATCTTGGGTTTCTGTTGCTGTCCCGTCCTGCGTGGTTGCGCTGTGAGGGGCCGCCTCAGTGACTGAGGTTCCAATTGGTCCCGAGGAGGCTACTCAGTGATGGATACGATATCACAGTGCAACACATTTAATGTAGTGCATGCACGCCAGCAGTTGGAGCAGCACGCTTCCTTTAACATGCGATGGACGCTGTATGATCAACGCAGTCTATGCGCCCATAAACCTAAATTGCCAACCAGCCTCCAGCACTCATGTCCCGCACGTGAACAACCCAACAGCGAGCCCGACCACGTACACAGTACACACTGCGTGCAGTGCCGACCTCCCCCAGCTGACAGTTTGTGCCGATGTGCCGCAGTGTGACGATTCTGCCGACGCGCGGACGGAGCTGCCGGCCCTGGGCCCGGCCACCGTCGACCCGGAGCCGTCCGACAGCAGTCTGGACGACAGCCAGGGCGCGGCCGACAGCGCCTCCGACTCGTCCAACATGAGTCTGGAGCACAGCCTGTGCGGCGGCGACTCGTCCAACATGAGTCTGGAACACAGCCTGTGTGACGGCGACTCGGCGCCGGCCTCCCCCGCCGCGGAAGAGTCCACCGACGACGCGCCGGCCACGTGAGCCGCGCCTCACCTCTTCACCGCGACCATCGATATCACTTCATCGGCGCACACCCGGGCGGCGCGTACGCCAGCTGACGTTTGTGTGTGTGTGTGGCGGAGGTGCGGCCGTATCGTGGCGCGCCAGCGGCACCGACTAGCGGCGCTCGAACAGTCGGCAGCCAGTGCCAACCGTGACGAGAGTGGGTGTCGCCGGCGCGACCGTCTGCCGTCCGGCCGGGGCGCGTCACAGCGGGGCGGCTCGTCCGGGCTGGCCGTGCTGGCCACGCCGGGAGTTCTGCCGCCAATCAGCGTGACGAGCGTCTCTTGTACATTTCTAGCGAGGGTGGTACAGGCCACGCCCCGCCCGATATTTTTTATGAAGTGTGCGTTCCGATGTTCTACGCGATTTGAAACAGTCTTCAAGTCTACTCGACACGACACGCGTCTGCGTGCCGACGGCGGCAAATTGGCTGTGTGTGTGGTGCCCATTCCTACTCCAACTATGCCACCGGCATCGAACCTGAGCGCACAGCCACGTGTCCGCGAGGCTCGGGAGCGCCTCTGCACTGCTGGCTCATCGCCCGTGCGTTGTCAGTGACAAGTACGCTGTTCGGCGTGCTCCCGTAAGACACACGCAGCTGTTTGCCCGCACCTGTTACAGGACGGGCGCTGCGTCTACGGCCGGTCAGTTTGCGAGCCGGTGGATCCTCGGTGTGTAGCGTGCGCAGTGGCCAGGCGTACCAGGCCAGGTGGTACCTGATGACTGTTCGTGTCCCAGACTGCTCGCACGGCGCTCCGTGTGGGCGGCGTGTTCAGCGGAGATCTTTTGACCGTGCGATGACAAAATCTAAGTACAAACCGGTGCCGGACGCGCGGGTGGAGCTGATGCCGGCGTCGTGCACAGGTGTCCGGCCACGAGGAGCCACCGTTGGCGACGATGGCGTGGGCGGACAGCGCCACTCTACCTGCAGGATGCGCGACAGGTGGCCGGACGCCGGGCGGAGATCTGTCGTTCAAAGGAAGAAAAGCGTATGTCCCCGTTTGGGTCGGCGCAATTTGCGCCCCGATGTTTCTGACCAGTTCGAATCAATATAGGCGATAATCACAGCATGTCTAAGTTGAATTGCATCTTTATGTACCGTGGATGTAGATGCGTAGGTCTCAACGAATGCACAAGGAGCTTACGCTTTTCTTCCTTTGGATGGCAAATTGATATTTCGGCCGCTCATGTCCGTCCGGTTCGTCGAATAATGCACAGTGCATCTGCGCCCGGGTGCAGTTGGGTGCCGAACAGACCTCGCTCGCAATGACGGGCTCGAGCACATGAATGGCTACCGTTGAGCGTTGGATTTTGTTTTTGGAACATGGCCACCTGATATCAGTTGATCGAACATTCTTCCGATGTCGGTTGTTTGCGTGCTGAAGTCACGATCGGTAGGAGTGTCGGGCGCTGCGCGAGATGGGCTCATATCCAGGCGTACGCTATTTAAGTATTGTTGGACAGAGCACAATCCTAATTGGTTGTCCGGTGTGCGTTAGCGATGACTGCCAATGCGATAGTTCGAACTGGATAGGTATTGACATAAATTTGTTTCATTTGTCTATTCTAAATAATGGTATTTATGGACAAATTATCTCACGCATCTCTACTGTGTCTGTCGTGGACACTTCGCCCACTCGTTTTGGCCACAATGGTTGTCTACATGTCGAGAGATGTTCAGTGCGTTTGAGATGGATTTGTAATTGAGCTGTCCACGTCTGTGTAATAAAGATTTCGTATGTAGTGTTTAGTAAGCATCGTGTTTGTTGGCGTAGCTTCATTCATCCTGTTCATGTTGCGTCTAAAACCATAGCGGATCAGGCTCCTCGACCGCAGCCTAAGATATCGGCAGCTGAGGCGCCTGGACCGCAGTGTAAGGTACCGACAGGCCAGGTGCCTGGACCACAGTCCAAGATAACGGCAGATGAGGCATCTGGACCGCAGTGTAAGGTACCGACAGGCCAGGTGATTGGACCACAGTCCAAGATAGCGGCAGCTGAGGCATCTGGACTACAGTCACAAGGGGCCACAAGTCTGGCGTCGATATGGGCAAATCTCCTTTTATTTTGTTCGTCCAGGGGCAAATAGTGCTCGGCCCTTACCTTCACAGAACTGAGCCGAGGAGCACGGTTCGTTCAATCCATGGCATGGCGAGGATCGCCCGAATCCCAGGTATTTATTTTAACGTTTATTTGTTACCTTTTTACGTTTCTGCCAGACATGATCCTGCTGCTGAAAGCGACATTGGAGGCCTACCATCGAAATTCCAAATCCACGCGGAGTTCCTGTGCCTGCAGTGCGCAAGTAACCTCGTACTCCGCACCAAGTTTTATTTCGAGCGCATAAAATGCAGAATAAATATAAATGCCTCTCGTAGCTGTGTTCGACATGTCCCAGTTGACATTTTTGGACACGAAAAACAAATTAATCCGCCCTCTGCATTCATGTAATCGATTACGAAATTGAGACATTTAGTGAACAATTTCAATAACGATTGCATTTGGTTTCCAATAGCAAACATTTCCGCTTTGATTGGATTCCAGCAGTTCTTCGACGCTACCTGAAGCTAAATTCATTCTTCAATACTTGGACTGTGCCAAGGCCAACTGCAGGTATGAATATCGTGCGTCCGAAGTAATAAATGTCCAGACCTCTCATCCGCCGGTGCTGGGTAAAGGTCACGGCAGAATTGATGGTTTGAACGCGACGCAACACTAGTGCGATGCCGTATTGTGGGAACCCGGGCGCCAAAAACAATGTTGCATCCAGAACACTTGCGAGCTTAGTGAGCATACATCGGCATACGTTGCATCATCAAATCGGTTTGGTTTGTTGGTTATCTGGGCTTACGGGCGCATCGACTGCGTTGGTCATACAGCGCCCGACAAATATGCTTAATGTCAGTCGAGTAACCGTATGTCATGTGTTTGCAAACTACATGCTAGCACGACGCCACATCCACGGTTGTCACGTGACAGTGCGATCGCAGTCAGCAAACTGGGGGGTCCGTGACGCCACACACACCGTCGTCACGTGACGGTGTGGCCACAGTCGGCAAACTGAGGGTCCATGACGCCACACACACCGTCGTCACGTGACGGTGTGGCCACAGTCGGCAAACTGAGGGTCCGTGACGCCGCACACACCGTCGTCACGTGACGGTGTGGCCGCAGTCGGCAAACTGGGGGTCCGTGACGCCGCACACACCGTTGTCACGTGACGGTGTGGCCGCAGTCGGCAAACTGGGGGTCCGTGACGCCACACACACCGTCGTCACGTGACGGTGTGGCCGCAGTCGGCAAACTGAGGGTCCGTGACGCCGCACACACCGTCGTCACGTGACGGTGTGGCCGCAGTTAGCAAACTGGGGGTCCATGACGCCACATCCACAGTTGCCTGACGACGTGATCAGTCGACTGTGATGCAAACAAAGTGGCATACCTGAGTTATAAGTGCACCAGGCTTTGGATTTGAGAAGGCCTTATACACATGTGTGTACTGTCCTTAAGTACTTAGCCGAACGCAACTTCATGGCACCGAACAGGGGTCACTCGAGAGCGATCACGCTCCGACCGCACGCCGCGGGACTCGCACAAGGAGTGCCTGCCCCCTACGAAATAAGCATTGGAGCTTGCCTGCATAGGCAACACAATTCTACGTGCTACAATTACAAATGAAGCGCTACGCATTAACATCGCAAATCCTCTGGGTACAATTCAAATAACTAACACGTACTGAAAAGGAATAAGTATTCTTACAAACGCATCACCTCACGGCACAACAGCACACCTAAGCACTCGCACATTTATCGAATCCGTGTCGGACAGGAGACCGACTGACTGGACTAGGTCTGGTTCTCACTGGTGGCTCACATTTGCTAGACGGCGTCGCCGTCGCTTCTTCCTGCGCCTCTTGATGCAGCCGCGTCTGTTGACCCAGCTGCGCATGTTGACCCCTGCGCCAGACAGCTCGTCCTCCGTCGGTAGTCTCCACCAGCGTCGGCGTCTGCTCCCTGGAGACAGTCTCGGCTACTGTCCTCGGATGCTCCCCGCACCATCCGCGGCTGTTTCCTGTGCTTCTCGTAAGTCGATCAGCGTGCAATCTAGTACTGTCATCGAGCATGAAGCTCGCCTGTCCGCGCCGCTCCAAGACGCTCTTCGGGCGCGAGAACCTCGATCTCACTTTACGTGCCTACGGCGGGAGACGGTGTCGTAAGTCGAGAACCTTTACACGATTTGTGCGGTCGAAGTAGGCCTTCTGATGAGCTTGCTTCTGCGACACGCGGTCCCGCAGGTCAGCCGGTCTCGGCCGTAGTCGCCCTCCGACGTGGGAGGGACTAAAAAACGTGCGGTTTGGGCTTTCGTGACCTTGGGTCAGGTCAAAGGTCACGAAATCGCAGAAAAACCATAGTTTTAGGCTCACCGACATGGCCGATCTCGGTAACCGCTGGGTCGATTCCAATGACCTGACCCAAGGTCACGAAAGTCCAAACCGCACGCTTCGGCACACGGCCGTTCGTTTGGTGAATGTTGTATTGGGATCGACCCAGCGGTTACCGAGATCGGTCATGTCGGTTAGCCTAAAATTGTGTTTTTCTGCGATTTCGTGACCTTTGACCTGACCCAAGGTCACGAAAGTCCAAACCGCACGCCTCCGGCATACGGCCGTTCGTTTGGTGGAGATTTCATTAAGATCGAACCAGCGGTTGCCGAGATCAGCCATGTCAATAATTTCAAAATTATGTTTTTCTTCAATTTGGTGACCTTTGACCTGACCCAAGGTCACGAAAGTCCAAACCGCACGCCTCTGGCACACTGGCGATCGTTTGGTGTAGGTGTCATGAAGATCGAGCCAGCGGTTGCTGAGACGGTCCATGTCGGCGAGATGGTGTCGGTCAAACCGTGTCGGTGAGATGGTGTCTGTTTTTTAGTCCTTCCCCTCCGACGTCCACCTCTGCGCTGAGCTTGTTGCGTATCGGGTGACCGTGCAGCAGCTCGGCTGGGCTGCGACCGGTGGTTGCTTGAATCGTGCTCCGGTATAATAGCAGAAACAGCTGGAGATAGTGAGAACGGTCAACCTTCTCCAGATCTGCTGTCTGAAGTGCTGTCTTGATCGCCTTGCCCGTTCGCTCCATCTGGCCCGATGACTGCGGACGATAAGGCGACACTTTTATGTGAGCGTTCCCCACACTGTGCAGGTACGAGGCGAATCGTTCAGGCGTGATAGCCGATCCACAATCGAACACTCAGCTATTTCTATCGGGTAACCTTCTCGACACGTGAGCTTCTCAATGAACTGCAGGACCACTGCAGGAACTGCAGGAACTCAATGAACTGCAGGAACTGTTGGGTGCTCACAAAACCCAACCTCAATCCACTTCGAGAAGTAGTCGATGCCGACGATCGCAAATATCTGTCCGAGGCGAACACCTACCATGGGACCGATGAAATCAAGCCAAAGCTTAGACCATGGCGCATCAGGTAGCGGGGCGGGCTGTAGAGGCGCGTGTCTAAGTGCCGCCGTCTTATCTGCCACCGAACATATCTTGCAGTCCTGGACATTCTGCTCCACTGCACGATCCATACCAGGCCACCAGTATAGTTCACGCAATCTCTGCTTGGCGCGAACAATACATTGATGCCCCTCGTGGAATAGTTCTACCAGTCGTGTCTCCAGATCTGCTGGTATCAGAACCCGGCCACAGCGTAGGAAGTCTTCCTCACAGTCAGCTCGTCTCTGCGTGGATAAAACGGTTGCAATTCCGGCGTACATTCACGATAGTGTCTGGGCCACGAACGTCGAATCTACTGTCTCAGCTCACCAAGAACAGGGTCCACCCGTGAAGCTGTCTTAAGCTCTGTGCCGCTCACCGCTGCTCGCTCCTCCGTGAGTGCGGCCACGACCAGTTGGTAGTCGTCTGACGCCTCCTGCACCGGCGCTGGGAGCCGATACAACCCACCTGCCGGGTTCACGCTTCCCTTGACGTGTGCACTGTCAAGGATTACTAGAGCAATGGATACGCCCAGCGATAAATACGCATCCCCGCCCTGCCAATGCCACGCGACGTCATCAGTCTTAAGCGCCTGGTGATCTGTTCTCAGGACAAACTCCCTGCCCCACAGATTCCTGTGCCACTTCTCAATTGGCCAACGCGTCTCTCTCTCTCTCTCTCTCTCTCTCTCTCTCTCTCTCTCTCTCTCTCTCTCTCTCTCTCTCTCTCTCTCTCTCTCTCTCAGTGACGCTATAGCGACGCTGAGCCTCAGACAGCGTACTGGATGCACACGGCACAACTCGCTCGCCATCGGGATGCAGCTGGGTGAGCACCGCTCCGATGTACACGTCACTGGCGTCTGACGTTCCGGTTATGGGCAGAGTCGGATCGTATATAGCCAAGACAGAACTAGTCAGAATCGTTTCTCTGATGTCTCTGAAAGCTGCGACCATCTCTGGCGTCCACTTGAACTTCGGTGCGTCCTTTCTCAGTGGCCACCGCAGTTCCTCCACCCCAAGGTGTATCTGTGGTCTGGCGGCTCCATGCCCCGCGGGCGAGTTGTGGCGAGTGGTCTGGCGGCTCCACGACACACGGCTGGACACCCGAGTGTCGTGCTCCTCTTGCTCGCGCCCTGCAACAATGACGTCATCGAAGTAGACTTGAGTGCCCGGTAGTCCTCGCAGGATTGTTTCCATCATTTTCCGGAAGCAGCTCGTTAGGGTTCGCATGCAGTAACAACACCTTCGATAACGGAACACCCCCTCGTGAGTAACGAACGCGGTCAAGTTTCTAGACTCCTAGTGAAGCATGAGCTGATGATTATCGGCTTTAATGTCGAGAGTCGGGAATACTTTCGCTCCCACTAACTGGTCCAGCATCTCCTGCATATCCGGCAATGGGTACCTGCTGGTTGACACTGCCTTGTTAACCTTGCGGAGATCACCACACAGTCTGAGCTGACCAGATCGGCGCCTGGAGACTACGATGGGAGAAATCCACGGTGATCCGTCGACTCTCTCGATGATCTGTTGGTCCTTCAATTCCTGCAGATGGCGTTTCAACTCCTCTCGAAAGGCAACCGACACTGGTCTCAGCTTCTGCTGCACAGCATCTTCACGAAACTGGACTATGTGCACGAAGCCATTGATGGGTAGCAGGATACTCTCGTCCTCACCCTCTGACATGCCTCTGCGCTGGTCACTGTCTGGTTCACAGCACATACAGCTGACCCGTACTTGACGGAGATACGCAGACTTCTCCGTAGGTCCCTGCCGAGGAACGGCGTACCGCCGTCCACCACGTACAGGCAGCCCTGGCAGCCTCGCCCGTCTTCGGTCTCCACCGTTGCCGACGTGGCGACGGATTCGCCGAACCTTTCACGGCACCTACGGAATTTGACGCGTTCAGACAAGAAATCTCTGGGCTGTTCAAACAGGTGATGAAGCAACGAGAGGCATCCTCTCATCGCATTGTCTCTGGACTTTACATGTTGCGGTGGAGTGCCTCCGCTGTCACCTGAGCGTGGCGTGTCTCGGAGCCCGGCCCCAGGCGCCGTTATCTCTGCAACTAGATGCGGCGCCGTTATTTCTGCAGAGATACCGCCGCCGGCCCACCGGACTCAGGCAGTGTCACAGATGCGCTTTCCGTCGGACCTGGCCCCACTGTGGCCGCTGCATATAGCTCAAAATATGCATACCAGGCGGACCAAGGGATACTCGCAGTCACCGCCGTGGCCAAAAAGGAATCCGGCGGACGAATACCTTACATGATCGCCGAGTCAATGCAGTTGCGTCCTGTCGCCAATTACTGTATTTTCTTGAAGTGTTTAACAGAGCGCGAATCAACTTCACGGTCCCGAACAAGGCCAACTCGGGACAGTCACGTCCAGACCGCGCGGCGCGGGACTTACACAACCGCACACCGCTGCACTTACACAACCGCACACAGTGGGACTCACACAACCGCACACAGTGGGACTTACACAACCGCACACCGCGGGACTCACACAACCGCACACCGCTGCACTTACGCAACCGCACACAAAGGGACTTACACAACCGCACACAGTGGGACTTACACAACCGCACACAATGGGACTTACACAACCGCACACCGCGGGACTTACACAACCGCACACCGCTGCACTTACACAACCGCACACCGCTGCACTTACACAACCGCACACCGCTGCACTTACACAACCGCACACAGTGGGACTCACACAACCGCACACAGTGGGACTTACACAACCGCACACCGCGGGACTTACACAACCGCACACAGTGGGACTTACACAACCGCACACAGTGGGACTTACACAACCGCACACAGTGGGACTGACACAAACGCACACAGTGGGACTTACACAACCGCACACAGTGGGACTCACACAACCGCACACCGCTGGACTTACACAACCGCACACCGCTGCACTTACACAACCGCACACAGTGGGACTTACACAACCGCACACAATGGGACTTACACAACCGCACACAGTGGGACTTACACAACCGCACACCGCTGCACTTACACAACCGCACACCGCTGCACTTACACAACCGCACACCGCTGCACTTACACAACCACACACAGTGGGACTCACACAACCGCACACAGTGGGACTCACACAACCGCACACAGTGGAACTGACACAACCGCACACCGCGGCACTCACACAACCGCACACAATGGGACTTACACAACCGCACACCGCTGGACTTACACAACCGCACACAGTGGGACTCACACAACCGCACACAATGGGACTTACACAACCGCACACAGTGGGACTGACACAACCGCACACCGCGGGACTCACACAACCGCGCGACGCGGGACTTACACAACCGCACACCGCTGGACTTACACAACCACATACAGTGGGACTGACACAACCGCACACAATGGGACTGACACGACCGCACACCGCGGGACTCACACAACCGCACACTCACTCACCCAAAGAGTACTCGCCAATCAGAGTATATAAAGAAAATCATAAGAGTATACGAAGTCACGTGCTGTGTCCGCTGCCTAGATGTCGCCACAAAACACTACAATGTGGCAACATCCTCAAATTTGAGAAGGGAGAAATGGTGGGAGAATACATCTCACCTTGGCTTCTTTCCAATGGCGAAAATGCAAAAAAAAAGTGCTTCGCCGGGATATCGGATGCATAGAGTACCCCAAACGTCCTAGCTGTTACACTGATAGACAAGTATGCAATATGCACGATAGGTTCCCTAGGGCGTAGAGCACTACTAAAACAATAACATAAACATGCCTGAATATCACATTTGCAAGCGTCAGATCGAACAGTCTCACTGATCATGCGCCAGCGTCTGGGTAACTGTAGCACACATATATCGCAAGTGGCACATTAACCCCTCCCGTCTCGGGGGGGGTCTTCAACCGACCCCCTCAGGTTTTTCTCGGGTAATGGAGGAACGGTGCGGGGCAGCGCGCCCAAGTTTGGCATACCTTTTCCCACATCAATTTGGAATGCTGTTTAATAATTTTGAAGTCCGGTCATCTAGGGTCAACGAGTTAGTCAAGGTCAAATGAGGTCACCTCCAAAGAAGTTCAACCAGTCGTCACGCTTTAACGGATACAGATTTTGAAATGAAACTGTCAGCGTTTGCTTATCTTTATGGATGCAACACAACGTACCATGGGAATTTTTATCTTTTTTCGTTTTTGACTATCAAAATTTTGCGTATTTTCCAATTGCAGATCAAATAGAAGATTCTGGCTAGAGTAAGCATTTTGTATTAAGGAAAGTTGACTTCCAACAACGTTTCTTGGTCTGCTCTGCCCATTAGAAAAGGAAAATTAAAGAAAACTTGAAAACTCAAAATTTTGAAATTTAAAAGTTTTTTTTTTTGGGGGGGGGGACAACAAATTGAATGGCCCTGACCGATTTCGCTGTCCTTTTCTCATTCCAAATACATTTGGTTTTTTCATACATCCCCCAAAATTAACTCCCAGAGCCAAAAACATAATGTAAGTGGTGAAAAGTCGTGAAAATATAGCCACCTGGTGACGTCACTTTTGGGGAACAAATGTTTTCTGTGGTGGATCCGGACCATACTCGTCGAGCGCTTTCCGATGACACCTCTTTCGTTTTCGTGCGAAGCTCAGTTTGGATTTTAGAGGGAGTTGCTATCCGGCCCCCCTCGAGACGGGGTGTGAGGATTTGACCGGAGGAACGGCGCGGGTTAATGTGTTCGGGTCCGTATCGTTCCATGAAATCGGCCGTAGAAGCATGCGAAAGACAAGTTCGGAACAGTGAGACAACCAGAACACAACACATCAGCTGTATACTGCTGCCGACTTCGCTCAGAAACCTGAACACTGGGATGTGTCCTTCCGAGTTTGCCTTCGATGTCCGTTTAACGCGATCAGATCCAAACTCGGGTCTCGCCGGCACTTTGGAATAGGCTAGCGCCTCTCTCACTCCAGAACAGCGGGATGAAATCTCATCCCGGATTTCATTTCTCTGTCTCTGGCTAAGTCTCCCATGCTCTCTTTCTCCCGCTCCCTCACTCTAAAATTAATAAATCAATAAATATATATACACACACACACACACACACACACACACACACACACACATATATATATATATATATATATATATATATATATATATATATATATACCAGTGGCGTACTGAAGGTGGTGGAAAAGAGGACATTTTTTTCTCCTGAGAGGTCGGTGGGTTTGCAAAGAATCGCATCAAAGGCATAACAAACATCGAAGGTATAAAATGAGCACTATAGATCCCCACAAGATTACTATAGATTACTAGCTGTGCTAGCAAGCTGGTCGAACGCATGGTCAACACACGATTGAGGCAATTTCTGGAACACAACGACCTGCTCGACGAATTTCAATGCGGCTTCCAACGGCAAAAATCAACTACAGACAATCTCATTAGGTTAGTGCATGACATCAAAAGTGGTCTATACATCAAACGCACAACAATAGCTGCCTACCTAGACACCACTGCCGCCTTCGACCGAGTACACAAGTCAGCGCTGACACACAAACTCCATAAGATAGGCCTACGCGGACACATGGCGCACTTTATACTCAACTTCCTCAGGGATAGGACTCTTAGGGTCCGATGCGGCAATGTCACATCAAACACCACAACGCAGGAGCAGGGCCTGGCTCAGGGGAGCGTGCTCTCGCCGAGCCTCTTCATCATCATGATCAACGACATACTTGCCGACCACGGGGACACTTCACTTCACTACTCACTTTTCGCGGACGACATAGCAATCTGGACAACATCACAATGCTTCCTTAAAGCTGAAAAAACCATTCAGGCAGGACTACACCACATTGCAAAGTGGTGCAAAACTTGGGGCTTCACCCTGTCCGCAGAAAAATCGGCCACTGTCACATACAGTCGTCTCCGTCCCACACCGAAAACGTTACTTAAAATCGATGGCAAAGCCATCGAGCAGGTGAAAAGTTTCAAATTCCTAGGGGTGCATTTAGACGAAAAACTCAGTTTCAACACCCATATCACCGACATCACGAAGCGAAGCGCGAAGCGCGTCAACATAATACGTGCACTTGCAGGCACAGACTGGGACGGAGACAGAAAAACACTTCTGCGACTGTACACATCAATCATACGACCCATCATAGAATACAACAGCATTATTTTTTCCACAATTTCAGAAAGTCAGAGTAAAAAATTAGAAGTCATCCAAAACAGCTGCATCAGAGCAGCCACAGGCGCCCTTAGCGCTACACCGATAGCTAGTCTTCTAGTAGACTCAAACACACCATCACTCCACCACAGGAGGACACAACACCTGTGCCGTTACCACATCAAAATCAAATCCATTCCAAATCATCCGGCACAGCGCTGCTTCATGCCTGGCAGATACGACAAGAGCCGATTTGCGCGCAAACTTCCACCATATAGCATTCAAATTGCCACGGCTCTCTCAGATCTTAACCTCACAATTCCATCCACTGCAGCTCGACCGCCCATTAGGCCCTTCTGGACTTTCAGTCAACCAAAGGTCGAGTACTTGCTCTCGGAGAAGAAAGCCACTATCACATCGACGGAGATTCTAGGCCTCTTTCACAAGTTCGCCGATGACAACAATCACAAATCACTCATATTCACGGATGGGTCGAAACACGAGGCTAGGGTAGGCATCGGCATCACTGGACCAGGTCTCAGACTTTCCAAACGTCTACCGGATAACTTCTCCATCTACTCTGCTGAAGCAATGGCCATTCTGACCGCTATTTTCATTCTCCTTAAGCGAAAAGTCAGAAACGTAGTGATTTGCTCAGACTCCAAATCCGTCCTACAGTCAATTAGCAACACCCACGACTGTCCTCATCACATCATTGATCGAATCCAACAAATCGTGGCCCATAACGTAAACATGAACTTTTCCTTCCTCTGGATTCCCGGCCACGCCAACATCCCAGGTAACGAAGAAGCAGACCGGCTCGCAAAGCAAGCCTTAGCATCGAACACCCACCCCAGCGTGGAATATTCGGTAGACGATTGCAAAGCACTCCTACAACACCGCATTCGCCAACACCAACAGAAGACATGGACACAACATAACTCAACACAACACAAATCCAACCACGCCCACTCAATAAAACCAACCATAGGCACATGGAACACATCAAATCAGTCTCACCGTCAGAAAGAGGTCATCCTCACTAGACTTAGAACCGGTTGCACAAAACTAACACAGCCTCGATTAGAGGATGACCAACACACAACACCGCACTGCGACACCTGCAACACCACGCTAAGCATAGGCCACATCCTGCTAGACTGCAGTAGCTTTAGCTCTCAGAGACAACCACTTAAGGCCTTCTGTCAGAGAAAGGGCATCACCCTATCGCTTCCATCGCTTCTCGGTGACAAACATGCAGAACTCATTCAATTGCTATTTGAATATCTGTATGCCACAGAACTAGCAGGAGCTCTCTAGGCACCACCAACGCTCACATCAACTAGCAATACATGACCGCGAAACACTCATAGGAAACACGTAAATAGCCATCCCTGCATGGCGTCGGACGTACATGAGCCGATTTGCTTCCCAGTTAGGAATAATTGGCTACCTAGCGGTGCCGTCGGAGGTAGATGAGCCGACTTGCTTCAGGAAAAAAAAAATTGTTTAGCTTAACGTAAAACCACTACCCAGAGGAGCCGTCGGACGTAGATGAGCCGACTTGCCTTCCGACACTTAACGTAAATGGCTACCCAGAGGAACAGCGGACGTAGAGGAGCCAAATTGTGAAACACCGTACTAACCCAACTGACAACCCTGCATGGCATGCATCAACTAACCAACTACTAACAACTAACACGCGGCAGCCGGCGTGAGAGGCGGTGTGGACAATTGCCTCCTTGTCCGCACGGTAAAAATCCCTCGGTGCTCTTCGATAGGAGTAGGCTAAAGCCGGCACCCTGGCAAAATCAGCTTGACACTCAAAACACCCCAGCCCCACCCAAACCACAAATTAATATGTGGAGGAGTAAAGTAAAATTAAAACCAGTTAGACACCAGGGAGACGTCCCCAACCCAGCCCCCGCCTCCAGCATCCAAAAACTTCGCACAAACTATAACGTAAAATTCCCTTAACGTAAATGTCCACTTGCCTGCACCTTGATCGTAACACTCGCTTTCATAGACAGATATGCAACGTGTTCCTTTAAAGGCGGCGCAAATGACCTTTATGGTCCGGCACGCCTAAAAAAACCACTCTCCCCCCCCCTCCCCACAAGGATCACGTTATGCATCTAAAATATAAAGTTCTTTTTCGCTTTGTGCTGAGCAAGAAGACCTGACCTGCGGGGATACCTGGGAATAATAAATAACTTTGAAGCTGATATAAACGAAATAATTAGGTACATTGAATACTTGTATAAGGTTTTTGAGTGTTGGATATCCTTCCTTCGCATTTTTGACGATTGTATTTTGTATTCGTTCCACGATTGCCACACTACACTTTCCTTCGGTGTTTTACCAATCGATTCCTTTTTCTGAATTGAGCCTCTAAAATGAACCTTTGAAATGTTTTTTTTATCGATATTTTTCAATCTTTTGAATTGAATTATGTGCCAAACCTCCCCATTTAATAGCTTGGCTTATGCTACGCCAAGCTAGTTCCATAAGCATAAAGGAAAAGCCCAAGTTAAACCAATGAAGTTACATGTTTATTTTTATTGTAGCATTTTATGACAATTTTCATGACGGACGGGTACATTAAAAGTACACCTAAAAACGAAAACTCATGAAACTGAATAAATATCTCTTTTTGTGATAATATTCCTCTGATTACACGCAGTCCTGCGCCATCTTAGATTTCCTCACGTGCGCCATAAATGTAAACATTGGCTGGCTTTGTTCTTATTTATGGACGGAGACGGGCAATATCAATATACCTCGAGATTCAGCGGCAGGGTTTGGTCTGGTTCTTTTACGTTTTCCTATTAAAATTATCGTTGCCTGATCACCGTGCTGCTTCTCTCGTATTGCTTTACTCGGTGTGACAATATAGAGCGTGTTTGTGCTGGGTATGCGCATATGATTGGTCCTGTTTAAAGGTAGGTTTGTGGTCAACACCAATCTAGATAAACGTTTTATTATTGTTTGCTTATTATTCCGACATTATTTTTCGTAGTTTTCACCAAGGAAACCATTATTGCTGTTAGGAGCAATAATGGTTGGAATGTATGCACCCTTTTGCTTCCTTTGAAATTATGTCTTCTCACAAGTAGTCAAAAATTCCAAGAAATCCCAGTAGGTAGGCCCTACCTACTTAGTTGCTGCAGATAAAATACTATCTGATCTATGATATTGGAGAGATTGTCTATTGTGCTCATGGAGTTAATGCAAATGCAAGGTTGAATAAGGGCTGCAGTGGTCCATCTTGGTTAAGTCTATAAATGGAAGATGCAGTAAGAAGTGGGCACAAGACTGAAACCCCCTAATCCATGTTATCACCTGGGCCTTAAGGAAACTACCACATTGTGCTAACATGGCCAGCCCATTCAGCATCATATGACATGGGGCAGTTTCTCACTTGAATGCCAGGTGCATCTGTTACTACTGCAAATATAATTCAATTAATAAGCATGATATAAGACATCAACTTGCACCAGTCCCAACCCATTGATCCCATGGGCATAAAATTTCCAATGTGGGTAGTTCATTTGATCTAAAGCACTAATCAATCACTGCCACACTCCATTCACACAAATTCCCATCTTCATACTCCAGAATGTGAAGTATGGCAAATGGCCAGATGAGGCACACAACCAGAAAAAAAAATGAACACAAACTGCACAGAATCATGCCAGATAGGTACAAGTCTACCAGGGACATGAACTATGATCACCAAATGCAAAACGAGACAGGCCAGAAAATCAAGACTTAAGCCAAGTTCTTTTTCAACATAAACATCTTTCATGTTGAATTAACACACAAAGCACATATAGCATGATTCAGACACAACATCCCACACTTGCCACCCCACTAGTTGGTTTTACAGCAGCACTTTGCTCCCATATCTACTAGCCTTTGAGCCTTCCAGGTTGTTCCTTCAGCTAAATATTCCAGACGGGAACTAAAAAATTACATTGAAAAACTTATAATATTCATATGAATTGGTTTCAATCAATTTTCTCAGGTTTTATACTTGAAAAAAATTGTTCTTCATGGTGAGAATGAAACAATTTTAGACAGATCTCTTGAGTATAATTTTCCATCAGCCATTTTATATTCCAAAACCTATATCCCAATAGATGGCAAGTAACAAGTCACTCGGTATGTGTACGTCCTCATGGGGTGTGTTATTAATATTTACTAATTGTGAGGTGTGAGCATATAGGGAGCATCAGGCATGGATTCATCAACTTGGTTGACATTGATTAAGTGTACTTTTGTTGTTATTTTGTCAGCCATTGCTCAGGAAGTTAGCTTACAACCACATCCTTCACTAATTTAACCATAGTGCCAATTTGCCCTCTGGCATTCAATCGTTGGCTGCAATATACAGTAGAGCTGAGTGTAGCCTCCACAAATCAGAAAGCATATTGTAATTACTGATGTTTGTAAGTTTAATTTTACTTATTTCAGCATTGCTGATGGTAAAACCTGTTTCATTATTAAAACTGACATGATAATTATATTTAGTGGTCACTTAATGTATGCTGATCATTATGCCAGGTCTTCTCCCTCTATCTCATCCCAGGTCTCTTTCCTGAGACCTGGGACCTGCAGGCAAAATTCCACTGTAAAACTGACTACTGTCTCAGGGCATGGTACATTAAACTGAATTTTGCAGCATATTTATTTTGCACAGGAAACAGGGTAGCATACTGCATATTTTTGCAGTTTCTTCTAATTGTTTTCATTTTCTTCTTGTTACTTTTTAGGTTGTATACCAAGTGTCAGTGGAGTATCAGCCTGCCCACACTATGTGCCTGTCACAGCAATGCTGCATCTCTGGTTGCCTACACACACAAGATCTTGTAGAAAGTACCATACTTTACAGTTTTGTCCATATTGAACAACTTGAATGTAAGAATAGGAATGTTGGATCTAATTCATTTCTCACATAGTTGCAGAGAAACTGTTGCCTCCTTGCATTGCCTTGTCCAGTCACATCTTTATATTTGGTATGGATGACGACATATGAAGCTCAAATTTAATTCAATTAAATTTAGCTGGAAACTGAGCATTTTCAATGGAAAAGTTGAATATCTCATTCATGATGTCTGAGGAACACCAAGTTTGGATATGAATGTGATTCCACAAATGACCTAGCCTGCAATAATACCCCTACTGCAAAATATTGTACTAAAAGTGGGGTTCATTGGCATACATAATTCATATCCACTATTTTAAAATAAATTAATGATCAACTCCATGGGTGCTAAATGACAGTAGTCTGTGAGCCCTTAAACCCAAATAATCAATCAATCAATGATCAACTCACCACATGACCAGGCATCCTATTCCATTTATCAATTACTCTGACCAACAACTTCTTGGCATCTACCTGTCATGTACATTAATGCTGTTAAATAGAGCTGAAGACATTGCCATCAATCCCAATAAGCTCCACTCCAATGAGCTGTAATTGGCAGGCAGCCAGTGGCTCTTGTTCTCTTCATGCATATATGACACAAATTGAGCTTAGGTGGTGAAATTAGTTCAGATTATTTTTCATAAGCCATTTGATGCTTCCTTTGTTTATTGGGTGGCTCAAGACACACTTTATGCACATTCACTGCTGATGGCACTGCCCACACTGTTTTCACTGGTGGGCTACAGGATTGGGAAATGCTTGATGCTTCATTTGAAATTGTGTTTGATTAGCATAAATTATTTGCTGTAGTTTGACAATTTCTTTGACATATTTGTTTGCTCTTACGAAGCATTGTACCAATATATACTCCAAGAGCCCAGTAATTTTCTTCTGTATATTCTAATCGTTGAGGGAAGGTCATGATATGATATTGGTGTATGATTCAGTGGGATATTTCTGGGTGCATTATGCTACTGGCTTGTTTATGATGTGTCAGTCCACACAAATGATCAATTCTGGTTGAGGTACCCCAAAGCCCCCTGATGTGTCAGTCCATGCATGTTATTTTGTCCATTTGCATAAACAACAGGTACAGCCATGGCACATGATGATGCTGTCATTGCTCTTGATCTACCATGGTTGGTGCACCCTAAACTCTAATCACACATGCACACACAGCACATTTTAACACTGGTTGGGATTGGGAATGACAGTGGGTGGTTGCAGTGAATTGGCATTTATTGGGACATTGAGGGCATAGAAATGGAAGATCTGATGCAGTTGTCTTTATTCATGTTTTATGCGAAAGTGCAAGAACCATACATTCTGTGTCCAAAGGTACCCATTGATCATCCAATTATTGACAAGGAAATTGAAATAAGGAGGCACCTTGCTCACTGCCAGGGGTGCAGAGCTCTGCAGTCATCATTTTCATGCATGTTTTGAACCTTTATTTTTACCTGTTTCCTCTGCTATTTTTTTCTTCTGAGTGGTTGTAGAACAGGGTTAAAATAATGGGTTTTCATTAGGTGTGAGATGTTGAAATGAGCACAGTAGGATGCATACATTTCCCATACAAGTAGTGTCATTCAAGATGCTTTTGATGTCTTTCAGACTCAAATTTGAGCCGATGGGAAGGTACTTATTACTGTACCTTTATAATTTGTTTTGAGATTCATTTATGAGCTATATTTGGGATATAAAGAATACTAACTGTGCTATGAACTGCTATTGTATGCCATGTCACATTATAGGTAATCTCTTTACACAAAATTGCATGGCAAAATGTTGGAATATCACCATTCATTGTCAAGAACATGCACATGCTACTTATAAATGAGATACTGTTAGTAAGGAGACACAAATACTTCGTAAGCATGCATCATGGAGAAGGATGTCAATGAAGTGTTCAGAAAGTGGCATATTCCACCATATTTCATGAATAATTTATCACTGTTGCAAAGATGCTTATGTCCACTGGCCACTGCTACATTGTGCTCCCATATTGTTTAGGACTGTGAGACACTGAAATCATGGGGACTGTGAAATGATGCATGAATTTAGTGTTGTAATGGGTAGATGTAATGTAATGTTGTAATAATGTTGTAATGGGGAAGTGGAAAACCAACATTGAGGGTGCACATTGCCCCCTGGGAAGTATAGGCTACATGTATGCCTGATGGGGTTTTCTCTGTGCCCCTAAGCCCAAATTACTAACCAGCCACAAAACTGATATTGAAGCTAACATAGTGGGTGTGGGTGCTGCATAACCTCTGCAGTTGATGTGCTCTTAAACCCCAGTAACCAACCAATTAACATAGTGGGTGGATAATTGAGTTGCTATGTTTTTTTTTTGCATGGTGAGGAAACCTGTTCAATTGTATGCATGCCTTATGCTGCATCATCAAATTTGCAGAGCTGGTGCCAGCATATCCTGACCAGTTCCAATGAAGTGCAGCAGAGTACATGGCAATGCTAAAAAGCAACATTCATGCAAAGTATGTGAAATGTTGAAATGCACTGACAGATATAATATAATTAAATGAGTAATTCAGATTTAGTGAAATGCAAGAGCATATACAGATATTGGATGCATCTAAGATTTGATGCATTCAATAATCCATACTGGATTATGTGCTTAACCCACAACCCAGTTTGGAGATGTTAAGGGCATGTAAGGGCAACAATGTTGCATGAGTAGGATATGAGCAAATGATAGTGGGCTTTGCAGCAGTAACATCAACTTGTGTGTTAGTAACACTACTCTTTTTTTCGCCTTACATCATCTGCATGCTTGGCAACACCAACTTTTACCCAGATTGCATCATACAGTGTACTTTACAACTCTAACTTTGCTGGCATTCTTTCACTTAAAATTGGTTAGGTTATCTGAAATTTTCAATAAATCATCTAAAAGTTGATACAAATGCATAACTTAAAATGGCTTGACCTGGTCATGTGCAACCCAGCAACATAACATAGTACCATATAATCTAACCTGACTTAGCCTGATGCTTTTTAGGTTGTTGCAGTTACCCTATGTATCTATGAGCACCTCATTCATTAAGTATAATTTTATTAAGTTGGGGTAGTTTAGCTGTTATATCAGTTCATGTAACAGGTTCATGTAACCTTTCATATACATCCTATATATATATATATATATATATATATATATATATATATATATATATATATATATATGTATGTATGTAACTAAATATTTGCAATTTTTGCATTTTCAAACTAGTCATAAAGACATAAAGACATAAAAGATTAGTGCAACTCTGAGCCACAAGGGCCCTTCTTGGTTGCACTCTGTACACTGAACCAGTTGCCCACCAAATCTGCCAATCAGCCCTCCCTGTAATACTGAAAAGCAAGCCCTCTATTCTTATAATGATTGTCTATGCTGTTTTTAAAGATGTTCAATGTGCTGCTACTGACGATGTTTTCTGGAAGCTGGTTCCAGTGTTCCACTACCCTGTTGGTGAAGAAAGTTTGCCTTAACCTTGTTCTGCTGTGGTTAATTTTAATTTTGAATTTATGTCCTCTAATTGCATCATTTCTGTTAAATTCGATGAGATCTCTCAGCCTTCTATATCTAAGTGAAAACATATTCAATTTCTTCAGTCTTTCCTCATATGCCAGGTTGCTTATGCCATTAACCATTTTTGTAGCCCTCTTTTGTACTCTCTCTAAAAGCCAACAATCTTTTTCATAGCTAGGAGACCAAGCTTGGATGCAGTATTCCAAATGTGGCCTGACGTATGCACAGTAAGATGGGCGCTACATGACCAATGTAGTCGATGCGCCCTTAAGCCCTAATAACTAACTATGCACAGTAAAGCTTCCTGATCACTTCCTGATCACTTCCTCACTAGTCCAGCTTGTAACTAAGGCTATCCAAACTTACACTTACCTGTAACCTGGCCTATGCTTTTAATATACCAATAGCTTTGTCATTTTATTATTTTGATTGTACTTCGGTAATTTTCAGATATATTTTAATAGTTAATAATGTGTATTTTGGTATGTTGGTGAGCTCCATAATTTTACCCATATTCATTCTGTTGAATTGTTCTGAAGGACATGTGCTGTGAATTGCTACTGGGGGACATGTGAGTTCATATTTGCAACTTTTTGTTAAAGCCACTTCCATGATACTACTAAATCTACTTTGCTTTACCCAAGTTAGGGGTCCTTGGGCCCTTCCAAACCTCCTCAGCATTCATAGTTTGGCTCCATTTGTGTCAGAGTATGTTCTGGAATTGAAGCTTGAAGTATGTCGTCATACCATTTTGTGGTATCACAATCCTAAGGTCAACTGTGGAGATATCTGTCTAGATCTCAAATGGACCTAAAATATTAAGTAACCCTTTATAGAAAGAGCTTTCGACATCCCAGGTCTACTAATGGAATCTAGAGAACCCACCTTCTGCATCATCTATTGTTATAGCTCCAAAATGACCAATAGTCCCTGAGCCATAAGCTGCAATTCCAACTACTGTCATTGCTTGCATGATAGCACCATCTTTGCTGCTCTGAAGGCGATCAAGTCCTGTTTAAATTATTGTCCCTGTCACATTGTTCAATATAGCACATATGCTATGGTGTCAGTGAGGGTCCATATGGTGCTGTTTCAGGTCGCAGCATGTTTTGGAAATTTCACGCTGCTCCGTCAGCAAGTGTAGATGAGCTACTCAGCAAAGAGGTGGGTGGTAATTATGTTCGGTGCTTGTCGGTTCTATGCCATGTCCCATACTCTTTCATCGTTTGGTCCGTCATACAACAGATCAGTTGGCAACATGGAGGGATATTTATGGCTGTTGTTCATTATAATCACAAATTCAGGCTTGTTTCATGCTTGATCATCCATGGTGGAGGTTGGTTGACTCACCATGGATATTTTGTTGGATATTTTGTCACCATGTATATATATGTATATATATATATATATATATATATATATATATATATATATATATATATATATATATATATATATATATATCTCCACATTGTCTATATTCATGTATTCAACATATAATGACTGCTCATTTTCATGATGAAAGAAAGGCACAAAACCATCCACATGCTGTACATCTTTTTCAGGATGTCACTTTAGAACAATTGTTGGATGAAGAAGACATCATACAAGAATGCAAGGCCCAAAACAGCAAGGTCATCGATTTGTGAGTATATTGCTCGTCTTAAAACCATGCGAATATTAACACCTAATCCTTGCCAGGCATAGAAGATGAAGTGAAAATGGTATGTTCATATTCGTGGGTGTGGTTGCAGATGCTCTCAGTCCAGGATACGACTATACTGTGACTCTGTAACCTAACTTAAATTGAGAGAAAAGCGTGATCTCGCCACTACCGGGGTGGCACCACGGTGTGCTCCGGTACACTGGAATCGTGCGGCATTGTTTGCACAGTGTGGTGTCCCTATAGGAGGGGTATCGTATCGCCGAATGGAGAGCACCATGATGATTCTAGGCAGAAGACTATGCCTCTGAAGTAAAGAAGCCATGTTGTCCCTGGAGGAAGGATGCATGGTGTTGCCAGAGAGGGCACCACTGTGCCCCTGAAGGGAGGGCACCACTGTGCTCCTGAATGGAGGGCACCATGATTTCCCTGGAAGGGGGTTACCCTGGTGTGTGCAGTGTAAGAGGATGTCAATATGTCCCCGCAGGGTGGACACCACTATGTTCGCGGAGAGGGCCTCGCGCTGGAGGAGCGGTGCCATGGTGTTTGTGTAGTGTGGCAGGGAACCATAGTGTGCCTGCGGAGGGGGGGGGGGGTGTTTGCGCAGTGTGTGGTGGCATTGCCGTGCCCACAGCGGCTAACGTGTAGATCGTGCACGGCAGCCTGACGCAGCCGGAGATGATGATGCAGCTGGTGTCGCACATGGTGACCGAGCCGGACCCCAGCGGCGACGTGACCGCCCAGTACCGGTACGCCAACATGGCGTCCGAGATCGTCACCTGCAACATCCCGGCCATCATCGACCAGCTGGCGTCGGAGCGGCCGCTGCTGCAGCGGCTGTACGCCCTCCTGCTGCAGGACGAGCCACTCAACCCGCTGCTGGCCAGCTTCTTCTCGCGAACGCTAGCGTTGCTCATCGTTCGTCGGCCCGACCAGGTGGGTGTGTCTAGGCGGGACGTCGCCGCCCGCCTGGTGGTGGTGGCGAGAGGGGACGCCGCCGGCGGACCACCAGGTGTGTGTGTCGAGGCGGGACCCCGCCGCCCGCCTGGTGGTGGTGGCGAGAGGGGACGCCGCCGGCGGACCACCAGGTGTGTGTGTCGAGGCGGGACCCCGCCGCCCGCCTGGTGGTGGTGGCGAGAGGGGACGCCGCCGGCGGACCACCAGGTGTGTGTGTCGAGGCGGGACCCCGCCGCCCGCCTGGTGGTGGTGGCGAGAGGGGACGCCGCCGGCGGACCACCAGGTGTGTGTGTCGAGGCGGGACCCCGCCGCCCGCCTGGTGGTGGTGGCGAGAGGGGACGCCGCCGCCGGACCACCAGGTGTGTGTGTCGAGGCGGGACCCCGCCGCCCGCCTGGTGGTGGTGGCGAGAGGGGACGCCGCCGCCGGACCACCAGGTGTGTGTGTCGAGGCGGGGGCGGCAAGAGGACAAGGCAGAGCGTCTGGTGAAGTGGTCATTCTCGTCTGTCAGACAGGGCAGGGCACGTGGTAATGGTATTGTCGTTCTCACCTGCAAGACTGCGTGGATGCCATGGAAGAGCTCGTAATGGCACGGATTAAGGTGGATGCTTGTCTCCCAGCTGAAATGTCTGCTCCCCCCCCCCATCGACGAGGCATCACCTTTTCGTGGTGGGGGGATTGAGTGCCGCAATGACCCGGCGACCATCACACCGGCGAGGGGTGAGACCAGGAGTGCCTCACTCGTCCTTCCGTCCATACGCTCCCGTTCCAATGCCCATCTCGTCCAACATTCATGTCCTTCATCTGACCCTGCAACACCAACTATCCCTACTATGAGCAGGCAGGACAACTTCCCCGGTCCTGCCCACCAGCTTAGTTTTATCGGGATAGCCGCGCCCCCTCCGCCCGCCCCCCGGGGCTGACGGAGTCCTGGAGGCTAAGGTCCCCCGTCGCACGGTGTCAGTTGTGACGGGGGACCAACACGCCTCCTTGGTCCTGATATCCCGGAGGGGCGGGCGGGCCCGTGGGGCTTCACACTGGTCAAGCGCCTGCTCGCCTCGGTCTGGGGTCCGGGTCTCGGCCTGCTGCCTGCCGGACCGGACGGCTGGGGTCAATGGGTGGGCGGCGCTTGATCCCGGTCGGGGTGGTGAGTATCTCTCTCCCGGCCAGGGATGGCGTCGCCTGCCCAGTACAGCCCCTCGGGCGCCTGGCGACCTCCCATCCGCGGGATCCAGGCGTCCCCACGGTAGGGCCCCTATGGGGTGTGGCGCCCGAGGAGTGGAAACCAACATTCTTATACGGCATCACAAAACGCAAAAACCCAACCTGGTCCACCTTACGGCGACCAGAACGCAAATAGAAACACATTCCCCTACGGTGGAGCCAGTAGGTTCTTTTTCCCCCGTATTCTTGTTTTGCGGGCCGCCGAAGGAGCAAGGAAGCTGTCTTCTTTCTCCATTCCGGAGACGGGACGGTTGCGATCGTTTTGGACGCATGAAGCGTTTTGAGAAACTCAGAGATGGTGCCCTTGAAGTAGAATTTGAAGACGCTGACGAGTCGAATAAAACACTTATGGCAAAGGAATTTAGGTATTCAACCAGGGATCATGAAGGTAGAAAGATCATGACTATACCCATCACGGTCGAAACGCAAAACTAAAAACCATTCTAAAGGCGTCATCAACTGTTTCGATTTGAGAGGTGTCAGCGACGATGAAATTACAGATGGCTTAGCTGACGATGGCGTTAATCTAGCACGAATAATCACAGTGAGGAAGGGTGATGAGCTGCAGCCCACCGACAATATTATTTTGTCATTCAACTCGATGGACTTACCTGCGTCTGTCCGTATAGGTTACATAACTGTCAAGGTTAGGCAGTTTATCCCAAATCCCATGCGGTGCTTCCGCTGTCAGAAGTTCGGCCACACAACACAGTTTTGCGGGAACCGTCCAGCATGTGGAAGATGTGGCTCATCTGAGCACGCGTCGGACCATTGCAACGCTGAAGCACCCTGGTGTGTTAATTGTGGAGAAAGTCAGAGTGCACACAGTACGTTCGACAGATCATGTCCCACTTACAAGAACGAGAAGGAAATAATTTTGCTGAAGTGTACCAAAAATATTTCGTTCCACGACAGATCGACAAATAAAATTTCGATTTTGCACCCGCACATCTCAGATTTTGATGAAAATGAGTCTATAGGGTTATCAGCAGCCCTAAACACGCCTGTGACATTTTCAGGCCTCTCCGACTTCCGGTTTTCGAGCTACAGCCTGCGACATTTTTACATTCGATGCATACATGGCTTTGTTTGGCAGGATTTTTCCCTGCTACATTGAATGATAAGTAGGTGAGTTTGTACATCAAAATGATTGCAATCCCATGCAGAATGAACGTTTATCACTATTGAAACCATAGCAATTAAATATATGTCAAATATAACACTTCAAAAAATGCCAAGTTCTCTTGAGCAATTTTCCCCTTCGATATTGTGATATTTGATATTTTTTAATGAAAGAGCGTTGATTATTACCTATATTTCATCAATAAAAAAAGTGGTTATCGGCTTATAAATATTTTAAACATAATTTCAAACACCAACCGCCCGGCCTCATTTTACCCAATACGGCGTCGTTCAGCAACGGCCGCGGCCAGCTGCTGCCAACGGGGGATAGGGGTGCTGGCGGCTGTCGTCCGCGGCCCCGTGGGATTGAGAGGACACTATGCAGATTATTTATAAACACCAGGCAGGACGTTTTAGCACTTCATTTATTATTCACACAAATAACAAGCCGGAAAGTACATGTACATTTGCGAATGCTAACGAGATGGTACAATGAGCCTTATCAGAGGTACAAAATGCATAACTTAACATTAGCTCACTTCACATTGTAATTCGCACATAAACAAACGGAAATCAGCTGCCGATGTAGGTCACGCTAACCATTCAACCTAAATCCTGTAGCAAATCAGGCCACCATCACTTCTCTTCCTTCACTTATGGCAAGTTCTCGCACAACGACAATGTTTGCCTTCACTGGAGTTACCCTGTGTATTTTTAGAGTCCCTTTGACAGTTTTTGCCATTGACAGTCTATCGCCAAGCTCATGCCGTGTACGACTAACCTCTTCTTTCGCTACAAAGCAGCACTCGGTATGCAAATTACCCTTGTCCTGTAGCACTTTACATAGCTTTTCCGCAGTAAGAATGTGGTCCGAGTGTGTCCGCGAAAGACTGGCGCTAGCTGCAACCCTTTTCAGTGTACCCCCAACACCGTCGCACGAATTTTTCCCATGCGTCGTTGCAAAAAATTCCAATCGCACTGGACTCCGAAATCCTCATGAAAACTCACATTCACGAAATTAAACTTATTCTTGTACTGGGCAGCTGACCCATCCGAAAAATAATGAATCTTTTCAAGTTCGGGACTATGCCTTTCACTTTCTGTACAATGTGCTGGAAGAATGTGTGCACAGCGACGGTGTTATGCTTCAGTTCGTTTGATAACACGCAAAACCTGTGGCATTCAATCTTTCCAGCCTCTCGCCAATAAACAACAAACGGATGAACGGTACACTGTGGTGCGTTCCAGTGACATGACTGAATTTCGTCTTGAACTACAAAAGTGCAGTTTTCTGAAAAATCTAATATGATCAGTGCTTCATGCTCAGGTAGCTGCTTTTTTAGATCGTCGAAATATTTGCTTTGATGCTGACTCGTGAAATGATGCCGAGTAAGTGTCACAATGGCGTCAGACAGTTTGTCAAGAAACTCGTCCATGGGAAGAACAATTTCGGTCAAAGTGCAACGATCCGTGCTTAGCCACTGACTAAATCTGACTTCGTCCACCAAGTCTGAGATTTCCCCTGCCTGCGCATTTAAAGTGTCGAACAAATATGACCTGACACCGTCCTGACCTGGAAAGTTTTCACACTTTTGCAGCATACAGGCTTCCCCTCCCGACATCACAAACCGCGTGCTTCAACAGGTCCTTGTAGGTAATGTCTTTTAAACCCAGAGACGCTAACATTAGATTCACGTTCTGGTGATAGCAACATACACAAACCGTATGAGTGCCGTTGCTTCCCAACAGGACACAGTGCTTGGGGCGGAGGCTGGCGAACTTCGAAAACCCAATGCGCTGGTTGCTACCGTTCTTTTTATAAAGTTGGTAAATTTCCTGCAAATTACCTAAAATCAAACGTTTCTGCTTCTTTACTTTAACCCCATTCTCATCTCTTACCGTCACATAGTCTTTTTTTCCAGGACATATTCTACTCACTTCGTCAGATTCGTAAAAGGATTTTACCTTTTGGCATTCCTCCTCAGATATTTGTCTACCCTTGGAGTAGGGTGGTATCTCGGGCAAAATTCCCTTTTCCGCTTTGAGTTGAAAGTTTCGACGCACCATGTACCAAGTGGTTCCAAAAAAACTCAGCGGTTTTTTCTACCGAAAAAGGAGGAAGGGACGAGCGTCTCCTTTGTTGACATCCCACGCTCGGCTCCCCCTTCCCCTCCCCCTCCCCCGGCAGGCGTATCGCGAGGCAGCGGCAGCGCGCGCGCCGGTCCGGTGAGCGCAGCGCCCGCATTCACCGCATTTGATTCGTCTTTCCAAGTCGATAACCACTTTTTTTATTTATGTTTCTAGGGTAAAAAACTACGCTCTTTCATATGAAAGTGAGAAAAAATAGGATATCGGAGGGGAAAAATGTTTTTATTTCTTTTCAATTTTTTATTTGGCTAGAGTCGGCAAACATTACGTAATGAAAGTTTAAATTGTGGCATAGTCATATTCTTCAATGTTTTGTCTTCATTTTGACATATAAATTTGTTCAGTTACTGAAAAATGACTCAGAGAAAATTAGCACCAAATATAGTCATGTCAGTGCAAAATGTAAAAATTATATAGTTCATAACTAGAAAACGGTAAACCTAAGAGACTTCAAAATGGCACAGGCGTGTTCAGCGATGCTGATAACCCTATAGAACCATTTTCATCAAAATCTGAGGTGTGAGGGTGCAGGTCACATGTCGATTTGTCGTGGAATGCCCCAGGCCAGGAATATATATGACAGCATCCATCCCAAAATTACATATGCAGCAAAGGTAGCTGGTCAGTCGAGTACAACTACTTTGAGAGCCCCACAGCATCTACAAACTAACAAGGCCTCTGAACTGATTGAGCTATTAGCGACACTGCTACGATCATTCGGAGTGACTGTCGCGTCGGCTGCGAAGCCAGGTCAGTCAGCCCACGACGACGCCGAGAGAGCTGAGGTCGCACCATCCACGAGTGAAAGCGTCGCTCGTGCATCGGGTCGGTGTCCGACGCCCCGATGGGCAGTGATCATTTCCCGGTTTGGTTGTCTTACCACGATGGCGCAGTACTCGGTCGGCGTCCACAGCGGTGGAATTTTCGTAACATCGAGTGGGATGAGTTTCAATCAGGAGTGGAAGCCAGACTCCCAACAGACCCTGAAGACCCGTCACTGACAATTGAGGCATTGACTTCAATTATAATCGACTCAGCAACAGCTTCCATACCGAGGACCTCTGGTACACCCCGCCGTATTCCTGTCCATGGTGGACTTCAGAATGTCGCCAAGCAATTCGAGCTCGAAGATGCGCCTTCAGGACGTCCGATCGTAACAGCACAACGGAAAATCTTATAGCATTCAGGAGAGCCAAGACATTGACTCGGCGGACCATTCGAGCGGCCAAGCGCGTGTCATGGAGAACATATATAGGGCAATTGTGCCGAACTACACCGACGTCCGAAGTATGGGCTCGAATTAAGAGGATTTCTTGACAATTTTCGTTAATTCCACTCCCGATACTCAATATAGGCCACATCCTAGCTGATCCAGGCCAAGTAGCTACCCATATTGCTGAAGTTATCGCAAGGCGCAGTGAATACACTGATCCAATATTTATACAGTACCGTGCCCGTAGTCAGAGGACAATCAGTTTTTTTCCACATCCGAACAACTTCCTTACAATTTGCCGTTTACACAAACTGAACTTACCTCTGTGATCAATGATTTGAAATGTGTGTGGGGGGGGGGACCAGATGGCGTGCACAATGAAGTGTTGAAACATCTACCAATGCCTGCAAAGCACGCTTTGCTCTCCATATACAACAGACTTTGGGATGCGGGATATTTCCCACCTTCTTGGCGAAAGGCAATCGTCATACCACTATTAAAGCATGGGAAAAGTGGCGATGACCCAACCCATTTTCGTCCGATATCGCTCACATCATCATTGTGTAAGCTGATGGAAAGAATGGTAAGCATTCGCCTAAATTGTTTCTTAGAGACCCGGAATGTCTTATCAAACGACCAATGCGACTTAAAAAAAAAATCGCAGTACAATCGACCAAGTCTTAAGGCTCGACACTGAGATTCGTTTGGCTTTTGCGAAAAAGAAACATCTAAGAACAGTGTTTTTCGACATTCAAAGTGCTTTTGACACCGCCTGGAGACATGGAATCTTGCAGGGGCTCCATGAGTATGGAATCCGTGGATATCTAGGTGTGTTTTTAAAACAAACTGTATGTCTGATCGACAATGTTGTGTAAGAGTGGGCAGTCAGACGTCGGATTGGCTCCACCAGGTGGAGGGAGTCCCTCAAGGCAGTGTACTGAGTACCTCCTTCTTCTCGATTATTATAAATGACATTGGCACCTCACTTCCTTCGTCAATCGGAAGGTCTCTCTTCGCTGATGATTTTGCGATATGGTCTTGCAGCTCGTCAACTCCTACCATGGAACGACAGCTGCAGCTTGCAATTTCTCGACTCGAAAAGTGTGAACATCAAAATGGTCTCAGGTTTTCCACAGCAAAAACGGCAGCAATCCATTTCTGCCGCCGCCGAAGTCATTGTCCGGACATAACTCTGAAGCTGTACGGACATGACGTTCCGTCAGTACAAATGGCTCGTTTTCTTGGAGTGCAGTTTGACCACCGCCTTACATATAGAGATCATATAAAAACGCTCCGCGACAAGTGTTTTAAAGCAATGTCAATATTGAAGTGTGTGTCCCGAATGTCATACGGTGCTGACAGAAAGACTCTGCACCTGCTCTACCGTAATCTCATCCGTTCCAAGCTTGACTATGTATGTTTTATATACGATGGAGCATGGGTTATCACGAAGCGAATGTTGGACCCAGTGCACCACGCTGCGGTGAGAATAATTACTGGAGCTTTTCGTACATCACCAACGGTCAGCGTACTAGCGGATGCTCACGAGCCCCCATTGTCCATGAGGCGTGAAATGCTAGGTCTCCGATACGCCTGCAAAATACGACAATTCTCGACACACTCAACATATCCAGTGGTGTTACCCCGTGAAATGCATGCGGTCCTTCGTGACCACGTTAGGAGAGGAACGCCATACCGTGTTAGAATGAGGACGCTCCTGAGGAGAATACGACTTCGAATGCAAGGGATTAGGCAGTATGAGCAAATAACTACTCCCCATGAGAATTTGTCTCCCCTTCCATTGACATCTCCCTCGCTGTCGAGAGAAAACAAGATATTACAAAAGAGGAGCTACTGTCACGCACATTAGAGCACATTTCTTCAGTATACCATGGCTACGTCGCCGCATACACAGATGGTTCAAAGACAGACACAGGCGTGGGTAGTGCCTTCGTTAGAGGATCCACCGCAAGGTGTTTTCCACTGCCGCCACACGCCACGGTCTTCACTGCTGAGTTGATAGCCACCAGTAAAACCCTATCATACATCGAGGTCGACGACGACGATACACATCTTATTTTGACTGACTCTCTGAGCAGTATTTTAGCCTTGCGCAGTTTTAACCAGCAACATGTCAGTGTAAAAGACATTTTGTCGCAATTTACTTTGATACATCACATGAGAAAGCAAGTAACACTTTGCTGGGTCCCAGCACATGTCGGAATACGTGACAACGAACTGGCCGATCAAGCTGCAAGGCGTGCAGCAGGAGCAACAAGTAGACGCGCGCTTCCACTCCCAGCCAGTGACCACTACCCAATGATCTCATCATTTATTCTTAGACAGTGGCAGGACAGATGGGATAAAGTGGAGTGCAACAAATTAAAGCAAGTCAAACCACAGCTAGAGTTGTGGCCCTCGTCCTTCAGCAAAACTAGAAGGGATGAGGTGGCCATTTGTGGACTCAGAATTGGTCACACGCTAGGCATTTATTTTGCGGAGAGGAAAGGCCGAAATGTGTGAGGTGTAATTCCGCGCTGACTGTGCACCATGTGCTGGCGACGTGTCTATCATATACGGAAGAACGTAGGCGTCACTTCGGACATGATGCTAACTCTCTGAGGCTGGGCGACTTGTTGGGAAATGATTCCCGATTTATACAAAACAAAGCAGTTTTGTGCTTCCTGGCCGAGATAGGATTTCAAGTAATATACACACCTTAATAGATGACAATTTGTTTCCCTTGATATTTAGTGCTCTTCATATGTTACAATCTGATGTGTAATTAAGCAACCTTGTTATGGGTGCAATATAACCCACAGGGGTGCAATATAACCCACAGCTCGCTGCTTCTGTTGGCACATGGGCAACGGAAATTGTCATCAACCGGCGTATGAATAAGTGTGTGTGTGGCTGCAACACCAGCTTAGAACTGTCATGTGTGGCACTGTGGCATCAGCTCCCAACTGCCATGTATATCACAGTGGCATCAGCTCTCAACTATTGTATGTGGCACTACGGCATCAGCTTGGTCGAAGCGCCCATAAACTCAAATAACTAACTGCGGCATCAGCTCCAAACTGCCGTGGTATGTCACTGCAGTATCAGCTTCCTTTCCAACTGCTGTAAGTATAACTGCGCCGCCAACTCCCCTCCCATTTGCCGTATGTGTCATTACGGCATCAGCTCCGAACTGTCGTGTGCTCGTTGCTGAATCTGCTAACGTCGTGCTCTCTTTCTCTTTCTCCCCGCAGAGCTGGTACTCCTACCAGTTCAATTGCTTACAGGTATTAGAGTTTCTTAAGTCGATGGAGACATTTATCGACCTGGTGCTGAAGCATCTGGGCACGTCGGCCATCATGGACTTCACGTGCAGTCTCATCTCTGGAATAGAGGCGCCCGAATACCGCCAGAACGCGCTCAACGTGAGTGGTGCCGCCTTGCGCACGGCGCGCGTTGCCGCTGCTAAGTGTATACTGGTCAGCTGTCTGGTGTCTCACCGTCCGGGGGGTGCTGGACATGCCGGCTGTTTGCGCATTGAGGGTATAGCACTGTCGCTTTGTATCCGAGACGGTCCATTCTTCCAGGTGAATCACACTGACGTTGAGTTCATTCCTTTGGTGGCTTGTGGGAATGTGTTGTCTTGTCGCAAGAATGCACAATTCATTAGGACTTTGGAGAGTATTCCAGCACTACCAGACAGCCCCCTTCGGAATAGTTTCGGGTGAATGCAACGGCCTTTCAATTGAATGATGGTACTTTGCATGCTTATATTTTGATCATCTAAATGGATGACCATTTGTTCATTCCTGGATGCATGTGCTGAATATTGACAGCTCAATCGTTTGCGAGTGTCCTGCTCTTTCTCGTTTCTCCCGTATATGCCCGTATCGTGTCGGCAGTCTGAGGGCGGCGCGTGCAAGCTGTCCCACTGCAGGTCTGTCCTGACGTGAGCCCCGCGGCCACCGCATGTGGCTCCACGATAGGTGGTGCATACCAGACGGCACCGAAACCGGTCGTTTGCCACCCCTCCCCCGAAGTAGAGGCTTTCGAACACCGCAAAACCGGCGCAAATGCTCTGGAATGTTTCGGAGCCAAAGCTGCGGCCGGTTCAACACCCACGAACCCGAAATAGAGACTGCGTCCAGCGCCATTTTAAAGCAAATAAACTAAACTCAAATGCTTCACGACCGGTGGCAATGTTCCATAACAGCAGTTTGGGTGTGGCAATATGGGTGAATAATTTCCCCAAGTGAATGATGAATGGTGCATGGGAATAATGATGTTGAAAATTGGTTCCTGAATGTGTTCCACCCAACGAAATACTAAGGGATGTTTCGCTCACGTTTATTTGATTTACATGTAGTTTCCCTCAGTGTAATCCAAAATTTAGAATAAACATGCTTCGGGTGTGTGCCAATGATCCGCGGTGGCTGGTCCTGTGGATAGGTGAGAGAAACCCTTTCCATAGGGGTTATATGGACATGTGTAGTTCGAAAGAAATAGTGCGATTGAAGGAGGTAAAGAGGTCTAATTCTGGGCCAGAGTCAGACAGGAAACATTGTAGGAAAAAAATATTGAGCTCTTAAATTAAATGGCTGATTGTTAGCTTATAATATTGTGATGCATGCCCCCAGCACTCAAAACATGTCATATCGGGACATGGCGAATACAAAACTCATGCTTCTGGGATTTAGGAGATTAATATGAAACTGAAAGGAGGCTTATTTACTCCTACATACTCGACATAGTCGAAATCATTTCACCAAATCATTGTATCAGTTCCGAAGTTTCGCTCTTACCTGGACGAAGTCCTTTTAAAAGTTAAGCGTATTTTCTCAAGTGCGCCGTCGCACCCTGAGCAGGTGCACAGTCATGAACGGTATTCAGCCAGTTGGGATGATTGCAGTCGGCCAGATGATAGTCCCAGATGGGATGAAGGAAGAGATTGAGTGAAAGCTGTTGTGCCTGCGAAGTTTGAAGCTATCTTCCGGGATGTGAGCTATTGATATTTACTATACATCTGCACCAGTTGATTCGCGCAGAGGACGTGCTGATTCACCGTCACTAACTTATCAGTAGGCAGTGATCCCATCCGGCTTTGCGTCCGGCACCGGGTGGCCAAACGTAGACAGTTAGGCTGGTTGTCCGAAACAGCGGCCAAGGAAATACAGATATGAAGTGAAGAAAACAAATTGTGATACTGAATGTTTACATTAACCACTTTAAATAGCCTCAAGTGATTCATGATTTTAGTTCATTCTCTTTACATACCTTAAATATCTCATATTTTGTAATCACGTGGCATTGCTTAATATCCTCTTAATGTAGGCAGTGGTTAAGTATTCCAGTGGATGCCAGCCTTCTGGGTTTCAAGCCGAAGTAGAGTTTTTGTAGTATCAAATCCGAAGCTGAAACACAAAATCGGCTAACTCACCATGGCAAAACCGAAGCCAAGGTCCGACAAGCCCGGCTTCGCCAAGTCGAAGACCAAGCCGACTCTGTACCCATGTATGAAAAGGCCAGCCTGTACAGTTGCGATATGCTGACCGTGTCCAGTGCAGACCGTGCTGACCGTGTCTAGTGCGGACCGTGCTGACCGTGTCTAGTGCGGACCGTGCTGACCGTGTCTAGTGCAGACCGCGCTGACCGTGTCCAGTGCAGACCGCACTGACCTTGTCTAGTGCAGACCGCGCTGACCGTGTCTAGTGCAGACCGCGCTGACCGTGTCCAGTGCAGACCGTGCTGACCGTGTCCAGTGCAGATCGTGCTGACCGTGTCTAGTGCAGACAGCGCTGACCGTGTCCAGTGCAGACCGTGCTGACCGTGTCCAGTGCAGACCACACTGATCTTGTCCAGTGCGGACCGTGCTGACCGTGTCCAGTGCAGACAGCGCTGACCGTGTCCAGTGCAGACAGCGCTGACCGTGTCTAGTACAGACCGCGCTGACCGTGTCCAGTGCAGACCGTGCTGACCGTGTCCAGTGCGGACCGCGCTGACCGTGTCCAGTGCAGACCGCGCTGACCGTGTCTAGTGCAGACCGTGCTGACCGTGTCCAGTGCAGACCGTGTCTAGTGCAGACCGCGCTGGCCGTGTCTAGTACAGACCGTGCTGACCGTGTCCAGTGCAGACCGTGCTGACCGTGTCCAGTGCAGACCGCGCTGACCGTGTCTAGTGCGGACCGTGCTGACCGTGTCTAGTGCGGACCGTGCTGACCGTGTCCAGTGCAGACCGCGCTGACCGTGTCCAGTGCAGATCGTGCTGACCGTGTCTAGTGCAGACCGCGCTGACCGTGTCCAGTGCAGACCGCGCTGACCGTGTCTATCGGACCTCTGACCGGTCTAGTGCAGACCGCGCTGACCGTGTCTAGTGCAGACCGTGCTGACCGTGTCTAGTGCAGACCGCGCTGACCGTGTCCAGTGCAGACCGCGCTGACCGTGTCTAGTGCAGACCGCGCTGACCGTGTCCAGTGCAGACCGCGCTGACCGTGTCTAGTGCAGACCGCGCTGACCGTGTCCAGTGCAGACCGTGCTGACCGTGTCCAGTGCAGACCGCGCTGACCGTGTCTAGTGCAGACCGCGCTGACCGTGTCCAGTGCAGACCGTGCTGACCGTGTCTAGTGCAGACCGTGCTGACCGTGTCTAGTGCAGACCGTGCTGACCGTGTCTAGTGCGGACCGTGCTGACCGTGTCTAGTGCAGACCGCGCTGACCGTGTCCAGTGCAGACCGTGCTGACCGTGTCCAGTGCAGACCGCGCCGCTGTGCGCTGCCCTCTATGACCCAGCCCGCCGGCCGCCGGCAGTGGCTCAACGACCAGCGGCTGGTGCAGCGGCTGGCCGAGCTGATGGGCGACTCGGCACACCCGGAGCGGCAGACCAACGGCGGCCAGGTGATCATGTCGGTGGTGACGTCGGCGCGCCAGCTGGCCCAGCAGCTCGGCCCCGGCGAGAAGGAGCCAAACCCGCTCGTGTCCACCATCGAGACGTGAGTGTGCGGCCGGCGCGACGCCGAGGTGCGCGTCGCGGCCCTGGCTCGTGTCCCGTCCTGGCCCGTGTCCCGTCCTGGCCCGTGTCCTGCCTGTAAACGCGTGCAATAGTGGCGCCGTGTTATCGCTTGCAGTCGATACGCTCCAAGACCCCAGCAACAGTGTGTCATGTCATATATGTAAGAAATGTATCAGATCGCGTTGATGCATGAAACAGGCAGTTGTCTATTTTGAATCTATTTTGAAATGTAATCCGGAATGCAGTTTGCTGAGAACTCGAGCTGGCTCCTCCCGCACCGCATTTATGTCCATTCAGTCCAACTCGCCGGTCGCTCGGCTGTCCGAAGTTTAGAGGCCGTATTGACACAGGGGCGCAGCCGGGCTTAGTCAAGGTGGTGAGCCACCAGCGCCAGATCACAAATATCCAGGTCAGAGAAAGCAACTCGACGGTTGTTAAACTTTTGTGATGGCGAGACACTCTGCATGTGATGTGTCCCAGCTAGGAGCCGGGACAACGCTGTCGGCTTCAGTACGGATGCTAACAGGGTATCTAGCGGAGTATCTCGGAGTACGGGCGTCCTAGTATGGGTCCGAGCTTTTGGGTGGAGCCCTCATTCAGCGTTGCTTTTGCATGTGTGTAGGGGGTAGGGCTAAGTCTGGAAGGTTTCTCTCAATTGTTGGGTCTGGACCAGTATTGTATATACATTTTGGAATTCTGGGTTTGCAGAGGAAATGTTTGGGCTGTCCGGTCTGGAGGGATCTGTTGGAATTGTGGTTGGTTGGTTGGTTATTTTAGTTTTAGGGCACATCGACCAGGTTTGGTCATTAGCGCCCATGTTTGAATTGTGGTTGTGTCATCAGAAACTCCATTTTGTGCTTCTGCTTGGTTTGTGACAGTCGGTTTGCAGTCATTGTTTAATATTACCATTCAGCCTTATATTGTGAGAACGGAGAACGTATTATGGAGTGAGTAATGTTCTGGATGACAAAACCGGGACCGCCCTGTATTGCCAACGGTGCTCTGGATCGTGACAACTCTCTCCTTCCGTATTGGCCGTGGTGTGTGCGTGGTCCGCACCGCCTGTCGACCGCCTGAGCTGCGGCGGCTGGCGCGCGCTGAGGCGCGGCTGACGACGCCTGGCGGCCGACAGGGTGGAGTTCGTGTCGACCCTGCTGGACGGCGTGCTGGGCGACGGCCTGACCGAGGCCGGCCTGGTGAACGCCGTGCTAGTGCTGTGCATGCTGCTCGACACGGGCCGCCACGGCTCGCCCTACCAGCAGAACGAGGCGGACGAAGAGTCGCCGGCCGAGGAGCCGGCCAGCGTGGCCGCCGCCGCCGAGGCGCTGCTGCCGCGGCTGGCCGACTGCCACCAGGTGCTGGTGTCGCCGCCGCCGCGGCCGGCCATCAACACCACCTGCGGCCGACTGAACCCGCCGCTGGGCGCCACCCGACTGCAGCTGGCCCGACTCACGGCCGCCCTGGTGGCCGCCAACCGGCACGCCGTCAACTGCGAGCTGGCGCGGCTCGGCACCGTCGACGTCCTGCTGGTGAGTGGCGCCGACTGGGTAGTGGTGGGTGTCGCTGCCGACTGGTGGTGGGTGTCGCCACCGACTGGGTAGTGGTGGGTGTCGCCACCGACTGGGTAGTGGTGGGTGTCGCCGCCGGCTGGTGGTGGGTGTCGCAGCCGGTTGGTGGTGGGTGTCGCCACCGGCTGGTGGTGGGTGTCGCCACCGACTGGGTAGTGGTGGGTGTCGCCACCGACTGGGTAATGGTGGGTGTCGCCGCCGGCTGGTGGTGGGTGTCGCAGCCGGTTGGTGGTGGGTGTCGCCACCGGCTGGTGGTGGGTGTCGCCGGCGGCTGGTGGTGGGTGTCGCCGCCGGCTGGTGGTGGGTGTCGCCACCGGCTGGTGGTGGGTGTCACCGCCGGCTGGTGGTGGGTGTCGCAGCCCGCTGGTGGTGGGTGTCGCAGCCGGTTGGTGGTGGGTGTCGCAGCCCGCTGGTGGTGGGTGTCGCCGCCGGCTGGTGGTGGGTGTCGCAGCCGGTTGGTGGTGGGTGTCGCCGCCGGCTGGTGGTGGGTGTCGCCGCCGGCTGGTGGTGGGTGTCGCAACCGGTTGGTGGTGGGTGTCGCCGCCGGCTGGTGGTGGGTGTCGCCACCGGCTGGTGGTAGGTGATGTCAGATTTGTATGGGTAGAGTTGCAAACAGAGGAACGTTTCTCTGGCATCGTAGCTGACGGCAGGTTTGTATACGCAAAGTTCAAGACAGGGGAAGGTTTATAATGACAGAATTACCAACAGGGGAATGCTTGTCTGGCAGTGTTACTGCTGTGTTCAATTATTCGTAAAATAGGGTGGAATTTATCACTTCTGAAAACTCAGTTGACATCCTTCTCCAAGAAGTATTGACATCTTGCTTCTTGATGCAATGCTTATGAAGTCTTTGTGTCTCCTTTCTCGTCGTTTGTTGTGTCATGATCATGTTCTCGATAAGGGATTGTTAGACACGAACATTTCGCAATGGAATTTTGTTAAAGGGATTATCCATAATGCGGTTTTATTAAAGGTATTATCCATATCCATAATCCATATCATATACACATACAGCACCAGTGTATATGATATGTTTCTTCTCGCTATCCTGAATAGCTAGAAGCTCTTTCTAAAACATGAATCTCAAAACAACTGATTAAGGTATGGCTGTAAGCACACCTTTGGCCTAAATTTGAGTCCGAAAGACATCACAAGCATTTCGGATGACACTAATTTCATCACAAATTTCGGCATCCCATTGTGCTCATTTCGAAATCTTACACTTAACGAGAAACCATTATTTAAAACACTGTGTTACTGACAGGGCCAGGCTTGTAGGTTCAGTGTAACTGATGGCAGGGACAGACTTGTCTGACCAGTGCAACTGACAGAGGCAAACTTGTCTGGAAAGTTTTATACATGCCGATAGTTACAGGGCTGGTGGCAGCGTGGTGTCACGTAATTATTTATTGTTATATTGCGGTTTATGCTGATGGTAAATGTGAGATGTTTTCGTTATATTGTAATGGTCGCAAAATTAGTGACTGTTTTGGTTATAACAATCAGCATCTCGAGAGCTGCTGACATAACCGCCAAAGACGCCATTAGCAATGGCCGTGTGGTCTATCTACGGCTCCCTCCAAGAGATATATACCCTACTATTTTGTTAAGTATACGGTCAGAATGGCAACGATCCTAGAATTCGAAGTGTAATAAGCTCAGGGCTTTAAAACCGACACTAGGAAAATGGCTATCCTCTCACCGAACCAAACGTCGGGAAGAAGTAATACTCTGTCGATTGAGAATAGGCCATACCTTTGCAACACATAGTTTTATGTTGACCGGTAATGACCGTCCCGTATGTCCGCGCTGTTCTAACCCGCTTACCGTGTACCATGTTTTAGTTGGCTGTACACTGCTAAATCCTCTACGACGCCAGATTTTAGGACGGTTGAATACCGACTCTTCTTTACGTATGCTTATAGGGAACGACTCAGAGGCCGTCGCGTCTGGGAATATTTTTATGTTCATTCGACAAGCTCGCCTTGACGTGATATACCCCCACCCGTAACGATGGATAGTGAGCTATGATAGCAGTACCGTATATTTATTACAATTCAGTTATGGGTGCAAAATGACCCTAGCTGTCGACGCGCCCTTAAACTCAAATCCACCACCACCAGCATCTCGAGTTTTTTTTTATCAGACTGATTGCAGTAAACTTGTTCCGAATTTATGGTCCCTTTGGGGTATATTTTGCTGCAAGTTCGTAGCTGGGCGAATTCCTGTGGTAAAGAACCGGCTTTTCGGGGACATACTGGGTCATGCCAAATACAGGCAGCCAGATACAACGAATTGTTTGAACGCTTAAAATCAGTCTGCACATCAAAACGCTCTACGAAAACGAAGGCAAAGGCAATGGGATTCAATGGGAGTTGAAGTTTTTCTTTCAAGCTGAGGCATGTGACGTACTGTTAATTTGTCGAGATTATGGAAGCCAGGGAGAATGCAATGTGGCCAGGCACAAGTGCCTGCCACTGATCCCTCCGCCCACCTTCGATATGCTCCCAAGTGTCGGTATGATTGGTGCTGTGTCTTATGTGCGCTCTCTTTTGCAGGACTTGTTTTTCCAATACACACTGAACAACTTCCTGCACTCACAAGTAGAACAATGCGTCAGTCTTATTCTGGAGGCCGAACCACAAGAGAACGACGAGGGCAAGAGCTGCCATCCACTCCTAGTACACGTGAGCGCCGACGGCTGCCATCGACTCCTAGTGCATGTCAGCTCTCAGGATCAGCTCTTATTCTCTCCTCCCTGGCGTAAGGCGATCATGCACAATCATAACCGAACAATGCATTTGCTATGTGCGATACCATGTCACGATCGAATTTGCATGCAGCGTAAAGAAAACTGAAGTCAATCTAAACATACCTGAATACCCAAGCATATTGCTGAACTCAGGTACAGATGATGGTCCAGGTCCCAGGCCCGTTAGTATATCCACACACAAATGTTATCGTCCATCTCGGATGTAAGTAAATCGAGTTTCATCTATTAATACATGCAAGTGCTGGGTTAATCAGTTGGGTTTCAGTCCGCCACAATGAACGCGGGTGTTCATGATGTGGTCGTCCACCTATTGTGTACACCAGCGGGTGGTGTTCCACTCACCTACTGAAGTCCGGGAATGATGCCACACATCCCAGCACATGCCTGGGTATGTCGCCTCCATTCCTGTCCATGCCGCCGCCGTGGAGCGTCACCTCCCGGGGGAGAGTAGTCTAGGGATGAGTTGCCCGTCTCACAATTGAAAGATTGTGAGTTCGAGTCTCGCCTGTCACTACTCTTCGCCCGCGGCCAATCGGCGTGACCTATTGGCGACGCTACACGACTCAGCGGTCGGTGTGTCGTAAAAGCTAGTAACCAAGGAGCGTCACCTGGTGCGGCAGCTGGTGCGCGGCTGGACTGGCGTTCGCTCCGTCGCGGCTGCCATGTCGGTGGCGAGGGCAGCCACCGGCACGCTCTCGCCGTCGGGCGTGGCAGCCGCGCACCGGGGCACGCCATCGACCTGTCATCAGCCCAGGGGTGTTGTATGGAAGCGGTCGACTGAGAGAATGGCTTCATCCGTGTGTTGAGCGTCCCCGCGCCTTTGTTTCCGCCGATGAACAGCGTCAGACGTGATCTGACGTGATGACTGAGACACTGACGTGATCACAAGATGCCGACGGTAGCACGGGGCTCGGGGCCGGCCGGTGTCGTGTGACCCGATGTCATTGCGGTGCTCTAAGATGACCATCGAACGCCGTTGGGCGTGCTGCGACTGCTCGTAGACGGCCGCCGGGGTGATGTCTGCCGAGCCGACATATGACAGAATCTGTTGGGCCGGGGGTGTTGTTTGGCACTTCGTCGCGTTGTACGCGGGCGGGCTGCTCGCGTGGACCGGCCACCGACGCCGCCTCAGTTTGTCTCTCCCTGTCGGCAGATTTTTACAAAGACGAAGCTCGTGCAGAGAATACTGCACGGCATGGAGGAGCCGCAGACCAACGGCGAGACGGTGGAGCAGAAACGGTACGGCTGTCGGGTGGCTGGTGGTGGCTGCGGGCTATCTGTGTCAGTGGCGGTTCCGAGCGTGTTGTGCTGTGCTGGCGGAGAGGCATCTGCCCCGGGGAATCGCGTGGTAGTTCCGCGTTGTGTTCGCTGCGGCAGATGGGAGACGCCTCGCCTGTTCAGGGATAGGGTCAGACCCAGGCGTGTTGGTAGGTGTTTGCGGTCGCTACGAGAGAGAGAGAGAGAGAGAGAGAGAGAGAGAGAGAGAGAGAGAGAGAGAGAGAGAGAGAGAGAGAGAGAGAGAGAGAGAGAGAGAGAGAGAGAGAGAGAGAGAGAGAGAGAGAGAGAGAGAGAGAGAGAGAGAGAGAGAGAGAGAGAGAGAGAGAGAGAGAGAGAGAGAGAGAGAGAGAGGAGAGAGAGAGAGAGAGAGAGATGTACTTGTACCAGGATAGGGTCAGACCCGAGGCGGGGATGTGCCGACAGATGTTCGCGGTCACTACGAGCGTACTGCGGCCACCTGGTCAACATGGCCAACAAGATCTGCTCAGCATGCGAGGAAGGCCCCAACATGGAGCTGGTGCGGCAACAGCTGGAGGCGCTGCCCGAAAACATTCGGCTCAGCTGGCAGGCTTTCAAGGAGGCCAAGCTGCATCGCATCAACGAGAAGAACAAGGTGGTGTGTTCATACTGCAGTCGGCGCGCCCTTACACCCAAATAATCAACCAAGTATCCACACTAAATTGTTACTTAGGCTCCAGTGCAAAACGAACGGTGTGCTTTCCTAATCAACGAAATGTAGCTTGCAGGTGAAATAACAGGTGATATGACTGTGTCGCATATCATCACCGGTAGCATACGAGATTACCTAGCCGGTGATTTGTAGGCAACCGAGGGTCTTAAATCCTCAGGTTTAGGTTATCCCCATCCCAGAGCTGACTCCATAGTAGTGCAGCGTACTCAAGTTATGACGATGGATATCTCTCAGCGGTGTAAGTACAGGACGATTCAGCGTTGCGTTTCATTGAGCTTCGTTCAGTTCCCTCATTCAGTTTCGTTTGACATTCAGCCTTTCCCTTCGTGGGGCTGGTTCATAATGTGAACATATTTCTAAATTGTCCCATTGAATGTCGGAAGTTTTGCTAGCAAGCTGCAACGAAAAGAACGCGAGCTAAACGATAAGTGCCCTAATTAGCTAGAAGCCACTGGCGAAGTAATCTCTTTGGCTACATTTGGTGCTGAGTGGCATAGTCGAATCATCTTACTTGACGTGAATGCTACATTTCGTTGGCCAGCAAGGCACCGAAGTTTTTGTTTTGGGGGCTGCAGGTGTGGAACCTGCGGGCGTATCCCTTCAGAACTAATTTCCGCGATTGCCTTTCATGCCTCTGATGAAATCTCAGTGTGGCTGCGTTGGGGTGTGATTAAGCAGCACATGCTAGTTTAAACTTCGACTTTGAGAATAGGCGTGTCACGCTCGGAGTCGGGCTTCAAAAGACACATGGCGCTGAGAGAAGTTGTCTGAGTTTTGCAGGCTTCATGTGAATTGTTTTCGGTCCAAGCACTCCAAACTGGATTTTCCTTCCATGGATTGAAAAAGGTTGTGAATAACAATGTTCAGGTTACGAGCAATCTAGCGACCAGAGTTTGAAATGCTTTTTTATTTCACCAGCTTCAGTAAATGATGCTGCATGCTATCCTCCTTTTCACCCCCCCCCCCGTCCATGCAAATGCGCATTTTAACTGTCGCACCATATCTCCCGCAACTGCGAATAGTCGCCAAGGGCGTTTGCTTACGTGGACATCTGCTGTGGAAAACTCACGATCCCCAGATCATACTTTGCTAACTCGTTGCTGTATGCTCCGAGTTACGTAATCTCATGTTATTGCGACTGTGGACCGAGGCCGGACAAGTATACTATTGTGCACACACCAACATCTGATATCGACCATCCAACTCGACCGTCACGCTGTATGAAAAATCCAAATATCCGCTTTCTTGCGGCATATCTGCGCTACTCTCTTCACTCAAAATCGGATGTGCGTTTTCGTGTCTCATTTATGTGGAATTTAAGTGCAATGTCCTGCGGAGTGCCGAAAAGTCGGTGTGCACCCGTCCCACACATGCAATGTCGGCGGCGCCTTGTGACGCCGCTGCGTGACGGTGTTGCAGCCGGTGCTGCCCGACCAGAAGCAGGAGTCGAGCTCCGACTCCGACTACCGAACCGTCACCGACGCCCAGCAGGCGGCCATCCTGCGGGTGAGTGGTCGGGCTGCGGCGGGTCCCCGAGTTGCCCGAGTTGGGCGTCGGTCTGACGGCAGACCCAGCTGCCACGTCGTCGTGCCGTCGCCATCCTGCCCCCTCGCCGTCGCCGGAGTTCGCTGCAGCGGCTGCCCGCGTCCAGCGCGAACATGGCTTCCGAACTTGCGCCGGTACACTGTTTACGGGGAGGGGTGTAGCTCTCAGCGTCCAATCGCCGTCTGTGTTGTTGACTGTGGTGTCGGACTTGCCAGCTGGTGCTATTTTTCCACGGCGGACAGAACGTGCGAGAGTGGCCGTAATGTGATTTAACAACCGTCGACACTTGCCGGTGCAGATAGCGACGGTTGCCGCTCGGCGTACCGTTTGAGTATACACAACCCCGCTGGCCACGCTTCTCGGCTTTCGTGTTGTGTCGACGACGGCTATACTCCGGTGTGGGCCTCGTCGTTGGTGAAGCTGCTGCCGAGCTTCGGGCTGAACTGGGCAGCCGGCGGTGGCTCGGTGACGGTACCGCGCGTCACGAGCCGGCCTGGACTGCTCGTGTAGCGAGACGCTGCCGCAGGAGTTGACGTCATGTGTGGCGTTGCTGCAGACGTTCCACAACTTCCAGCTGCTGAACTCGAACGCGGCCGGCGGGCTGGTGGACCAGTTGGGCCACAGCGACGACGAGTACAACGACATGGGCGACGCCCTCAGGTGGGTGCAGCAGTACAGGGGCAGCCGGCACCGGCCAGGCCAGCATCAGTGACTGGGCGGGCGGGTACGGGGGGCACAGCAAAACTCGGGTGTGATTGTAGCGGTACAGGTATGGCTGTGGGTGGTCGGATGGTGGTCTTAACAGTGTGCAGGATGGATAAGGTGGATTTCTGCCGGTGTACTTGTCATGACTGGGCAGTTTCCTTACATACTGCACTGGAAAGTGAGATTAAAATAGGTTTGTCGTCTACATTTGCAAGAAGGTCGTATTTTTTGGCACAAATTGAATATACCTTTCCATACCAACTGAAGCTTCTCGGCCATGAATCAATTTCAGCACAACACCAGGTTCGGACAAATAGGTTGTTCCTTAATTTTTGGCGTCCAGGATACTATCGTTTCCAGATAATTATATCGTTTTTTCATTTGGAGGCTAAATGATGCTGGTGTACAATGAACTGCCCTGTGGTAAGGTTGATTAGGGTTGTAGGGTTAAGGTGAGGTTGCACTGGAAAGTGCAAACTGGAAAGTAAAAGTGGAAAGATTTTCACGCTACATGCTTAAAAAAATGCGATCTCCGTACTAGTTTACCCCAAAAATTCCACTGTACATACAAGGCTAGAAAGCACAAATCCATCACTGCATTATGCTGTCGTATTTTTAGATACAGCTTAAGCTTCTCTATCATGAATCATTGTGAACACTATATTAGCCTGTCGTATTTCAAGACACTTAAAGGTGATCACTGATGAAAATTTTGGGCTTTTAATATAACCAATTTCTGCATAAGCATATACCACTCCGTGCAATGTGGGCCCAAACGTTTTTTCGTATTCTACTTTCCAGCATGTTTGCACCGGTGTTACACTGGTGGATTTGGGGAAGGGGTGGCTAAGGCGCATACCCACTGCTATTGATATGTGGCGCCACTGATTGTGAAATGAGTTTCACTCCGCCTCGTTGAACACACTTAGTCAAAGGGGGTCCCTCTAGGAAGACAAGGCACCTCTGTTGGGTGTTGGAGCCCACATCACCTTCACTCCCCCACCAGCCCTCCAAGCGTTTTTTTTTTTTCAGCCAAGAAGTGACACGCCTCCAGAGAAGTACCCAGCGACCATGAGAATTCCCGCGCCTGCGGTGATGGCATATCAGTGTTAAAATAATGGTTTTTCGTTAGGTGTGAGATGTCGAAACGAGCGCAGTAGGATGTCGAAATTTGTCATGGATTTAGTGCCATTTCAAATGCCTTTGATGTTGTTGACTCAAATTTAATCTAATGGTACGCTTATGGCTGTACCTTCATGAGATGTTTTGGGAATCACATTTTAGGAAGAGCTATATTCAGGATGGTGAGAAAAAACATATACACTGATTCTGAATGCCCTTTCGCATTATGGATAATCTACTTACCTGAAATTGCATTGCGAAATGTTCGTGCATCACCATCCCTTATCGAGAGCATACTCATGATACTTTACAACGAGGTACTGTTAGAGACACGAATACTTCATAAGAAAGCATTAAGAAGCAGGATGTCGATACTTCTTGGAGAGGGATGTCGATTGAGTGTTCAGAAAGTGGTAAATTCCACTCTATTTCACGAATAATTTAATACTGTGGCATATAGGTTGTCCGTCGTCAATTAGGGGTTGGATTGGCGTACAGGGTGTATTTGCATCGACCTGACCCCTTACCCCGTACACAGAGCACTTCGGCACATGGGCGTAGCGAACATGTTCCACAGAAGACCTCCGCATATATGATTAACTTAACAGCCCTGTCAGTATGTCGGCACAGGTGCAGAGGGTCGTTTGAAGGTGAGTACCTTCAAACTACACCTGTGCCGGCATACTACCATGACCTGACCCAGCTCGGCCGATCTGACCTGCTGCCACGGCCACACTGACGTACCTGACCTGATTGGGTGCAATATAACCCACAGGCGTTGACGCACCCTAAAACCCCAATAATCATGATAACCTGACCTGACCGGGATCTGCGTGGCCGAGCAGCGCACCGCCGGAGCAGCTGACGCCGGTGGGTCTGCTGGCGCTGGACGTGGCGGTAGAGCAGCGCCCATCGGCGGCTGAGCTGTTCGAGCAGCAGTGCGCCGAGCGGCTGGCCGAGTCTGACGACGGCGAGCCGTGGATCTCGCGCGCCGCCAGTCTCGAGCGCTGCCACTCCAGCTCCGACGAGGAGGACGCCGACGAGCCGGAGACGGACGCCACACCGGCGCACATCTCCATGGAGGTGAGTGGTGGCACGACTCCCTGACCGGCTGGGCGCAGCCTCGCCGCGCTCGTCTGCCTGCCGCTCTCATATACAATATGTCCGACCAGCTAGCTACCGCCGGTAGCGAAGCCGTCGCCAGCTTTCGTGCGAGTTTCAACATTGCCAGAAGTCTCATAGGTTTTTTTTTGTGTGTGCGCTTGGAAGGACCGGCAGTTATGTTGGCATTGCGTTATGTAATGACGGCAGGTGTGAAGTTGCACGTGACTTCGTGTAATTCGATCGGACCACCGCGTGCGCAGGTGGACACGAGCGACCCGTGGGTGGACGCGGCCGCGCCCGTCTCCATGGACACCAACCTGTGGGAGTCGTCGCAGCCGGGCGGCGGCGGCGCCACGGCCGCCGACTGGGCCGACTTCGGCGCCTTCTCCACACTGGCGGCAGAGTCGGCCTCGCCGCCGCAGCAGCACGCGGGCACAGGTAGGCTGCGCGCCCTGTCGCCGCGGCGCACCGACGGTGGCGGGGTCGGACACCAGGCGCGCGTGCAGCTCAGACGCGTCGGCGTAGCACGTGTCGAGCGCGATCGCGTGCTCTGGCGAAAAAGCAGTCTACCTTGACTTTGTACAGATATCGACTTGGTACGTGTAGCAGCACGCATGCAGGCTCAGATTAATCACGGTGCTGCCAAGTCTTGACAGCGATCGCAAAACGGCGCATACAATGCCTGGTTGCGCGCATGTGTGCCTGGGATAGCCGAACCGGAAGCTGCTTGGTGGTCATGATGAACTTGAGCAGTGTGCGTTATATCTTATTCTCCTGTGCTGACGAAGCACGACAGCTCGACCACACAAGTTCGTTTACGTTCTGAAAGCATGCGTTTGAGGCCCTTTTCTCCAATGCTCATTTGGTTTGTCGAGTCATTTCTGCGCTGACTGCCTGACTTGTTATTGTGTGTTGAGCGTTGCACATATCTCCGGCGCGAACTATGCCTTCGGTTAGCCCCATTGAAGGCACTTCTGACGCGAGTTGTATGGCCAGGAGGAGCCGCCGGAGATATATCGGTGTCGCCGCCGGCCGAGGCGCCAGCCGCAAGTTTTCACGCCAACTTCGAGGCTGCCTTCTCGAACACGTGCGCGCTGCAGGAGGATCAGAAAGGTCCACAGCCGCTGCAGCCGCCGCCGCCGCCACCTCCACTGCTGCCGTCCCGGCAGAAACAGCAGGATCAGGAGAGCAGCATGGAGGTGCAGCCGGAGGTGCTGATCGCCCAACCCGTCCTGCCTCGCCCCGGTGAGTATCGGTGTGTGTCTGTCTGTCTGTCTGTCTGTCTGTCTGTCTGTCTGTCTGTCTGTCTGTCTGTCTGTCTGTCTGTCTGTCTGTCTGTCTGTCTGTCTGTCTGTCTGTCTGTCTGTCTGTCTGTCTGTCTGTCTCCCTCCCTCCCTCCCTCCCTCCCTCCCTCCCTCCCTCCCTCCCTCCCTGGTTTCCAGCTTGTCTGTCTGTCTCTCTCTGTCTCTTTGTCAGTCTCTCTATCTGTCTGTCTGGTTGCCGGCCTATCTGTCTGTGTCTGTCCGTCTGGTTCCCGGCCTATCTGTCGACCTGTCTGTCTGGTCGCCGGTCCGCCTGTCTGTATCTGTATGTCTGTCTCACAGCCGTCGACGCGTCATGATAAACAGCCAACCAGAATAGATTGCAGGCCTAAACAACACACACACACACACACACACACACGCACGCACGCACGCACTCACGCACGCACGCACGCACGCACGCACGCACGCACGCACGCACGCACGCACGCACGCACGCACGCACGCACACACACACACACACACACACACACACACACACACACACACACACACACACACACACACACACACACACACGGACGCACACACGCACGAACACAGGCACGCGCAGACACCGTCACGCGCAGACACGCACACAGGCGAACATACGCACACACGCACACGATTAGATGGTCAGGGGACGAGTAGTCTAGGGGTGAGTCATCCGTCTCACGATCGAAAGGTTGTGGTTTCGAGTCTCATCTGTTGCTACTCCTCGCCTGCGACCAATCGGCGTGAGAGATTTGCGACGGTACATGACTCTACGGTCGACGTGTCGTAAAACCAACAACCACCACGGTTTGATGCCGACCTAAACCACCGCACACACGCACGATTAGATGGCCGAATTGTGTGAGCGACGGGCCTATTCCTGTGCTGAGCGTGGCGCGACATGTGTCTAGAGTGAGGCCTGTCGTGCTGAGCATGGCGCGACATGTGTCTAGAGTGAGGCCTGTCGTGCTGAGCGTGGCGCGACATGTGTCTGGAGTGAGGCTTGTCGTGCTGAGCATGGCGCGACATGTGTCTGGAATGAGGCCTGTCGTGCTGAGCATGGCGCGACATGTGTCTGGAATGAGGCCTGTCGTGCTGAGCATGGCGCGACATGTGTCTGGAATGAGGCCTGTCGTGCTGAGCATGGCGCGACATGTGTCTAGAGTGAGGCCTGTCGTGCTGAGCATGGCGCGACATGTGTCTAGAGTGAGGCCTGTCGTGCTGAGCATGGCGCGACATGTGTCTGGAGTGAGGCCTGTCGTGCTGAGCGTGAACCTCCTGATGGCTAACGTGATCGCCGCCGGATTAAATGTGCTGCCTGCTACGCGACTGGCCGGCGGTCACCGGCCTCACCTGTGCCCTGCTCGTTGTTGGTGTTTTGCCTGCTGTTGGTTCTGCTAGTTGATATTGATTAATCGACCATACAGTGACGTCAGTGGTGTTAGGCGTTGGCGCCGCCCCCCCCCCCACCCCGCAGCGTCGACCAGTGACGTACAGAGGAGCATACTTATAAGTCAGCCGAGGGACCATGCCGGTCGCTCGTCCTGCTTCGGGTCGGCGCGGCGAGATGGCGACACCGGTGTGCGGCGCCTGCCCGCTGCACACGGGCGGTGTGGTGTGTCTGTCTACGCGTGCCGTGGTGGGCAGAGTGTGTGCGGCTGACTGAGCTGTCCTGGCGGCAGATTCTCCGCACGAGCTGAACGCCACCGGTGGCGACTTCACGCCGCTCTTCCACGAGTCTTCCACGGCGGAGCGGAGCGAGCCGGACGCGCTGACCGACCCGGAGCGGCTGGCCGACAACTACAGGTGCGGCGCCGGCCCGGGGCGCGGTCTGCCCCCGACTGTCGCTCACACGTGGAACCAAACGACTGGTGGTTTATTAGGTGGTTCACGACGCACTTTTTGCACAATCACGGCTAATGGCGCCGCCCACACTGTTCCGCCGGTGGGCTGCGGGATTGGGAAATATCCCGAGTGGTGCTGCGAGTGCTGAACTTGGGACCTTTGGTACCCAGAGCTCAATATCTTAACCACTCGGCCATCCCCGTCTCAACCAAACGACTATAGTTCCAGTCTTCTGCCGCTCCAACCCGCACGTTGTCGGAGTTGTTTGATGTGGAATGCAAGACAAAAATTGCATTTCGCCTTGGTGAATTGTATGTTTTTAATTTTTGAGAGCTCACCTAACAGTGAAAACACTGCTCTTCATTTGGCGTAATTACATTGCATAAATTACGTAATTGCATCAATTTATATACGAGTGTGTGTAAATTGTGTTACATTGCTTTTGGTGCAATTGTGTGAGAAGTTTTAAGTTGTGAAAGTGCATGCAAAGCAGAGATACTGACATCTGACGTGTCCTGTGTGACTGTGCGGTCGGTATTTCTGGATCTCGTACGGTCTATCAAGCAATGAACTGCCAGAAGCTGATGGTGGCACCAGCGACGTGGGGGACGAGTAGTCTAGGGGTAAGTTGCTCGTCTGACAATCGAAAGGTTGTGGGTTCGAGTCTCACCTGTCGCTACTTTTCGCCCGCGACCAATCGGCGTGAGAGATTGGCGACGCTACATGACTCAACGGTCGATGTGTCGCAAAAACAAATAACCAACCAAGAAACGACATGAGTCGAACCTCCCGGAAAACGGGACATCAAGTTTATTAAGCACGTCTTCCACGATCTGCCATATTTTTCGTTCCTGGCCCCGCGAGCTTTTTTATGGTGAGCTTACACTCATCATAACGTTATGGTGAGGTTATTTGACTGCTATGTTGAGCTTATGCTCACCATGATTGTCACAGGAACGTCTTGTACCACAATTGTAGGAAGGGGATTTGCCAATGTTTTTTTTGTCTGAAGCAGTACCAGTTGGTTTAAATGGCGCATGGACTGTAATGATCATATAGCACAAAGCCAGTTGGCAGCATAGACTATTTGTATAGTTGTTGTTAATATTGTTGTCCCTCAGTTGGATATCTCTTGATGCAGTCATCATTTTGGTATTGGCTCAAAATTGAGCTTGAAGGACGTATATAAATATTTTAAATGGCGTTATTACCATGACAAATTTCGAAATCTCGCACTCGTTTGGACATCTCACCCCAAAAAAAAACAAACATTATTTTGACACTGCGTGACACTACCCTCGAGTGGGCGCTGTATACCGTATTCAGTTCATGCGCTCCTAAACCCAAATAACAACGACACTACCCTTGAATACTCAACTCCAGATCGCAGCAGGGTGCAATGTCCCAGCGGTGGATTGTATCTCGGCGAATGCTCGCGCCTGGGCTTTTTCGGCCCGAAGGCGGTGATCCGTTTCGGAAGTGGTTCCGTTGAAGATGCAGAGCGCGATACACGCGGTGGATGCTGGACAGCCGCCGAGACCACGGCCAGAGCTACTGGCGGCTGGCCGGACCAGACCATGCGATCCTATGGCTCGTCTGATCAGATGCATCTTCCGTATTTTGGATCAACGAGGCGGAAAAAGCGCTAGTGCTCATTTCTGGCTTTGGGACGGCCCACTGCACCCGTGCTGCCGCTGTGAATCCGGCCGATAGCTCGCTGAAAAGCACTCGCCTGAGGTGGTTTTGAAGTGTTCGAACCCGGTGACTTGGTTGAATTATTGATGAATTTGGGGTGCGGTGAGGGGGGGGTAGTCGGTTTCGGCGGAGTTGTCTGGTGGCTGAGTTTCAGCCTCACCAAGTCATACTGGGTGCCTTTCGTCGCTGTTGCGCGCAATATTTGTGTATGCCGAGCCCTTTCCTAGTGCATATTGAAACCTTGTGTGATCCCAATGTATGTAGATCCTGGGATTTGGATTCTTCTGACACTTTAGCCACAAATGACCTGTTTTTTGCGTGGTATTTTTTTGTCAAGCTGGGTCTGCCATTATACATGATGTGAAGGTACGGTGAGCGATAAGCTGTACAGGTTAAATCTTGACTGCATGTAATTATGTGGAGTATAAAGCCGTTGACACAATTAATTTCATGGTCAACGCCATATTTGTCGTCTAGCACTACTCCCAGGCAGACTCAATTTCTGGTCCAATAAAACCTATCATAAATGTCTTGTGTGACCAGGCCGTACCTGGTGCACTCCGACATCAGACCTGACCTGGTCTAACCTGATGTGTACCTGTCCGGCCGGATCTTCCCCGACCTGATGCAGCGTGATCGGACTCTACCTCACCGGGCGCGACCAGACCAAAGTCGCGATGTCCAACCCGGTGCGATGCGCCTGACTCGACCTGACCTGACATGACCTGGCCTGGCGTTGCAGCTATCTGACGTCGCAGGGCCTTATGAACGGCACGGCTGAGGGGGCGGCCGCCCCGCCCGACGCCGTCAAGCCGTCCGACCGTGACAGGTGAGACTGGCGCCGGCCGGCGTCGGACGGGTGGGCCGCCAGCTGGGCCGGGCGGCCAACACTGAGCGGTTTTGACAGCCGCTGAGCTACTGAGGACTGTTAGCAGACCGTTAAGGTGGACGTTTGAGAAGACGTCTGTGGCAGTCTTTTGAGAGGAAGCTCGAGGGTTGTGTGAGTAGTTATCGGGGCAAGCGAGAGGCCGGGTCCGCCGTGCTGTCAGGACTAGCCTGTGACCCGGTTTGTGGTTCGGATCTATTGTTCAGGTCTATGGTTGGGACTGGAGCCTGTGGTTGGGTCTGCATTTATGGCCAGTGATATGCCAGGTCACACTGTTCAATGATATTGTGTCAGCTGTGTGATCAAGACTGTCGAGTGTCGAGTGTGGTGAGTCTGGTTGCTGACTTGTATGCGTATGTAGCACATTGTATCGCTACCCGACTGGTGCGGCGTGTACGGCCAGGATGCGTTGTGTGTGTAACTGGCGTCGCGCCGCCGCCGCAGCCCAGCCAAGGCGTCGCTGGTGGGCAGCTCGCCGCCGGCCGACACCGTCACCGTCACCAGCGGACCCGTCTGAGACGGCGCACCGCCAGCTGGCCGCCAAGCAATACCGGAGCGTCGCTGCTGTCGAACCATGCTGTGATACGCCCCCGTCTCCCCATCTGTGCCCGCCCGCCCTCGCCCCCTCACCCTCACCCGAGCCACCGCGGCGGCTTGGACACGTGTACCGCCCCCGCCCGCTGCCCACACACCCCTGCCGCGCCTGCGGCCGGGCCGCAGCCGCCGCCACCGCCGCCGTCGGCGCCCGCACCGGACCGGGCCGTCGGTGTCGCGCCGCGCCGCGCCACTGTATAAAGTGTAGTTTTAAACGCTCGACACAGGCAGCGGGACGATTGTGAGAAAGAGAGAGAGAGAGAGAGAAAGACAGATAGAGAGAGAGAGAGAAGACTGGTGCATGCGTGTGTGAACAGGCGAGATTGTGCGCCAGTGGTCCGCGAGCTGGGTACGACAGCATATCGTCCCGTTGTTGCATAGTAATAATACTAAGTATATCGACCGGATTGGACCGACTCAGATGGGGTGTGGCGCTCCTCTGCGGTCGATCAGCTGGCGGCGTAGGTGCGCACCCCGTCCGGAAGGATGCCCCCCTCCCCCTGGGGCGGTCAACAAGCGAGGTTTTAACTTGTTTTCGTCGCCTACACATACACCCACACACACCGTGTCGGCGGTCTCTTGTTGCGACATTCCAGGGGCGTGCGGATGATTCCTGCCGCTGGCCTGTGACCTGACCTGAAGTGACCTCACGCCCGCGGGCGGCGGCCGTCCGGCCCGTGACGTCATTTGGCCACCTCTACGTATGCATTTTACTCGGTATTACGGGGCCAACGCTTGCGAGTGCACACGGCGCGCGAGTCCCGGCGGACGGCCGTGCCTTCCCCTCCGCTCTGCCTGCGCTTGCCTCCGCCCTCTGTCCGCCTGTCCGTCTGTCCGCCTGTCTGCCTGTCCGTCTGTCCGTCTGTTTCACTCGTGTCCGCGCCCGCCGTCTGCGCTGCCCCGCACCCGCTCCGCCGCGCGCTGCTGACAACTGCCACTCGGGGACGCGGAGAGAGAGAGAGGTATGTGTGTGTGAGTGTGTGTGTGTGCATGTCTGTGTGCGTATATGTGTGCGTGCGTGCGTGCGTGCGTGCGTGCGTATGCGTGTATACGGTCTCGACAGGTGAGTAGAGGGTGACATATTGGATGAAGCGGGTGCAAGATGCTGAAAACGTACCTTGTACAAATGTTAATATACTGTAGCCCAATGGTGTCTGTGCGTATGTCGATCATCAGGTCGAGGAAGTGAAGGAGTGAACAGTGGCGCATCCTCCGGGCGAAGCGGCGGTTATGGGGTAAACTGCCCTGTTTGTTGGTTTATTTATTTGGTGGTTCACGACGCGCTTTATGCACATTCACGGCTAGTAGTGCCGCCCACACTGTTTCGCTGGTGGGCCGCGGGTTTGGGAAATGTCCGCCCCAGGGTCGGGAAATCCCCGCCCCTGAGGTAGACTGCCGGAAACGAAACAACGGTACGGCCGGCAATACGTGAAGCAGTAGTTAACTCGACCGGCATTTGAGTCGGAACTAAGTGTGCACACCTATTGCTGCATGTCCGATTCGCTTACGAGTCGAGACCAATCATGTGCCGGTTGAGTGCTGCATTTGCCAACCGGTCGGCTGGCGTCGAATGTATGAGTGCAGTTAAATAGTCTGCGGCTGAGTACGGCAGATTCTGCGGTGTTGTGTTGCAGGGAACTCGCTGGCGCGCTGCTCGGTTGCCGCTTCCGCCGCCGCCCCCGCCGCGCTATGGATTCGCCAAAGTTGGGCGGCTTGGCGGCGGACAAACGCAATCGTATGCAACGAACGGGAACTTTCGCAGTTTCCAAACTGGCGAAAGCCAACACTCGGCCGGCAGAGTGGCTCTGGCCCGCCAATGACTGGGTACAAGTGTTGGGCGGAGGGAATCGCTGCAGCCAGGACGCATCGATTCGTGAATCTTTGGAACGGTCACTGGGCGATAGTGCAGGAGGAGAACGCGCCTCGAGTTTTGGACAACGCAGTCCCCAAACAAGATATGACCAATACAGAGACATAATTGCTGCTTAGCTTACAGAGCTCGCTATCCGAGTCGTTTATGCTTTGAACTTTTAAGATGGTTATCGATGTATTCCTCGTGTGGTAGTTCTCTCACCGTTGAAGGGAAAGACACTTGGGCGTCATTTACATGCCTAACGTTAGATTGACTGCCGAGACTTGGCACGAGGAGCCGGCGACAAAACAGCCGGAGGGGTGGGGACCAGGGCGGGGGTGTTCGTGTGGAGGTGATGGTATGGCCACGGAGAGGTCAGACACGAAGATGACCCAGTAGAAGACGAGCGCTTTTTGCGCCGATCGGGGTGAATAATGTGCAGATGACACCGGGAAGCGTGAGGCGCCTGTCGGTACGAGGTGTAGTGGGACGCGGCACAAAGCCGGGTGAGGCGGCCACGCGTGCGTCTGCCACCACCCCGTCCTGGTCTGCACGCCGTCATTCCTCCGTGCCAATCTCCGTCCCGGGAGTCCATTCTTTTGCCCTGCTCATTATCTCTGGAGCGGTTCTCTGGGCACGGACCGGGGTCATGCGGGGCAGCCGCGACTGGGGCTGGGCTAGCAACAACCAAGATACAGACAATGCACGGGGAGGAAACGAGTATGAAGGACGACGACGCACCTTAGCCCGTCCCGTCTCGGGGGGGGGGGGTCTTCAACCGTCCCCTCAGGTTTTTCGCGGACGGCGCGCGGCAGCGCGCCTAAATTTGGCATACCTTTTCCCACATCAATTTGACATGCTGATTCAACATTTTTAGGTCAGGTCATCTTGGGTCAACGAGTTAGTCAAGGTCAAGTGAGGTCACCTCCAAAAAAGTTCAACCAGTCGTCACGTTTTAACGAATACAGATATTTTAATGAAACTTTCAGCGTTTGCTTACCTTTACGGATGCAACAAAACGTACGTGTTGAAATTTTCATTTTTTTTTCGTTTTTGACTACATATAAATTTTGCGTATTTGCCATATTCCAGTTCAAACATAGGATTCTGGCTAAAGTAAGCATTTTTTATCAGTGGAAGTTGACTTCCAATAACATTACCCGGTCTGCTCTACCCATTGTAAAAGGAAAATTAAAGAAAACTTGAAAACTCAATGTTGAAATAAGAAAAAATTATTTGGGGGGATAAAAAAATATAGCCCTGGTGGATTTCGCTGTCCTTTTCTCATTCCAAATACATTTTTTTCTTCTTCTTATATCCCAAAATGAACTCTCCAGAGTAAAAAAAAACAATGTAAGTCGTGAAAATCTAGCCCCCCTGGTGACGTCACTTTTGGTGAATTTTTGGGGGTGGACCCGGACCCTACTCGTCGAGCGCTTTCCGATGACGCCTCTCGTTTACGTGCGATGCTTAGTTTGGATTTTAGAGGGGGTCTTCAACCCCCCCCCCCGAGACGGGGTGGGAGGATTTGACAGGATAGACGGCGCGGGTTAATCTATAGATCCTTTAAAATCCTCATATCCTTGTAGGGATAGAAAGATCCTATCCATATAGGACTAGGATCTCCACGCTCCATAGTCTTACCATATCATCGGCCCATTATACCACCGATCGGTGCAAAAGCGCTCGTCTTCTATTGACCCGTCTCCGCGTCTGACCTCTCCGTTGCTACGTCAGCACCTCCGTACACGAGTACCCCCGCCCTTGTCCCCGCGCCTCCGGCTTTTCTGTCGCCGACTCCTTACGCGAAGTCTCGGCCGTTATAATATAATGCTCATCCATAGCCTCATCCAGTTACTCCGCACAGCTCATCCATAGCCTCCTCCTTTGGTACGACTCTCTGGTCAGAACAGCTGATCGGGCCTCGTGATGTGCTTTGCATTGTGAAGCCCTATATTAATCGGTATGCGTCCCAGTCACCATCTCACACACTGTATAAAAAAATCCTTTCCTACTGCAGCAATCCCCACTTACAGCGCTATCCTTCAACTTCTCGCATCGAACTTTTTCTTCGGAATCTGTCACATCAGCCTCGTCTCTGAAAAGGAGATAATGAGGCGCAAGTCCCTTGTCAGCATCCCTACATGCGGGCGCTAATGGGTGGACGTCTGCGTCGCGGACGACAGGATACCAGGCGCCAGAAGAGCTATGCGGAGCAGGTGATGCCCTCACACAACCGGAAGAGCTGCTCATAACCACGACCGCACTACAGCGCCCCGCCCCCTCCCCGGCCACAGGCACCGGGCGGAAGCCAAGACCACTGATTCGAGGCTGCCTGCCACCTGGTCATTATGAGCCCTGCGGGTCCGCCAGCCCGTCCGGGATATTAGAACCAAAGAAGTGTGTTGGACCTCCACAACTGGTACCAATTAGCAGATAATCACAACCTCCAGGACGCCATCGACGCCAGAGAACGTGTCAAGGGTGCGTTACTACACAAGTCAAACCGAGACCAGGGGAAGCAGGTCACCTCGACAGGACGCGACAAGGAAGTGGTTGTTGTAACAGGGTTGGATGAATGTCAGACGGGGATGTGTCGATCATTCCGTACATTTCGTTCACTTCTCGATTAGGTAGCTCTCGTCCAAGGCGATGTATATGCTCTCTTCGCCTGAGAGGAGATATCTGTGTCGGGTATGTTGTGAACCCACAATAGACTTTCAAGCGATACGTTTTGAAATGCGCAACTCATTGCTGAGTTTGCCATTCTTCGCTTTCAAAATCTTTTGGCGCATTTCGCGTGCATAGAAAGAAGATCGCCGTCGCCGTTGAAGGGAAATATTTTTTTTGCTAAACGCCATAATGACGTTTAGCAATCATCTTCATCCATAGGAGATGAAGATGGGAGAGGCGCATAAATGATCCCAGCCAACGACGTGATCCTAACATTCATTACGGTCGATCTTCCCCGTGAGATTCGGGTGGGTTACATGCGTGTCAAAATTTTGATTTTCTTCCCAATCTCGTTAGATGTTTAAAGTGCCAAAGGTTTCTACTTACCAATCAATGCTGCCGGAGTCGCCTTGTGGGTGGCAGATGCGCCTCCTACGATCACGCAAGAGAACGCTGTACGACTGGGATGGTACTTAGTGCAAGTGACAGAGGTGGCAGGGAACAGGACCCTCATCACTCTTCCGACGACCACACTTGCCCAAGTTAACCAAAGAAAATGAATTCATTTCAATCAAGCGCATAAAAAGTAGGCTAGGTGTCTCTACGACCACACTCATCCTAGAATGTCGTAAGCTTCGAAAGCTAAACATATCACGTTTCCACAACAGGTACAGGCTAATTAAACCGATGACCTCATTGCACTAGTAAATGAGCTTCGTCACCACGTCAACACGAAACAGTTCAGGCCACCGTACTACCCAAGAGTACCTGCGCTAGGGAGGCCACCCGTCGGGGCGTCCGCGGGCCAGGGGGACGGCGGGTGGCAAGAACCGTAGCGGAAAAAGCCAACGGAAAAAGCCCTTGATGTCCACCTCAACATTAGCAGCTCCAATCTTTACGCTCACCAACGCCCAATCCTCATCCACCCCAAACCACTGTACTATCACATCTGGTTCCAAGTCAATATCCTTAACCCGTCCCGTCTAGGGGGGGGTCTTCAACCGCCCCCTCGGGGTTTTCGCGGATAGTGAACTAACGGCGCGCGGCAGCGCGCCCAAATTTGGCATACATTTTCCTACATCAATTTTGCATGTTGTTTCAAACTTTTGAAATCAGGTCATGTAGGGTCAACGAGTTAGTCGAGGTCAAGTGAGGTCACCTCCAAAAACGTTCAACCAGTCGTCACGCTTTAACGGATGCCGACATTTTAATGAAACTTTCAGCGTTTGCTTATCTTTATGGATGCAACAAAATTTACGAGTGGAATTTTTCATTCTTTTCGTTTTTGACTACATATAAATTTTGCGTATTTGCCAAATTGCAGTTCAAATAGAGGATTCTGACTAAAGTAAGCATTTTGTTTTAGGGCAAGTTGACTTCCAACAACGTTTCTCGGTATGCTCTACCCAATGGAAAGGGGAAATTAAAGAAAACTTGAAAAATCAAAATTTTGAAATTAAAAAAAAAATATTTTTGGTGGCCAAAAAAATTATAATCCTGGTCGATTTCGCTGTCCTTTTCTCCTTCCAAATTTTTATTCTTCATATATCCCCCAAAATGAACTCCCCAGAGTCAAAAACATAATGTAAGTCGTGAAGAGTAGTACAAGTCTATCCCCACCGGTGACGTCACTTTTGGGGGAAATTGTTTTGGAGGGTGGACCCGGACCCTATTCGTCGAGCACTTTCCGATGACACCACTTTTGTTTTCGTGCGATACTTAGTTTGGATTTTAGAGGGTGGTCTTCAACCGCCCCCTCCCCCCTCCCCCCGAGACGGGGTGTGAGGATTTGACCGGAAAGACGGCGCGGGTTAACCAATCTCCCATCCACCTCCGCACACCAACACCCGACAACCACCCCAGTGCCCCCAGGCACACCAACACCTGATGACCACCCCAGCGCCCCCAGGCACACCAACACCCGACGACCACCCCAGCGCCCCCAGGCACACCAACACCCGACGACCACCCCAGTGCCCCCAGGCACACCAACACCCGACGACCACCCCAGCGCCCCCAGGCACACCAACACCCGACGACCACCCCAGCGCCCCCAGGCACACCAATACCCGACGACCACCCCAGCGCCCCCAGGCACACCAACACCCGACGACCACCCCAGTGCCCCCGGCACACCAACTATTTCGGCAGGGTTTGGCGTGGTCTAGCGCCGGGTTCCGGCCGTCGCACCATCGGCGGCCTAAGCACACCTCATTGGCTTACAGTCCGCGCGGTGCTCCCGACATGGAGGCGAATGGCTGGGCTTCTCGGAGTGGGTCTAGGGATTCCTCGGCGAGCGCATGACCTGGGGACAACCACTTGAGGCGCGACTTCCCCGCTTTCGTCCAGTCCAGAATCAACCCTATGTCTAACGCCTAAACTGGGAGGGCGATGAGCTCGCCTTTCACTCAGCCCCGTGGGTGTGAGAGAGTGGCACACCGGCCATCTCCGGCGGCGGGTCGCAAGCTAACCTCCTCGTGGTCTTCGTCTCCTCCTGGCGGGAGAAGTCCGATTTCTTGTCCGGGCTATCCGTGGTGACGACGGCCGCCTCACCTCCACACCGTTTCCGTCCCAGTCAATTGTAGTTGGCGATGTCTCTTTTTAGTCAGTTTTGTTTTCTACCTGAAACTAGCATTCTTACCTGTAGTTTTACATTAGAGCTGCCGAGGAATCAGTTCAAACAGGCCGATCTTGAGACAGCTTTAAACCAGCGCCGTCTGATTGTTGTGTGCCTCCAGGATACAAAGCTACTGCCGCACTCCTCTTTCTATTTACGAAGATGATCCTGTGTTCCGTCGGAGTGTTTTTGCAGACCACTTAAACGGGCACTATTGAGCACGTAGAAGTGCTTCTAACGGTTAACCATATCACCTGATTTCAGTATTCTCACTCTAGCATTTAGTGTTTTATTGGATGACCAAAGCCACAGCATAAGGACGTATCGCTGATCATCCATCCAAGCTGGATGCCTCTCTTCCTTCTGGTCTTATGTTTGTGATGGACTCGAGTCTTGCAAGCCTATCTCTGGTCGTTTTCTGACCTGGATATCCTATGTCTGGCCATTGTCTGACCTGGTCTTCCTCTGTCTGGCCGTTGTCTGACCTGGTCAGCCCCTGTCTGGGCATTGTCTTGCCTGGTCAGTCTATGTCTGACCATTGTCTGACCTGATCAGCCTCTGTCTGAATATTGCCATTGCCTGACCTGGCCAGTCTCTATCTGGCCGTTATCTGACTTGGTCACCCTCTGTCTGCCCAGTGTCTGACCTGGTCAGCCTCTGCTTGACCGTTATCTGACCTGTCAGTCTATGTCTGACCATTTTTTGACCTGGTCAACCCCCGAGCCCGCGCTTGGTGGCGGCTATTTCCCCATTTATATACAATGCGCGGGCAGCGTGGTGCTTGCCTCTGGACTCCAGCAGTAGAATCTTAAGAAAGCGGACTAGGAGAGTTTGAGCACAATGCGGAGGCTTGCTTTCCAAACGACCTTGGTGAAAGTACCGTTCCAGTGGACCAGTTCTCAGTGATACTGGTATACGCAGTCGACTCTTGCATCCCATAAACTTCTGGTGCTCTACGTCGCACTTCAGTTTCGTGGTGGTTAACAAAATGATGCGGGATTATACTCGCACGTAAACGAACATTACAAAGAAACAAAAATTGCAACCAAGCGAACTTAATTGCACTTCAAAAGGCAGAAGGCTTGGCGCGCCGTATTATACTGGGAGGAAAAAGGAAACCATGGAGCGAACATGCTTCTTCTATTAACCGTTTATGCTATATATTTATATTATATTACATGCATATTATGCATCTTGCATATATAATCAAATTAACTATGCATTCACTATTAACCCCAACGACCCACATATCGTTTCGCATTAGACGTATTGTTGGCCAGTGTGAGGTGATCCGGATTCCCGTATTACATGTGACTGGTGTGGATGTGACCGTGCCGAAGAAAATACAGAAGCTGAACGAGCTCTAGCAGCGCCCAGCGCACAAGACTACCATCCCCAACTTCCCCGCCAGGTCGTCCTGGAAGCTCAGCCAATCGATGTGCCCGCACCTGGCTGCTTATGTGTGTAACCCACCATTCAGTATTCATATGCTACATTCAGCAGTTCAGCTATCAGAGGTCCTAAGAATGTGGCAGTTAGACCTGACGGGATACACAATTATATGCTGAAGCACGTACCTGTACGAGTGTTTCAAGCACTGCTGGCTTCATTGAGCAAGGCATGGAACGAGGTCTACTTGCCAGGCTGCTGGCGAAAAGCCATAGTGGTCGCTGGTCTCAAACCAAGAATGAGCAGTCTAGATTAGCTGCACCACCGGATCGCTTCTCTCACCCCTGGTCTTTGCAATCTCCTGGAGAGAATAGACTCACATGGTTTCTAGAAGTGGAAGCTTTCACTGACGCACAGTGTGGTTCTACGAAGCGTCGTTGGACAACGGATCATCTTTGATCATTTGATACAGCCATCTATTTCGCTTTTACATAGACAAAAGGTTCCAATGCACTTCCGTCCCAGACAATGCTCTTAAGTGCTAAAAGTGGAGATGTGTGGCGCGTATGTGCTGCTTCATCTAATCACAAAGGTCATCAGGGAGCAGTTCGACCGTCGTTTGACGTAAAAACAACTTTTTAAAATATTGAGAGAGAAGCGCTTCAGGTCCCTCAACCTGTTGAAGTGTATTATTTCTCGCACCTAATATGGTGCTGATCGTAAGACATCAATGCTGCTACGATGGCCACAGATTCGATGTAAGTTTAACTGAGCATGTTATGAGCATGATGGTGCCTGAGCGACCAATAAGCTTGCTCTTGACGCGGCGCCGCCTGAGCGACCAATGCGCGTGCTGTCGAAGCGGCGTACCATGCGGCGCTGCTGACCGCCACTTGGCACGTTCACAACCACACGGATTGCTAGCCTCCCTGCAAAGATCAACGAACCTCCCTCGGCATCAGAGACAATTAAGACTTCCCTGTCTCATGAGCATAATGCCTGTCGACCGGCCGTCGGAGCACTGGCATCAGATCTGACTAAAGCACAACATTCCGCCGTAGCCGCTGCTCGAGGCGTCAACTGCAACGTCAGCGCGAGCCGGCGCCGGCCGACAGGTGACGGCTTCCGCTCGGAGCGTTCATGACAGGGCCCTACGAGTCTTGACACATGGGACCCAAACATATTTCGAAGGAGGTGGTCCGAAGTGGACTTCATGCCAGCAGACTGTGCGTCGGCCACACGCACGCTACTCACCAACACACCTCTGTATTCCCGCTGTCCCAGGAGCCATCGGGCTCCGGTATACGTTAGAACGTTAGTGTGCGCTAAATTACCACATACCTCTTTCGAAGGGCTCTTAAACACACATTGCTAAAACTAGCCAGTAGCGCTGTGAAATTTACTTCCCAATTTGCTGCACATACGAAAACTATTTCCCACGGACAAATTGCTTTGAACAGAAATGTTTTGAGACGAGAAATAGCACACGATCCGCACAGAAATGCAACAATATGCGGCTTATTGCAAGCTGAGGCGGATTGATGCAATGATAACTTTTGTTCTGCACGTGAACCTTTTTCAGATCGATATATCTGCACATGCAACATTGCTTTCTAATTTCGTATCTCCTATTCCCGTCACCGTCACATTCAGGCCGAATACTCATTCCACCGCCGTCCACCCCCGCCTCCCGTGCCAGACTCCCCTCGCTGGTCGCAGGCACCTTGGCTGGCGCCCCACGTCACCACACGGCCACCAATCACCAGTGCCGGCACAGCCTATCGGTGAGGGGCTAGAGTTTCGCCAGGCACAGCCTATCTGCGAGGGGCTCGCACCGCTCGACACAGCCGGGTTGATCGCTCGCAGGTAAGTACATAAATAAATATACAGATATATATATATATATATATATATATATATATATATATATATATATATATACATAGGAATACATACCTATACATATATATTGTATATCAAACTTAGCCTCACCTTGGCCTACAGCCAAGGTCACCATATTGGCCTGTCCAATGTATATCGACCACGTCACGTCGATTGGTAAAGGTTTCATGCAATTTTCTACTTTTGGAGCATGGCGCTGGAACGTCCCTGAAAAAGGTTTTTTGCGTTTTTGCTCGCCTATGCCTAAAGCCAATGTCACCATATTAACAACATATATACTGTGTGTGTCTGTGTTTTGTGTGTCTGCCTGTGCGTGTTTGTACATAATTGCTTGCTCAGCGAAACTATTTCTGGGTCTCAGTAATGCGGCAACAGCTGATGCCGTACGAACCAGCACAATGATCCACAATAGGCCGGCGTGGTGGCTGTCGTTCGGCCTCTCAATTTCCCATCAGCAGCCGTCGACGTGCCGACGACCGCCAATCGACGACGCCGATCGCACGACCGACGGATTACGACTGACTGCAGCCCGTAGCGGCCGCGTGTGGCCAGATGAGGCGGCCGACGATCACCGTTCACCTCGGCGTCACTCCCAGCTGACTCACTGGGCTGCTGACGTGGCCGATAACCTGCGGATGGGCGCGCCGGGTCGCGCCGCCTGCGTCGCTGTCGTCGGACGTCCTGCCGCGTCGGCCGGCCAGCGCCGCCGGCGACGGAGATGTCGGGTGGCGGAGCAGCTGGCGGGCTGTTCAGCGGACACGGCGGCTGTCGAGGTGGCCAGCGCTGACAGCTCGACAGCAGCCGGCCCGTCCTGCTCCTCCGACAGCGGCCTCCGACAGCGGCGCAGGACGGGCCGGCGGCCTCCTCCGCAGGCGCGCTCGCCTCCGCCACGCGCGGCGCTGCTCGCAGAGACGAGCGCCGGTTCAGTCTCGGATCGATATGGGGTCGGGGGCGATGACCCACGGCGTCTGCGGCAGCGCGCAGCGACGCGCCGGCCGCCCCGCCCTCCCGCCAGACGCCGCACGCGTAAAATGGACGTTTTATTCGGAAAAAATATGGACTTGTACCGAAGCGAGCACACCTGGAGCACGTGCAGCTGACACACATCGGCCGCGTCGGCGGCGTCGGGAGCGCGTCGGCTCGTTTGTACAGGACGCGCCTACACCGCCGACACGCATAGCCTCTACGCACATCTACCGACCATGAGCGCATGCAGCAGGCAGGCGAGTCGGCCGCCTCGCCGTCGTGACACGTTATGAAGCAACAAATCTGCAGTCACCACGGTTTGAGTTACACAGCGGATTGACCGCGCGAGGGCGACTCACCGCCGACGGCGATGACGCATCCTCGCGCGTCATTCGGCGCAACAGAGAGCGTGCCACGATGCGACACAGCGCTAACATTGCCCAACAAAACCGGCCGGCAGTCGGACGGTAGTCGCAAAAGAGCGCGTGCACCGTGGGCGTCCGTCTGACCGCAGCGGGCCGGCGAGCCGCGTGAACAGCCCGCGAGCCGCGTGGGCGCCGTCCACCGGCTGGCTGCTCTCTCTCTCCCTGCTGTTTACCAGAGTCGGCTCGACAATAAGCTGCCTACTGCAGCCGGCGCGATAAAAAAGAGCGCGCCGGAGACGGCACAGTTGGACTGAAGCCGCCTAATTGGCGCATAAATCTCGGCAAAACTGTAAACAGCCAGCTCGAAACTGCCGACGAGTCCTGCGCTATTGAGGAGCTTCGTTCGACCCCGGGCCGCGTCTCCGGACACCAGTGTCGAATCCGAGCGTCCCGCAGCGGTCAGAACACCATCGACCATTCGCAGCGGCGCTGGCACGCACACAAGCTAACGGCTGGCACGCACAACGGTCGCGAAAACGCGTCTGGACAGCTTGACTAGAGCGGCGAGCCGGCGCCGCGCGGGCCGGAGTATTTCACTGCCGCGTCCCGACACCTCCACCAGACGCACGTGCCGACAGCCGGCGTCGCCGGCCCTGTGTCCAGCACACACACGAGCACAGTCAACATCATATCACATTGAAACGTGCACATACGCGGTGTCCGCCGACCGCACACAGCCGGCACGGAGATCATACGACCCGCGCGCCCTCTGGCGGCGTCACACCTCCGTGCCGTCCTCGCCTTCGTCCTGGAAGTTTATCATGGCGCCGCCGTTTCGCTGCGGCTTGGGCAGCACCGGCGGCGTCACCTTCTTGGGCTTGGGCGGCGGCCGCGGCGCCTGCTTGGTCGTCGCGCCGGCGTCGAACTGCGGCGGCGGCGGCGGCGGCGGCAGCTCGTCCGCCTCCTCGGGCACCTCGCGCAGCGGCTCGATCAGGTCCGTGCTGAGCGAGCGCACACGGCCGCCGCCGGCGCGGCCGGCGTCCACGGCCGGGATGGAGAGCGGGCCGCGGCCGTTGCGCGGCAGCGTGCTGAAGGCGGCCGCGTCGGGCACGGTCGCCTCCACGGGCACATAGTAGGCAGGCGGGTGGTGATGTTCGCCGGCGGCCGCCAGACTGAGCCGCGAGCTGCCGTCGACGGTGGTGCGCGGCCCCAGCGTGTCGTACACGGGGTCGAACGCCGGCGAGCCGCCCCAGCTGGGCGTGCGCGGCCGGCGCGGCAGCGTCACGTAGCCGGGCCGCGGCCGCGCCGCCAGCGAGTGGCGCTGTCGCGCCGCCAGCGCCGCTGCGCCCGCCAGCGGCCCGGCCAGCGGCTCGGCCGGCGAGTCAGCGCTGGCGCCGGCGGCGGTGCCGCGCCGCGGCAGGTGCAGCAGGTCCGGGTAATCGCGGCGCGCGTCGTCCAGCGCCAGCGTGGCGTCCGGCAAACTGCGCCGGCGCGTCGCCACCGCGGCTGCCTCGCACGGCGCCGAGCCGCACATGACGCTGCCGCTCGGCTCGCCCAGGCCGGCCGGCGCGCGCAGCCGGCCCAGCTCGACGTCCGTCTGCGGCAGCTTCTCGTACTCGGCCATGCGTGCCGGCTTCTGGCTGATGACCAGCACGGCGTCGGCGGCGCCGGCCACCTCCTTGGCCGCCTGGCCGCCGCGCCGGCAGCAGCAGCAGCAGCAGACCAGCGCGAGCAGCAGCAGCACCAGGCCGCCGCCGGCCGCCACCATGCCGATCAGCAGCGGCGGCGACAGCAGACCGCCGGTGGGGCGTGGCGCGCTGGCGCTCGCCGTGCGAAACACCAGCGTCACGTTGCGCTCCACCACGCCGCCCGGGTTGACGCCCACGCACAGGTACTGGCCGGTGTCCTGTTCAGTGACGTGCGTCACCGTCAGGTTGGTCCAGTGGTTGACGTTGCCCTCCTTGTGGATGATGTACACCTGACCGGTGTAGGGGATTTGCGTGTTGTTTGCGATGATTCGGCCGCCGATCACCCAGTTGGTTTCGGCCGCCGGGTTGCCGGATATCTGGCAGCGCAGCGTCACGTTCTGGCCGACGTCAGCGACCACGGTCGGCTCGGGGATGTGGATCTGCGGCCGGCAAGCGAACTCCTCGGAGCGCGCCTCGTCCCACCGCTTGTCCACCAGCCGCTCAGGCTCCACGCACGAGGTGCCCTCCTGGTAGAGGTTGTGCTCGATCAGCCAGTCGCGGAACAGGCGCAGGTGGCAGTCGCAGCGCCACTGGTTGCCGTGCAGTGTCAGCGAGTTCAGCTTGGTCAGCGACTGGAAGATGTCCGACTCGAGCACGGCCAGCTTGTTGCCGTCCAGGTTCAGCTCGGTGAGGCTCGGCAGCAGCTTGAACGCGCGCGGCGAGATGGACGCCAGCTGGCAGCGGCTGAGGTTCAGCCGCCGGATGTGCCGCAGCTTGAGGAACTCCAGCGGCCCCAGCGCCTGCAGCGGGTTGCCGGCCAGCGAGATCTCGCGCAGCTTCTCGTTCCCGCTGAACGTGCGCGGGTCGATCTTGGCCAGCCGGTTGTTGGCCAGGTCGAGATCCACCAGCAGACTGAGGCCGCGGAACGCGTGCCTGTCGAGCCGCCGCAGACCGACGCCGCGCAGGAACAGCTTCTGCACGTGCTCCAGGCCGACGCCGGAGAGCGCGTCCTTGCCCAGCTCGGGGATGCTGGCGCCGCTGAGGTCCAGCACCTGGATGTCTGAGCTGAGGCCGGCCGGCAGGCCGATCACGCGGTCGCCCCGGCACTCAGCCTGCTTCTTGCCCGACACCCAGCTGCAGACGCAGACGGCCGGACAGCTGGTGGTGAAGTCGCCGCTAGATGGCGCCACCGCCGCCAACATCAACAGCAGCAGCGACGTCAGCACGTGCACCGACGGCATCGCTGTCTCGTCACGTGACGCCGGGAGCACCGATTAGCGCCTGTCGTCGATCAGCATCCTGAAACGAGAGCGTTACCAGTGAGGAATTAGCATCATCGAAGTTTGAAGCGTCAGTTGCACATGGCCACTGAAGAGTATGCGTGCTAGAATTTCGAATTTCTAAGCGATTTAGTGGACGCAGTCGGCCATATATGGGGGGGGGGGATGTATTCAAAGGAAGGGACTAGGGGTTGGGGGTTCGGGGGTGCATTTCACCAAACATGCATAAATATAGCAAAGCATCTGATATTGAACGTTGCACCAGGAGATAGGATGTTTCCGGGCTGATACAGTATTTGGATTCCAGGAATTGCCGTCACGTTCATTTTTTCTTTGGAGGGGAGGGGCGGGCCGCAGAACAAATTAAGCATTCTTTTTTAGATCTCGGATTTCGAACTGTGCTAAATTTTCATCTAGGCCATATTGTATGCATATTTTTACAGTGGTCGCGGCGATACCTTGCTGACAACGCTTCATGTAAGCATGCGACAGCCACGCAAGCCACGCTCAACAGTGGTTTACACATGTAGGCAATGCAGTCGCACACAAATCGCTGAGGTTAGTTTTGTTGACCACAAATCCGGTGAAAACAGCGCGTATCGACCGAGGAAACACCAGAGATGCTTCTTCGAATCGTGTTTGCACAATTGGCTTTGCATTACAGTGTATTTACCGTGTCGCGTGAATGTAACCTGCTTCCCACATTGCCCACATGACGGATGATTTTGAGAGCTGGAGAGCTGTTGTGAGCTATCTACACATTGTGTGGAGCTGGAGCTGACGATTTGCCACCAGCGTCTCTCTACATCCCGCATACCAATACATTTACAGAAACTGAATATGTTTGGTGCTTGGACGATGTGAACGTAACAAGAAAACGCCAGTGTCTTTTGAACTTCTGTCCATTTTTTCGTCGTTGTCGGCGCAGACATATTTCACGCAGCGGTAATTCCTACCAGCAACAAAAGGTACTGCCCTTGATGGGGACACTGCTGTCCGGAGCAGGAAGAGTATGCTACTCAAACTGCTGTTCGGAATAGACAGAACAAGACTATGTTTATCACTCGTATAAAGGTCGTATTTAAATTGGCTATCCACATATTAAAATTGGACACCTTCAGCATTAAAGAAAGAGACTACGGAATGAATTACAATTCTCTGCATACCGAGGATTGCGAGTTGGATTGGAATCAATCGAAAATTATTTTGATCATCACTAGGCCTGTCACGAAAATACAACCGACGTAGAAACAACTTATGGAAAAAAATCTGGAACTACCCTGATTTAACTGCGCAACGCTTCTCGTATGATTTCTGCCGATCAAAACGGAAAAATGTTAAATGTTTATCAAAACTTTTGACAACCATCATTAGCATCACCTACACGATGTCGAATACAGATTATGTCATGCACGACTTCCCTGACATAACAATTACATACATGAAGACTTACGCATATATATATATATATATATATATATATATATATATATATATATATATATATATTGATATACATATGCATAGGTGTGTGTATACAAACATGTATATATATACAAATATATATATACATATATATATATATGTATATATATATATATATATATATATATATATATATATATATATATATGTGTATACAAACATGTATATATATATATACAAATATATATATATACATATATATTCAGAGAGGATTCAACATGTCATTGGCCTCCGCACATCAATGTCAAACCTCGGTGGAGGGGAGTGTCGAACAGTCAGATGACAGCACTGTATACACGGCGTAGTTTTGTTTTGCTGCAGGCTCCATAGCCCGAAGCACAATATCGCTATACGGACATGGCGAGCGCTACCACGATAATGGAAACACGGACTTAGTAGTGCATGTCTTGCATGACTAATACCGATGAGAACGGTACCATACTTGCGTGTAAGCCGATCGAGATATTCGTGCCGCGATTGAAGTGTCGGGTCATGATTGCATCGATATTTCTAAGAACTCGACTACCGGTTGCAATCTGCCGTTTCCTCAGATGCCTAAGCTGAATAGCTGACAGCTGCCACGCCTCAGCTGAATGATGACAGCTGCCAATCCTCAGCTTAACGGTGACAGCTGCCAATCCTCAGGTGAATTGTGACGGCTGCCAACTCTCAGCTGAATGGTGACAGCTGCCAATCCTCAGGTGAATTGTGACGGCTGCCAACTCTCAGCTGAATGGTGACAGCTGCCAATCCTCAGGTGAATGGTGACAGCTGCCAATCCTCAGCTGAATGGTGACAGCTGCCAATCCTCAGCTGAATGGTGACAGCTGCCAATCCTCAGCTGAATGGTGACAGCTGCCAATCCTCAGCTGAATGGTGACAGCTGCCAATCCTCAGCTGAATGGTGACAGCTGTCAATCCTCAGGTGAATTGTGACAGCTGTCAATCCTCAGCTGAATGGTGACAGCTGTCAATCCTCAGCTGAATGGTGACAGCTGTCAATCCTCAGGTGAATTGTGACAGCTGTCAATCCTCAGCTGAATGGTGACAGCTGTCAATCCTCAGGTGAATTGTGACAGCTGTCAATCCTCAGGTGAATTGTGACAGCTGTCAATCTTCAGCTGAATGGTGACAGCTGTCAATCCTCAGCTGAATGGTGACAGCTGTCAATCCTCAGCTGAATGGTGACAGCTGCCAATCCTCAGGTGAATTGTGACGGCTGCCAACTCTCAGCTTAATTGTGATAGCTGCCAGGCCTCAGCTGAACAGATGGCATGTCTTTTAGCATGCTAGGAGTACAGTGGAGGCACATTTGAGTCGTTTTTGCAGTCAGCTCCACACTGTTGACACAAAACCATTGAAGCAACAATGACAATGCACTCTCTGCGACATCTTAGAACGGGTACCGATCCCAGTGACGAAGTCACTGGTGAAATAGGCGAAACACCAAGATAATACCAATATACATACGAAATATTAGGAAATTATCATATTGTTCTGTTAGTATCGCACAAGCTTATTAACCATAATCTTATCCTACCTGCAAAATTTCCCATTACGACCTCATTCACCATATTAGAGCCCCAGTACCTTATCATTGGTTGTTATCATTTAATTACCTCGTGTTTTTTTTTGCTGGCAATAAACATTCGCGTAATGTCTGCCAACTGCACCGTGGCCACGAAGTCTGGTGCGTGTGAGCCGAGTCCATTATCAAACAGCATGCGCAGAACACAGCTGAACACAGCTGAACACAGCTGAACACAGCTGAACACAGATGAACACAGCTGAACACAGCTGAACACAGCTGAACACAGCAACAACACAGCGAACACACGAACAAGCGAAAAGCGAACAAGAAAAGCGAACACAGCGAACACACGAACACACCACACGTGGCAGTGATAAATTTATTCGCGAATTAGGGTGGAATATTCAACTTGTTGGGCGATACCAAATGTCAATCCAGATCTTTCCAAAAGCAGTATCCACATAGTGTTTCCTGGCGTGTGTTTGCGAAGTCTTGATACCTCGAGTTTAACGGTATCCCATTTGCAATTATACTTTTCCTCACCATGACGGATCCGGGATCGTGATAACGATCATCCTGCAACATTGCAGGACTTATCAAGATTTTAAATAGCATTACTTTCGAGGCGATTTCGACCTCCGGAGGTACCAGTTACGACATCTCACACCGAACGAGAAATACAAATGTGAGCATTGCTCCGTGGCCGGGTACAATTATTTTTGACCTGATCGGCGACCACACAGCACGACCAGTGTCGCACCTGGCCAGCATCCGGTGCGTTTAGCCGGACACGTAGCTGTACAGCCAGCCGGCATCCGTGCAGAGGCGACCGCGCCCAGTGACGTCGTACGGATGTCGAGAAAATGTAGTCACTTATTAGCTGCATTGCCGGCCCGAAGGCCCGGTCTGGTCCAGTCAGCATTGACAAGCATCTGATCGGGTGAATCTGCTTCACTTCATTTAAGATTGCGACACTTCATTTAAGATTGCGACAGAACATTGGCTGCGATGTTTATAGGCCGGCGTGTTTTCTCACGTGCGCAATACCGCACCTATCACATACTGAGGACCGAGTGTATGACCGAGTATGCCGAGTGCTTCACCTGGCCTGTGATCAGATAGCCTGTGGATTAGACACTGCGCTTCACCTGGCCTGTGATCAGATAGCCTGTGGGTTAAACACTGCGCTTCACCTGGCCTGTGATCAGATAGCCTGTGGATTAGACACTGCGCTTCACCTGGCCTGTGATCAGATAGCCTGTGGATTAGACACTGCGCTTCACCTGGCCTGTGATCAGATAGCCTGTGGATTAGACACTGCGCTTCACCTGGCCTGTGATCAGATAGCCTGTGGGTTAAACACTGCGCTTCACCTGGCCTGTGATCAGATAGCCTGTGGGTTAAACACTGCGCTTCACCTGGCCTGTGATCAGATAGCCTGTGGGTTAAACACTGCGCTTCACCTGGCCTGTGATCAGATAGCCTGTGGATTAGACCCGGACGAGTTACAGCCATAGATTGCGTGCGGATCTGTATGTGCGGCATGGACGCTAGGTATATTAGTGCATATATGACGTATTTGATACATAGCTGCACACATGACGCATTAAGTGCATTGCTGCATATATGAGGTATTAGGTACATTGCTAAATATATGATGTATTAAGATATGATATATTAATATATGATGTATATGATGTAATATTTTGAATATATTATGTATTAAGTACATTGCTGCATATATGGCGTGTTAGGTGCATTGCTGCATATATGACCTCGGCATGGCGAAGTAGGAAGGTCAGCTGGCGTCCGTCGATATGAGCACTTCAAGTCATGGCCGTGGGCCTCAGTCACATCAGTGTTCCTACCGCTTCAGCTTTACTGGGGGTGGAGGAGACTGGATGGCTTAGACGATGGCTCAGCATTCGCTAATAGACGCGGGTTGAATTTGATTGGACTGTGGCTCCAAGACGCATTCAGCAGCAACTACGGCCATACGACGTCGCCTGCCTCTCGCCGTGGCAGGAAGGACGGGCATCGCGGGGAATCGAACCCCGTACCTCTGGCATGCCAGATGCTCAGCTTAACCACTAAGCTACCAACTCCTTGGCGCGGTCCGCCAGCAAAAATCGCTTACACGAGGCCCTGATCTCATCTATCCAGCTGCCAGTAGCGCAGCCGCGGGCATGCGGATGATGGGAGGAGGAAATCCTCATCACCAACAGATCAGACCAGAAATCATAAGATAATTTTTTATATTGCCAACTGTAACACGCAAATTATTCCATCACCATTGGTTTTCCCCCTTGATGCCAAGCTGTCTGCGCCCGTGGCGCGGCCAGTGAGCGTGTCTCGCGTCAAACATCATCCTCCACGGTGCTGCTCTCGTCAGCGTGTTCACATATAACGTCAGCGTGTTCAAACACAAGCTCAACGTGTTCACGCACAGCCCGGGCCGCCGTGTGTATCGGAACTGCTCACATCCGGGCCGCCGTGTGTATCGGAACTGATCACATCCGGGCCGTCGTGTGTTTCGGAACTGATCACATCCGGGCCGTCGTGTGTATCGGAACTGCTCACATCCGGGCCGTCGTGTGTATCGGAACTGATCACATCCGGGCCGCCGTGTGTATCAGAACTGATCACATCCGGGCCGCCGTGTGTATCGGAACTGCTCGCATCCGGGCCGCCGTGTGTATCGGAACTGCTCACATCCGGGCCGTCGTGTGTATCAGAACTGATCACATCCGGGCGCCGTGTGTATCGGAACTGCTCGTATCCGGGCCGCCGTGTGTATCGGAACTGCTAGCATCCGGGCCGTCGTGTGTATCAGAACTGCTCACATCCGGATCGCCGTGTGTATCGGAACTGCTCACATCCGGGCCGTCGTGTGTATCGGAACTGATCACATCCGGGCCGCCGTGTGTATCAGAACTGATCACATCCGGGCCGCCGTGTGTATCGGAACTGCTCGCATCCGGGCCGCCGTGTGTATCGGAACTGCTCGCATCCGGGCCGTCGTGTGTATCAGAACTGATCACATCCGGATCGCCGTGTGTATCGGAACTGCTCGTATCCGGGCCGCCGTGTGTATCGGAACTGCTCGCATCCGGGCCGTCGTGTGTATCGGAACTGCTCACATCCGGGCCGTCGTGTGTATCGGAACTGATCACATCCGGGCCGCCGTGTGTAGCAGAACTGATCACATCCGGGCCGCCGTGTGTATCAGAACTGATCACATCCGGGCCGCCGTGTGTATCGGAACTGCTCACATCCGGGCCGCCGTGTGTATCGGAACTGATCACATCCGGGCCGCCGTGTGTAGCAAAACTGATCACATCCGGGCCGCCGTGTGTATCGGAACTGCTCACATCCGGGCCGCCGTGTGTATCGGAACTGCTCGCATCCGGGCCGCCGTGTGTATCGGAACTGCTCGCATCCGGGCCGTCGTGTGTATCAGAACTGATCACATCCGGATCGCCGTGTGTATCGGAACTGCTCGCATCCGGGCCGCCGTGTGTATCGGAACTGCTCGCATCCGGGCCGTCGTGTGTATCAAAACTGATCACATCCGGATCGCCGTGTGTATCGGAACTGATCACATCCGGGCCGCCGTGTGTATCGGAACTGCTCACATCCGGGCCGTCGTGTGTATCAGAATTGATCACATCCGGACCGCCGTGTGTATCGGAACTGATCACATCCGGGCCGTCGTGTGTATCGGAACTGCTCACAGCCGGGGCTGTCGTGTGTATCGGAACTGCTCACAGCCGGACCGCCGTGTGTATCGGAACTGATCACAGCCGGGGCTGTCGTGTGTATCGGAACTGATCACATCCGGGCCGCCGTGTGTATCGGAACTGCTCACAGCCGGGGCTGTCGTGTGTATCGGAACTGCTCACAGCCGGACCGCCGTGTGTATCGGAACTGATCACAGCCGGGGCTGTCGTGTGTATCGGAACTGATCACATCCGGGCCGCCGTGTGTATCGGAACTGCTCACAGCCGGGGCTGTCGTGTGTATCGGAACTGCTCACAGCCGGACCGTCGTGTGTATCGGAACTGCTCACAGCCGGGGCTGTCGTGTGTATCGGAACTGCTCACAGCCGGACCGCCGTGTGTATCGGAACTGATCACATCCGGGCCGCCGTGTGTATCGGAACTGCTCACAGCCGGGGCTGTCGTGTGTATCGGAACTGCTCACAGCCGGACCGCCGTGTGTATCGAAACTGATCACAGCTGGGCCGCCGGGCGTATAGGAACTGATCACAGCATTACTTATTGGAATTGATCACAGCCAGGCCGTTCCTATCTCGGACAGTCACGTCCGGCCGGCCACCTGACGTCTTCTGACACCCGGCGGGGCCACCTGACATCTCCTGACACTCACCGGGGTCACCTGACGTCTCCTGACCCCCGGCGGGGCCACCTGACATCTGACACCCACCGGGGTCACATGACGTCTTCTGACACCCACCGGGGTCACATGACGTCTTCTGACACCCACCGGGGTCACATGACGTCTTCTGACACCCACCGGGGTCACCTAACGTCTCCTGACACCCAATGGGGTCACCTGACGTCTTCTGACACCCACCGGGGTCACCTGACATCTCCTGACACCTGCCGGGGTCATCTGACGTCTTCTGACACCCACCGGGATCACCTGACGTCTTCTGACACCCACCGGGGTCACCTAACGTCTCCTGACACCCAACGGGGTCACCTGACGTCTTCTGACACCCACCGGGGTCACCTGACATCTCCTGACACCTGCCGGGGTCATCTGACGTCTTCTGACACCCACCGGGGTCACCTGACGTCTCCTGACACCCACCGGGGTCACCTGACGTCTCAGAGACCTGCATTTGGAATGTTGCATCGACTCACTCCATTTTCATATTAATACCACTTACTCTGTATCGCAGTCCCATGTATGTAACCCTAGTGACAACCTAGTTATGAGCTACTGCATCCTTTCCGACACACAGTGGTGATGGATTTGTGTTTTAGGGCGCGTCGACTGCGTTGGTCATTTTGCGCCCATCCCTGCACAGTGGTCCTGGAGGCGAGGCATGAGCGAAGGCAAGAAGCCACCCATATGACTTCGCAGCTGTAAGCGCATGATTGGTGCCAAAGCCGGCAGACAACTCGCAATTCCATCGCAAACGGGCTCTATTGGTGGCCCTTCGAGACACGACCGTACTGCGTGCGACATCAGTGGAAGCGATCATCACGGAGCATTTCGGCAATTCCACCCGCCAGCCAGTCAGGAGTAAATCTCACTGTCGCGGCGACGACATGGTCATGTCAGCGGCGATGACATGGTCATGTTAGCGGCAACAGCATGATCATGTCAGTGGAGACGGCATGATCATGTCAGCGGCGACGGCATGGTCATGTCAGCGGAGACGGCATGGCTATGCCAACGTTACGTTATGCTCATACTGCACATCGATAACCAAATCGCAAACTATGGAGCCGTTCGTGGCAACTAACCCGGACGAACGCGACTACAATCAAGCACACGCTCGCTCACGGAGCGGATAACAACGACGTCACAACGGGAGCCGACGCAAACCGGGTGTCGGGCGAGCCAGGTGTCAACGGGACAAAACAGAGAACAGCAATTGGAGCGGCTATCGTGACCAAGGCGATGCTGCGGCAACTCAGACTGAATGTTGCTACCGTAGCGTGCGATTGAGCTAACACGGAGCCGGCCACATGAGCAATAAGTACCCAATTTATTTTACACTACATCCATGTGTACTCCACGTGAATAATCGGCTTCAGAGTCTTTTACCAGCATTGTTTGATGGAGGCGATGTGCCAGGGCCGCGTACTAATACACCAGGTCACCAGCAGGCGAGACAAGCAAACAAAGCGACACAGTGCAGGGAGACGACGGCATACATACCGCCTTCTTCTTTCAGCTCGTGCCAGTTTCATTAGCGCTAATTTAATTGTTGATGCTGGTGGCAGGCGGTGTGGCCGGTATGAGTGATGACCCCCAGGTCCCACCTGTTTGTCAGGGGGCACGTGGTGCGGGAGTGTATGTGTGTGTGGGGGGGGGGCGCTGGGCACCAAGATGTGATGATACCGCGAGTATCGACCCTCGCTTCGGAAGTGAACCATGACGCTTGCGACATGAAAACAAGGCGTGGAGGAGGGGTCGAGGACCACGTGGAGGATGAAGAACGACCACGTGGGGGACGAGGAGCGACCACGTGGGGAAAAGGTGCGACCACGTGCGTGATGAGACGATCACGCGAGGAAATGACCACGTGGTCATGAGAGCCACGCAATGTGTTCTGTGAGTCATGTTCAACACGATCCAAGAGCGGTGTACTCGCCTATTGGAACTCCTCGGTCAACACCAGGCCACTGCCATGGGCCGACACCAGCTTCCATACAAGCGGAACTCACCCCTCCACTCTTCCCCTGTCCCTCTCCGAAATTGTCAACCAGACTCAGGTCGGCCAATGGCATATGCAACCGACATAGGCCATACCACAGCCCGGCGGAATTTTCCGTGCGATGGGGAGAATTCTCCGCTCACTGACCGGGCCGACGGGCAAGTCTCCACTGGCCGGGTCGTCACTTTGCCAGGCGCCACCCCCAGCCGACCTGATCGACACGTGCCGGCCTCACCGCCGGAGACCCAGTGCGGTGCCCTGAGGCCGTGCGACGTCACCAACGCCAGATCCGGTACCGCGGAGAAGACTGTGTGTGCCCATCAGACTACCAGGCCATCTGAACGTGGTCAAACACCTTCTGACCTTATCATTAACGTATGAAAGGGAGACACGCCATCACTAGGCTTTTGTTTGCAGTGCATTGACCGACCACACATGGTCTGCGGTATGTCAGTGTATAACCCGTATTTTCCGTAACAAGCATTCGATCAATAAGCACAAAGTGTAGAACGCCTAATTATAACATACTGTGACTCCAACAGACACATCTAAGTGGGCAATTTACACACCATTGTGTGCGCGTGGTGAACTTGGCCAGCCTGCCACTGCAGTTGCCGCGTGTTTTTCTGAGTATGTGGTTTTGTAAGGGTTAGAGGTAGAGCAAGGTGACGCGAGGAGTATGCACGATGTATATATATATATATATATATATATATATATATATATATATATATATATATATATATATATATATATATATATATATATATATATATATATATATGTATATACAAATACATGTGTATGTGTGTGTCTGTGTGTGTGCGTGTGTGCGTGTGTGCGTGTGTGCGTGTGTGCGTCCGTACGTGCGTGCGTGCGTGCGTGCGTGCGTGCGTGCGTGCGTGCGTGCGTGCGTGCGTGCGTGCGTGCGTGCGTGCGTGCGTGCGTGCGTGCGTGCGTGCGTGCGTGCGTGCGTGCGTGCGTGCGTGCGTGCGTGCGTGCGTGCGTGCGTGCGTGCGTATGTGCGTGTGTGCGTGTGTGTGTATGCGCGCGCGTGTGTGTGGGCATGCACCACAATAATACTCAACGCTGGTCAAAACTATTTTGAATTGCAATGCTCAAATAAAATGCATTGCGTGATGAAACCATGACTCCAGCACAGATCCGGCTGACTTGGCTTCTGCCCGGGTTCCGTTGCCCTGGCTCCAGCTAGGGCTCGTCCGCCCTGTATACAGCCTGGCATGGTTTCCTTCACTCCAAGCGCCCTCAGGCTCAGATAACGAACTAACAGCCGTCTGGCCACCCGGCCTGGTCCGGCCGCAGCGCGGCTGGCCAGCGTCCCTCAGGACAGGGGGTGGCGACCCGGAGTTGACGTCGGCCAGGGCCGGCTGGAGTCACTCCAATCAGCGACCGATGACAATGAGGCGTGTCGGCGGCCACTGGGCCCGGCCGCGGCCCGCGTCGCTGCTGGCGACACCTCCGCCTCCGGCCGGCCGCCGCCGGTGTGACGTCACGCGTCTGTGGGCGGCGCCGTCCCCTGGCTACTCTGCCGGCCGGCCGTGCGCCGGTGTGACGTCACGCGTCTGTGGGCAGCGCCGTCCCCTGGCTAATCTGCGGCCGGCCGTGCGCCGGTGTGACGTCACGCGTCTGTGGGCGGCGGCGTCCCCTGGCTAATCTGCCGGCCGGCCGTGCGCCGGTGTGACGTCACGCGTCTGTGGGCAGCGCCGTCCCCTGGCTAATCTGCCGGCCGGCCGTGCGCCGGTGTGACGTCACGCGTCTGTGGGCAGCGCCGTCCCCTGGCTAATCTGCCGGCCGGCCGTGCGCCGGTGTGACGTCACGCGTCTGTGGGCAGCGCCGTCCCCTGGCTAATCTGCCGGCCGGCCGTGCGCCGGTGTGACGTCACGCGTCTGTGGGCAGCGCCGTCCCCTGGCTAATCTGTCGGCCGGCCGTGCGCCGGCTGGCGGGCGATCTCCGGCGGCGTGCGAGATGCTCATCACCGCCGTAATTATTCACTTTTTAGCAGTGGCAGAGTGTCAAACCGCTAGAGATATGCTACGTTAAAGAAAGAGTTACGTTAATCCCGCTTATGTGGCATCCGGTTATATCAAATAAGCAGGAGAGGAAAGATGAGACGCCGGCAAACAAAGAACGTGACGTACAGGGCCGATGCAAGCATAGCAGGCGCAATCGCAATCATGGTCCGCACGCGGCTCGGAAGGCTTCTCAGCCGCTAGTTATGGTGACAATGACACGGCCAACTCCCGTGACCCGGTCACGCCACTTGGCGCACCAAACCCGACCCAGGCGGACCCAGCCTCGTCTCTCGAATCTGTGTATATCGCCCGCCACAAAACATACATTCTATGACATTTTAACAACCTGAATTGTAATCCATCGATCATTGTTGCCCTTTGGAACTAAACAAAATTATTTGCCGAGCCATTCGCAAGCTACTGCATATCAGGGTTCGAATGAAATGCGAGGGGTGCTGTCACCTAATCCGTTAAGCTTACATGTCAAAGTTCAAATGGGACACCCAGGGATGTGCACAGCTCTGATATTGGCTCAATGTGAAGCACATTCGGTGCTTGGCCCATTTGAAATTGCCGACGCCCAACGCTTTGCGGAAGTTTTCACCTACGACCTCTCTTGGGGTCACTGGCTGACAAAAAAACGGCAAATCGGATTACCATTGCATTTGTTTTGCCACACGCAACGCGCTAGTCTGCCCACCGGGTCAGCCTGAATTTAGGTGAAAATGGCGAGTGGGTGGCAACCACTTTATCTGATGCAATGGCTGGCAAGATACGCTCGATGGACGAGGGTTAATGCGCCTTTGCAGTAACCATGCCAGACATGCTATTAGCTATTAATCGCTATGTTATATATTATAATGCATACCTGTTTAATTGCTGTTTGGAAATCGCAAATTTGAAAGCTGTAGCTTACTTCCATACCTGGATTTATTTGCTGTCACATGCACTAAAAGTAAATTATGTTTTAGGTTATTGCGTGTCCTTGGGCCGAGTTATCCAAATGTTTAATACAACCATGATAATCCATCGAGTAGCGTCTTCTGCAGAGTATGTGACGGTGTGCGACTGTGTCATCCGGTATTTCTATTGAACAGCTTGTTCAGTGGCAAACAATTTCGCGACAAAGATCAGCATCGGTATTGGACCGGGTGTTGTCCGTAGCAATGAGGGCGCGTGTTCGATTCGCGCTGCGCGATTGGTTCCCGACAGCCGTGTGGCGGGCCGCTGGGGCACCCGGAGTCATTGCCCAGACTCCCGGCCCCGGCCCCGGCCCCGGCCCCTACCCCTACCCCGGCTCCGGCCCCGGCCCCGGCCCCTACCCCGGCCCCGGCCCCGGCCCCGGCCCCGGCCCCGGCCCCAGCCCCGGCCCCGGCCCCGGCCCCGGTCCTGGTCCCAGTCTTGTTAGCTCCAGCCAGCGCGCCGACGCCCGTCTCGTCCCTCCTCAGCCTGTCGGCGCACGCTGACCACGCCAGACATCACCGCCCGAGGAGAGATCGCTCACGGCCGCCGGGGACCAATCGCACAGCGCGGGCCGAACGGGCGCCGTCATACACACCGACAACACCCGGTCCCATGCTGATGCTGATTGTTGCCGCGAAATTGCCTGCCGCTAAACAAGCTGCTCAATAGAAGTACCGGATGGCACTCACGCACTGTCACATACGCTGCAGAACACGCTACTCGATAGATTATTCTGATTGTGTTAAGCATTTGCCCAACTCGGTTCAGAGACTTGCAGTTACCTAAAACATGACTTGCTTTTAATGCATGTGGCACTAGGTAAATCAAGGGGTGGAAATAAGCTACAGCCATTCGCAATATCGATCTCCAAACAGCAAATAAAAAGGTATGTATTATAATCTATATCATAGCGATTAATAGCCAACAGCATATCTGGTATGGTGATTGCAAAGGCATATCAACCCTCATCCATCGGGCGGATCTCGCCAGCCTTCGCATCAGAGAAAGTGGTTGCCACCCATTCGCCTTTTTGACCTAAATTGAGCCTGAGCCAATGGACAAACAAGCGTATTGCGTGTGACAAAACAAATCCAATGGCAACCTAACTTGCCGCTTTTTGTCAACAAGTTACCCTGCAAGGGAAGCCGTAGGTCAAAACGTTCCCAAAATGTTGGACGCCAACCATCTCAAATGGGCCAAGCACCGAATGTGCTTCGCATTGAGCCAAATCAGAGTCGTACAAATCGCTCTACGTCTTATTTGAACTTGTGATATGCAAGGTTAATGGATTAGCTGACAGCAGCCCTTGCATTTCATGACAAGCCTAATATGAAATGGCTTGCAGGTGGCTCGGGAAATATTTTTTTTTTAAGTTCCAGAGCAACAATGATCCATGATTTATATTTCTGGTCGTTAAAATGCCATAGAATGTATGTTTTGTGGCGGGCGGTATACACAGATTCGAGAGACGAGGCTGGGTCCGCCTGGGTCGGGTTTGGTGCGTTCAGTGGTGTGACCGGGTCACGGGAGTTGGCCGTGTCATTGTCACCATTGCCGGTGAGACTGGCCACCCGAGCAGCATGTATCCGAGGGGAATGCGGTCCAAGCAGCATCTATTTGACGAGCACAAGATCCGAGAGGCGTCAATTGGAGAGGCACTCAATCCGAGAGGCTTTTATTCGAGAGAAACGAGATCCGAGAGGCGTCCATCCGGCAGACGTCAGCTGGATCATAGTGAACAGGTGTCACAGCTGATGCGGTGCTGGGTTGATGCTTCAGATCGCGCTGACAACACGGGCTATTCTGCCTCCGTCAACATCCGTTGGACCCAGCACCACCGGCAGTGCACAGTCGCATCATTTCGGCGTGAAATCACACACCACCTGACTTCATATACGGGGGCGTGGGTGCGGTATTTTAAGCCCACTGCCCGCACTCATCGGACGGGTGATTTACGGAAGCTCTAATGACCTGAGCATCGCGCTTCTCCGCGGGAGGCCGGTCTATTCAGCGCCCAGAGGCAGGCTGAGGGCGGCGGAGCGTACAGATACCGGCGCGTACTGCTCAACAGGAGGCGTCGCTACGCTGGCTTACACGGGCGCTGGTGGACCGGTGCTGAGCTCTCGGCCGAAGCCCAGCTCGGATCACAGCTCCAGGAAGCGGTCCTGAGGTCAGCGACCTTCTCGTGGTAAAAGATAAATGCCGGGGCGGGAGCCGACAGATGGCCGGTCGAGACGAAGACAAAGGTCCGGCCATCAACTGGGCAGTCGCTGCTTGAAGTGGTTCGCTTGTTCACGCGACTGGAGCGGGCCAACCGACCGCTTAGAAATCGCTCAGCTGGCCATCTAGCACCGCAGACAGCCACAGCGTTGGCCAGATTGTCTTTGGTCTACCGCCGAGATATTGTGACATTGCATTACGAAAAGTAGCTTTGTGCGTATGTACGAAGAAATTACAAACCAAATAGTTCAAGTTGTTCATATGCTCAAGTTTGAATGCTGTTTCGTGGGTTGTGGATATAAAGCAAAGATATATATATATATATATATATATATATTATATATATATATATATATATATATATATATATATATATATTTGCTGTCATGCAATATATATATATATATATATATATATATATATATATATATATATATATATATATATAGCAGCTGCTATATGCGGCGCTTTGCTACACTTCAGCCGCACCGGGAGCATAGACTGACATGCACCAACGGGCCCTTATGTTAATGAACCACAGTCTGCCGGTGGTTTTACTCAGGCACGCGCGCTGCGGAGGTGACATTTCTGTGGATAAAGCCGGCCAGCTCTGCCGACAATTGCTGGATTTTTCAGTGCCAGTGCAGATTGGATGTCGGTGAATGATCAGCCAATGCCCGGGGGTGCAGTTAGAGGACGACGATCGGCGGCGCGTGACAACGTGTCACGCTGTGCCTTGTGACGGCGCGCGCATTTGCCAGCGGCGCGGCTCGAATCGCAAGCGGTGGGAGGCTGTCGAGCGACGAGTTGAATGGATGAAGCCAGCACAGAGTCGAGTCGCACCGGAGCAGAGTCGAGTCGCGCTGGCACAGAGTCGAGTCGCACCGACGCAGAGTCGCGTCGCACCGACGCAGAGTCGAGTCGCACCGACGCAGAGTCGAGTCGTGCCGGCACAGAGTCGAGTCTTATCGGCCGCGGCGGATCATTTGTTCTCGTGAAATGGAGCCTGGGCGGACCAGTCCGAACTAGCTCCCTGGACCGCTGCTCGGGGGGGAGTCTCGGCTGGAACAGGGGTCCGTGTTGTGTGGTCTGTGGACGGGACCGATCCCAGCTGTGCCCGTGGGACAGCACGACATTCGCCCACTCGGACAGGATGCTACTCAGCTGTGCATTAGCACCTGGAGTACCGCACGCTGCTGTGTCGGCACCTGCCACTCACCGTCGCGCATTACTATATTGACGCCCCTCCATGACTGACTGTCACGTTTCAATCAAGTTGCAGACGAGGAACGCCGGAACGAAAGGTCCGTCGGCGAATCTCCGCGCCCGACTCGTGAACGCCGGCGTCTCGCGGCCGCATTGTCGCCGCCAATAAGCCGGCGACCTGCGTCACCAGCCGCCTGACCTGCGTCACCAGCCGCCTGACCTGCGTCACCAGCCGCCTGACCTGCGTCACCAGCCGGCTGACCTGCGTCACCAGCCGGCTGACCTGCGTCACCAGCCGCCTGACCTGCGTCACCCGCCACCCGTCACCACCGCCTGACCTGCGTCACCAGCCGCCGACCTGCTGCGTCACCAGCCGCCTGACCTGCGTCACCAGCCGGCTGACCTGCGTCACCAGCCGCCTGACCTGCGTCACCAGCCGCCTGACCTGCGTCACCAGCCGCCTGACCTGCGTCACCAGCCGCCTGACCTGCGTCACCAGCCGCCTGACCTGCGTCACCAGCCGCCTGACCTGCGCCCCAGCCGCCTGACCTGCGTCACCAGCCGCCTGACCTGCGTCACCAGCCGCCTGACCTGCGTCACCAGCCGCCTGACCTGCGTCACCAGCCGCCTGACCTGCGTCATCAGCCGCCTGACCTGCGTCATCAGCCGGCTGACCTGCGTCACCAGCCGCCTGACCTGCGTCACCGCCCACCGTACCAGCCGCCTGACCTGCGTCACCAGTCGCCTGACCTGCGTCACCAGCCGCCTGACCTGCGTCACCAGCCGCCTGACCTGCATCACCAGCCGCCTGACCTGCGTCACCAGCCGCCTGACCTGCATCACCAGCCGCCTGACCTGCGTCACCAGCCGCCTGACCTGCGTCACCAGCCGCCTGACCTGCGTCACCAGCCGCCTGACCTGCGTCACCAGCCGCCTGACCTGCGTCACCAGCCGCCTGACCTGCGTCACCAGCCGCCTGACCTGCGTCACCAGCCGCCTGACCTGCGTCACCAGCCGCCTGACCTGCGTCACCAGCCGCCTGACCTGCATCACCAGCCGCCTGACCTGCGTCACCAGCCGCCTGACCTGCGTCACCAGCCGCCTGCGCTGACGGACGATGAGCTCTGGCAGCCGTGCTGAAGCCGACCGACAACAGCACGATACCTCAATCGCCGCCGGAAACTGGTGCGCGAAGCTAGCAAAAGCGCACCTGTCAGCATGGCCAATGAAAGGACAGGGCCACATATCTCTTTGGCGACGTACCTGTTTGTACGCTCTCACCTTCCGTCGAAATGGGTGCATGGCGATGACAAAAAATTGTAGACAAATATGATGTGCAAAATAATATGAGGTCCAGTATGTGAGTCTGGGAAGGTCGATAAGGGCAGGCATTTTGATACGTTACATATTCCTTCCGACGGGTATTTGTAGAAGCTATTTATGGATTCAACAATGTATGTTAGTCACTGATAAGACAATAGTCATGCTTATTAAACATTACCAGGATGTGGTGGGTGAGGGTGGTGTTGTGGCGACGTGGCAATGTTACGGTGTGGTGTGGTGGCAATGTTATGGTGTGGTGTGGTGGCAATGTTATGGTGTGGTGTGGTGACAACATTATAGAAGATGAACTTCAGTGTTCCGGAATATTTGCCTATGTTGTTCTGAATCGTTTGCCAGCAGTGCTTACAACTCACAGTTCCTTCCAATTTCATACTAGTCTTGAGAAATAAACGCATTTGAAGTTTGTTGTTTACGTTGCTACAGCGATAAATATCGGCAATCAGCACCGATCACGCAATGAAAAAACGAGGTAGAAAGGAATGAAGTGTGTCGCTATATTGCGTCTATTGGTCCATGCACGATCACTTTCCAAATATATGTATCTCTAGATGTAACTTCATGGCTGCGCTATTTATGCGACAATCGATTCAAAAATGTCGTTACACTTTTCAAACTTTTGTTGAATTTGCGTTCATTTTACGCGATGACGAAACTATCAACCCGCTAAGAGATACGATGAGCTGAATGTGACAAAAACAATGGTTCACTTGCTTAGATGATAGGGCGCAGAGCATGACCTAAGTTCAAATGTTCCAAAGCGCTCCAATCGATATCCGTAACAACCAATCCAATATATAAACGTATTCTTTTCGGATAGACACTTACATACGCTTCTCAATCCGTTCACAAAAGGTAATTGAGCTATAAACTAGTTGGTTGCAGTGATAACTAGCAACTATAAGTTAAGAATAGTTGGTAAATTTCGGTTTAGTATTACTAAACTGCATAAACCATCTAGAAACCATCTAGGCACCTATCCAGGAAGTGGGGCAAGCATCTTAATGTAGACATTTTATTTGTCATTTGATATCAGTAAAAAGTGACAAGTCTACAACTAGCGGTGGATTGAAACCGACCTCGCTGACAGGCAGGATAAAGCACAAACCTCATTTAATTCGTTATTTACAAAGAACGGAAGTCTCATCTCGCAGCAATAACCTCTATCAGTGACTACTTAGTTGACTACCTTGTACTGTACGTCAGTGGCATGTTACTCAAATACTCCTTCGTCTGCGATGTGATGCTCTCCGTGTCATCATGCTCTGATGCTGTCTGTATCATACTGCGATGTCTGTGTCATCACACTGCGATGTCTGTGCCATCGTAATGTGATGTTTTCTGTGTCATCATACTGTGATGCTGTCTGTGTCCTCACACTGTGATGTCTGTGCCATCATAATGTGATGTCTGTATCATCATACTGTGATGCTGTCTGTGTCCTCACACTGTGATGTCTGTGCCATCATAATGTGATGTCTGTATCATCATACTGTGATGCTGTCTGTGTCCTCACACTGTGATGTCTGTGCCATCATAATGTGATGTTTGCCATCATACTGCGATGTCTGTGTCATCATACTGCGATGTTGTCTGTGTCACTATACTGTGATGTTGTCTTTGTCATCGTACTGTGATGTTGTCTGTGTCATCATGCTGCGATGTCTGTCTCATCACACTGCGATGTCTATGTCATCATACTGCGATGTCTGTGTCATCATACTGCAACGTTGTTTATATCACCATTCTGTGATGTTGTCTGTGTCATACTGTAATGCTGTCTGTGTCATCATAATGCGATGTCTGTGTCATCATACTGTGATGCCTGTGCCATCATACTGTGATGTCGTCTGTCATCATACTGTGATGCCTGTGCCATCAAACTGTAATGTCGTCTGTCACATACTGTGATGTCGTCTGTATCATCATACTGTGATGTTGCATGTGTCATCGTACTGTGATGTTGTCTGTGTCATCATACAGCGATGTCTGTGCCATCATACTGTGACGTTTCCACCACCACCAAGCTGTGATGCTGCTTGTGCCATCATACTGTGACGCTTCCACCACCACCAAGCTGTGATGCTGCTTGTGCCATTATATTGTGACGTTTCCACCACCACCAAGCTGTGATGCTGCTTGTGCCATTATATTGTGACATTTCCGCCACCACCAAGCTGTGATGCTGCTTGTGCCATTATACTGTGACGTTTCCGCCACCACCAAGCTGTGATGCTGCTTGTGCCATTATACTGTGACGTTTCCGCCACCACCAAGCTGTGATGCTGCTTGTGCCATTATACTGCGACGTTTCCGCCACCACCAAACTGTAATGCTGCCCGCGCCATCACACTGTGATGTCTGTAGCCTGTGTCATCACACTGTGACGTCTGTAGCCCGCGCCACCACACTGTGACGCCTGTAGCCTGTGCCATCACACTGTAATGTCTGTAGCCTGTGTCATCACACTGTGATGTCTGTAGCCTGTGCCATCACACTGTGACGTCTGTAGCCTGTGCCATCACACTGTGATGTCTGTAGCCTGTGTCATCACACTGTGATGTATGTAGCCTGTGTCATCACACTGTGACGTCTGTAGCCCGCGCCACCACACTGTGACGTCTGTAGCCTGTGTCATCACACTGTGATGTCTGTAGCCTGTGTCATCACACTGTGATGTCTGTAGCCCGCGCCACCACACTGTGACGTCTGTAGCCTGTGTCATCACACTGTGATGTCTGTAGCCTGTGCCATCACACTGTGATGTCTGTAGCCCGCGCCACCACACTGTGACGTCTGTAGCCCGCGCCACCACACTGTGACGTCTGTAGCCCGCGCCACCACACTGTGACGCCTGTAGCCCGTGCCACCACACTGTGACGTCTGTAGCCCGCGCCACCACACTGTGACGCCTGTAGCCCGCGCCACCACACTGTGACGCCTGTAGCCCGCGCCACCCACTGTGACGCCTGTAGCCTGTGCCATCACACTGTGATGTCTGTAGCCTGTGCCATCACACTGTGATGTCTGTAGCCCGCGCCACCACACTGTGACGTCTGAGCCCGCGCCACCACACTGTGACGTCTGTAGCCCGCGCCACCACACTGTGACGCCTGTAGCCTGTGCCATCACACTGTGATGTCTGTAGCCCGCGCCACCACTGTGATGTCTGTAGCCCGCGCCACCACACTGTGACGTCTGTAGCCCGCGCCACCACACTGTGATGTCTGTAGCCTGTGCCATCACACTGTGATGTCTGTAGCCCGCGCCACTCACTGTGACGCCTGTAGCCTGTGCCATCACACTGTGATATCTGTAGCCTGTGTCATCACACTGTGATGTCTGTAGCCTGTGCCATCACACTGTGACGTCTGTAGCCTGTGTCATCACACTGTGACGCCTGTAGCCCGCGCCACCACACTGTGACGTCTGTAGCCCGCGCCACCACACTGTGACGCCTGTAGCCTGTGCCATCACACTGTAATGTCTGTAGCCTGTGCCATCACACTGTGATGTCTGTAGCCCGCGCCACCACACTGTGACGTCTGTAGCCCGCGCCACCACACTGTGACGTCTGTAGCCCGCGCCACCACACTGTGACGCCTGTAGCCTGTGCCATCACACTGTGATGTCTGTAGCCTGTGCCATCACACTGTGATGTCTGTAGCCCGCGCCACCACACTGTGATGTCTGTAGCCCGCGCCACCACACTGTGATGTCTGTAGCCTGTGCCGTCACACTGTGATGTCTGTAGCCCGCGCCACCACACTGTGACGTCTGTAGCCTGTGCCATCACACTGTGATGTCTGTAGCCCGCGCCACCACACTGTGATGTCTGTAGCCTGTGCCATCACACTGTGATGCTGCCCGCGCCACCACACTGTGATGTCTGTAGCCCGCGCCACCACACTGTGATGCTGCCCGCGCCGACATCGCCTCAGTACGCAGGCCCAATACACACGATGACGACAAACAAATACTGCCAGCAAATGAGATGAAGCTCTCAATAATGCAGCGGGTTTGTGTACCTCTCGGCCATACGTGCGGTGCGCCTAGTATCCACCCAGCCACCGGCGCCGTTCTTGCCGACCAGCTGCACGGTCGGCTTGACTGGAGCGTCCTGCCGTCCTGTGGCGCTACCCGCCGCAACGTCGCCGGTTATGGCGTCAGTCGAGCAGGCACGGGCCCGGCGCTTCGGGGCCAACCGCCAGCGCGTGTGTGTGGCGTACCGTGCTCGAAACACAACAGCGAGGTCGCAAGCCGGCGTGTGTGTGTGTGTGTGGCGTACCGTGCTCGAAACACAACAACAAGGTCACCCCCTGGCGTGTGTGTGTGGCGTACCGTGCTCGAAACACAACAAGGTCACCCCCTGGCGCGTGTGTGTGGCGTACCGTGCTCGAAACACAACACTGCCACCCGCCGGAGCATGTGTGTGGCGTACCGTGCTCAAAACACAACAACGAGGCCACCCATCGGCGCATGTGCGTGCTCAAAACACAACAATTTGCACTGTGCGCCTCACACGTGGGGGTGCTGCGCCACCGTCCACGGAGTCGGTGAGTGACCGCCGTACACAGACGATACCAGGTCCGGCTCTAATTGCCGGCCCAGTGGCCGCCTGAGGCTGTTTGTGTTTGTGCTCGTGTTTGCGTTTCTCGTCGGTCGGTCGGCCCAGCGTTCGACGCCGGCCGAACATTTTCAGATGGGACGCGTGAGCTGCAGTCACACCTTGCCAGCTTGCCTTGTGGCGCCGACCGGGACTGGAGGGCAGCCCTCGCCTGATATATTATATATATATATATATATATATATATATTATATATATATATATATATATATATATATATATATATATATATATATATATATATATATATATATATATTATATATATATATATATATATATGTGCATATACATCTACCTATATATTACACGACACGTCACGGCGGGCTGGCGGCCCGTGGCGGGCGAAAGGCTGGCGGCCCAATTGATTGCGGGCGAAAGGCAGCGACAGGTGGGACTCGAACCCAAAATCTTTTGATTGGTGCGCGGACATCCTGCCCCTGAACCACTCGCGTCGCCAGATAGACAAGGGGCGTACTGGATGCGACCAGCCTGTGCCACCTCCATTGACGCGACAGTGCCCGAAGACCCAGAGGTTAGTATCACCGCCGCCGAAGTGATTACTTTTTTAGTTGGGTGGTTCAGTTCAGTATGCACTTCTTTACAATTACTGCTAATGGCCCCGCCCGCACTGATTCACCGGTGGGCCATGGGATTACGAAATGTCAGAGCGTTGCGAGTGTTGAACTCGGGACATATCCATCCAGAGCTCAATGCTATAACCACCAGGCCCTCCCCGCCCCGGCAGTTATGGGATCGACGGGCCTGTGGGAGTCGGCAGGTTCGATTCCCGGCGAGGGAGGACTTTCTGGTCGTGTCTTGATATGTAGCAAGGGTGAGTGGCTCTGCATTCAGCTTTGATGTCGGGAACCAACCACACCAGGAAAATTGGAGACGCAGCAAGAACTCACAAATTTTCTTAATTTCTGGCACTAATCGCACCCAAAGAACCGTTGAGTCGATTCCATTTTCCAGGAGAAAACGCGTGTAAAATTGGCATTGTCCGACAGTCGGTTACTGGGTCAGGGGAGAGAACCATCTCTACGCCTCATATTATGGGACACGAAGCTGGATTCACTATCCACAGTACTACTATACTATACACTACTGTATATACATGCATATATATACACATACATACATATATATATATATATATATATATATATATATATATATATATATATATGTATGTATACATATATGTATATATATTCGTTCAATGACTAATCACTCAACCAAACATGCAGTAGGGTCGGTTTTTTCTCCGCCATATGCGCTCGCCTATTGTTGACGATCAACAAAAGACCTGAGGCTTACTGTACGTGTATTCTCTGTTGCGAATAAGCGGCTTGGGAATATAATACAGAACAGTCGGTTTCGAGCTATATCTCTGCAACACACTACCTCCGATCGACCATTATTGCTACTGAAGACAAGAAAAGCCGGCACCGGATGGCCCAGCGAATTGAACGCATTGAAGTGTACGAACCGAAGCAGCTTGGTTCCGTCCGCCTCCTCAGATCGGACAACAAACAGCCTTTCAGTGTCAAGCTCATCCCACTCAGTCTTCCATGCCCTCAGCAAGCGGAATAGCGTCGGAGGGAAATTGAGTGCCAGAGGTATCTGCATTTATTTCGCACCAGCACACCAGCACATTACATGCCACGCGCGGTGGGAGTGACATCCATGCAGCAGAGCGAGAAGTGCGGTCGATAGCCCGATGACAGAGACGAATAAGTCTGAAGAAGGGATGCGACAAAGTCGGCATAATTAAACAACAGAGACAAATTTTATACTGGTTTAAACACTGGGTTCTTATATTAACTAGTAAGCCACCTGAAACAGAAATGGATCGCGTTACACGTGTGCGTGTGTGTGTGTGTGTGTGTGTGTGTGTGTGTGTGTGTGTGTGTGTGTGTGTGTGTGTGTGTGTGTGTGTGTGTGTGTGTGTGTGTGTGTGTGTGTGTGTGTGTGTGTGTGTGTGTGTGTGTGTGTGTATGTGTGCGTGTGTGTATGTGCATGTGTCTGCATCTTGCTGAACAGGGCAGTGCCACACGTGTGTGTATGTATGTGTATGTATGTGTGTATGTATGTGTGTGTGTATATGTGTGTGCGTGCGTGTGTGTGCATGTATGTGTGTGTATGTGTGTGTATGTGCGTGTGTGCGCGCGTGTATGTGTGTGTATATATGTATGTGTGTGTGCTTGTGTGTGTGTGCGTGTGTATGTGTGTGTATGTATGTAAAAGACATAAAAGACATAAAAGATTAGTGCAACTACGAGCCACAAGGGCCCTTCTTGGTTGCACTCTGTACACTGAACCAGTTGCCCACCAAATCTGTCAATCAGCCCTCCCTGTAATACTGAAAAGCAAGCCCTCTATTCTTATAATGATTGTCTATGCTGTTTTTAAAGATGCTCAATGTGCTGCTACTGACGATGTTTTCTGGCAGCTGGTTCCAGTGTTCTACTACCCTGTTGTTGAAGAAAGTTTGCCTTAACCTTGTTCTGCTGTGGTTAACTTTAATTTTGAATTTATGACCTCTAACTGCATCATTTCTGTTAAATTCAAACATTTCCCCAAAGTATCCCCTGTCCAGACCATACACAAATTTAAAGACCTCGATGAGATCTCCTCCCAGCCTTCTATATCTAAGTGAAAACATATTCAATTTCTTAAATCTTTCCTCATATGCCAGGTTGCTTATGCCATTAACCATTTTTGTAGCCCTCTTTTGTACTCTCTCTAAAAGCCAACAATCTTTTCCATAGCTAGGAGACCAAGCTTGGATGCAATATTCCAAATGTGGCCTGACGTATGCACAGTAAAGCTTCCTGATCACTTCCTCACTTTTGTATGATACATTCCTATTTATTGCCCCGAGCATTCTCAGTGCCTTCTTCCTGGCTTCCTTGGTCTGTTCTGATGCCCTCAGTTTTGTGTTTAGAATAACACCTAAATCCTTCTACTGTTGAGTCACTGATAGCACTTGGCCACCCATCAAGTATGGAGCCTTCATATGCTGCCTACCTACATGCATGATTTTGCACTTATCAAAATTAAATTTCATTTGCCATTCTTCGGACCACTTCACAAGTTCATCTAAGTCTTTTTGCAACGAGATATGCTCATCCTGACCTGTTATTGCCCTAAAGACCTTCAAATCATCCGCAAATTTCAAAACTTTACTGCTTAGGCCACTTTCAATGTTATTTACAAATATAATGAACAGTAATGGCCCCAGTACTGACCGCTGGGGGACTGCACTAAGAGCATTTTGTTATGATGGCTTTGTACCATTTAGCATCACTCTTTGCTGTCTATCTGAAAGCCACAACTCTATCCATTTTAAGATGCTACCTGCAATACCATGGGACTGAAGCTGTATCATTAACCGTTTATGGGGTACCTTGTCAAAGGCCTTACTAAAGTCAAGACATGCTACATCAACCTGATTTCCCTGATCAAATTGTTCTGTGGCGAAGTTCAAAAAGTCCAAGAGATTTGTGAGACACGATCGTCCTTTTCTAAACCCATGTTGAGTATCTTGAATCAATCTGCTACCTTCCAGATAACTAACTATTCTATCCTTGATAATTGATTCGAGTACCTTGCAGACTAGGGATGTGATACTTATTGGCCTATAGTTTTCAACTTTCCCTCTTTCTCCTTTCTTGAAAATAGGAATTACATTTGCCCTTTTCCAATCGGTTGGAATTTCATTTTGTGAAACTGATCTACAAAATATTATACTAAGTGGAAATGCCAGTTCCTTTTCAGTTTCCCGCAACACCCTAGCATAAATTTCATCAGGTTTTAAATTTCATCTGCTGCCTTGTTTGGTTTTATTTTCCTGATATGATTGTAAACAACATCACTATCAATGAAATCAACACCATTTGTCAGATCCCATGTCACTGAACTATGGTGTACGGTCGACAGATTGGTCATATCTTCCAATGTAAACACTGATTTGAACTGCTTGCTCAGCTCCTCAACCATCTCACTATCCTCACCCAATGTAGTCCCGTTTACCTCCAGTGGACCAATTGTGCTAGAAACTTTACTCAGCTTGTAGAAACTAAAGAACTTTTTACTGTCCCCATTACAGTTTCTAGCTAAATCCAGTTCTTTTGCTCGCTTTGCTGCTCTGGTTTTTTGCTTCACAGTGTCTCTAGCTTTTCGATACGCCTTTAGATTAACGACATTTGAGGTTTCTTTAAAAACTATAAATGCAGTTTTCTTAGCCTTAATTGCTTTTATCAAGTCTGGTGTAAGCCATGCTGGCTTTCCTACCTTTCTTTTGCGTCTTTGCTTTTGGGGGACATGTCTAATCTGAGTTTCCTTCAAGTAAGATTTGAACTTTTCCCACATTTCACAGGCATTTAAATTGGAGAATTCTTCTTCCCATCTGATGGCACTTAAAGCCGCTCTCATGCCGTCAAAGTCTGCTCTGTTGAAATTTGGAACCTTTACCAAATTATCCTTGATAATTTCCCCTACATGTGCCTTGAATCTAACTATGTTATGGTCACTTTTTCCCAGAGTTTCGCCTACTGTCATGTCTTGAACCAAGTCACTTAAATCCGAGAATACAAGGTCCAAGAATGAACCATGCCTGGTAGGTTCCGATACAAACTGGTGTAAGAACAGGTCCTCTTCAAGGCATTTCCTAAACATTTTGCATGATGGGGAGCCAACACCAGCATTTTCATAACCTTTTAGATTAAAGTCACCAAGAATAAGGCACTTCCTCTTAAAGTTTCTACTGATTTCCTCACAAATCACCTTGTCAAGCTCCAGTTGCTGAGAATGTGGGAGGGTTCCTGATCGGTAGAAAGCTCCTATCCTAAGAGTATTGCTGTTGCCTTTTCCCACAGTGACATCAAGCCAAATGGACTCCACAGACACATTTTTATCCCCACCTGCTACTTTTTGAGAACTGAATAAGCTATTCATATAGAGCATTACACCACCCCCTTTCATTGCTGGACCCCTATTGCACGAAAACATATTGTATCCCTGGATCTCATAGTCCTGTAAGTTATCTCCAAAATACCCTTCACTGACCCATGCCTCCGTAATGCAAACAAAATCTGGTTCCTCCTCAGCAACATAACACCTGAACTCATCAAATTTGAAACGGATACTCTGAGCATTAAACATCATACACTTAACAAATGCTCCATAACCACCTTTGGCTTTTTCATATTGAGGAGTTCTTTTATCATTAGATAAACTATCACTCTGTCCCCTTGAGTTGCTGCTGTCCCTATTTGCAGACTTTGAGGTTATATTGCCTTGGCTGACACTATTGGAATATTCCTGAGTTGGCAATGCAATCTCATCCCTCCCCACCCCATTTCCTAGTTTCCCTGAAGGACATGCTCGTATACTTTGCCTAACACATGGACCCCCTTCTCAGAAAAGTGCAGGCCATCCCTCTGATAGAGGTCCCACGATGCATAAAACCTGCTCCACTCGTCTACAAATGTAAAACCTAGCTCATGGCAGAGCTTCCCTACCCTGGCGTTAGCTGCCAGTGCCCTAGAGCTCCACTCAGGGGAGGCTCTAGCCCTAGGCAAAATTGCTGTTACAATGACTCTATTGGTACCCTTCAGGGTGGCCAGAAGGGCCCGGTACTCCCGCAGAAGCTCCTCACTCCTAGTATGACCTATGTTATTTACCCCTACATGCACTATGACTGTATTAAACTGGTGATCACTGGTGACCTGTGCCACCGCAGGTACCAGGTCCTTCACCTTGGCACCAGGCCTGGTGTGGTGTATGTGTATGTGCGTGTGTGTGTATGTATGTGTGAGTGCTTGTGTATTGTGTGTGTATGTATGTGTGTGTGTGTGTGTGTGTGTGTGTGTGTGTGTGTGTGTGTGTGTGTGTGTGTGTGTGTGTGTGTGTCTGCAGCTTGCTGAGCAGGGCAGTTGCTCCTTGGTCCAGAAAAGTCCAGACAAGTCAGCCGGGCGATCCCGTCTTCAGATGCTCTCTGGCGGCATACTAGTCCACCAGACGACCTCTGTCGCAATCGCAGTCGCTGTCGCAGATGGCGCACGCCATATCGTTCAGCTCCAATCGCAAGTGAAGCAGATTATGCGAACCTCCTCAGGGCGCTCATGAAAAGCGCAGTTCAATCAGGCAGAACAGAGCTGAATGCTACGACCGTGTGTATCGGCGGCACTGCTTCAGGACGGCCGTAATACCAATATGATTGGTCTCCACCAATGCTTGCAATGTGTAATATACTGGGACATGCTGCTCTACACAGCCTTGGTCGCAGACCTGCATTTTTCAGTGAAACCAGCGTGAACAAATTTTCTTCATAAGCACAACACGTCCCACTGAATGTGGTCGGCGCAACGATTCTCACTGTATCTGCGAGGTGTGACAGTAAAGTGCACCAGCTGAAGGTCGGGAAGACGTTCCATTCATCTGTCTGCTGGCATTCATGCTGTCTCTGCAGCTGTGCAGCAGATCCGCCACTTTCGCACTTTCATCCGCACATCACACTCGCGACTGCCGCACTTCCAGCCGCACCGAAGACCTGCGACTGTCGCACTGTTAGCTGTGCAGGAGACCTGCGACTGTCGCACTGTTTGCTGTGCAGGGGATCTGCGAATGTTGCACTGTTTGCTGTGCAGGAGACCTGCGAATGTTGCACTGTTTGCTGTGCAGGAGACCCTGTTACACAGTACACAGTATAACTGAGCCCTGTGCAGCGAACCCCCTACTGTCACACTGTCAGCTGTACACTATACAGCGGACCCCCTACTGTCACAATGTCAGCTGTGCACTATACAGCGGACCCCCTACTGTCACACTGTCAGCTGTACACTATACATCGGACCCCCTACTGTCACACTGTCAGCTGTACACTATACAGCGGACCCCCTACTGTCACACTGTCAGCTGTACACTATACAGCGGACCCCCTACTGTCACACTGTCAGCTGTGCACTATACAGCGGACCCCCTACTGTCACACTGTCAGCTGTACACTATACAGCGGACCCCCTACTGTCACACTGTCAGCTGTGCACTATACAGCGGACCCCCTACTGTCACACTGTCAGCTGTACACTATACAGCGGACCCCCTACTGTCACACTGTCAGCTGTACACTATACAGCGGACCCCCTACTGTCACACTGTCAGCTGTGCACTATACAGCGGACCCCCTACTGTCACACTGTCAGCTGTGCACTATACAGCGGACCCCCTACTGTCACACTGTCAGCTGTGCATTATACAGCGGACCCCCTACTGTCACACTGTCAGCTGTGCACTATACAGCGGACCCCCTACTGTCACACTGTCAGCTGTGCACTATACAGCGGACCCCCTACTGTCACACTGTCAGCTGTACACTATACATCGGACCCCCTACTGTCACACTGTCAGCTGTGCACTATACAGCGGACCCCCTACTGTCACACTGTCAGCTGTACACTATACAGCGGACCCCCTACTGTCACACTGTCAGTTGTGCACTATACAGCGGACCCCCTACTGTCACACTGTCAGCTGTGCATTATACAGCGAACCCCCTACTGTCACACTGTCAGCTGTGCACTATACAGCGGACCCCCTACCGTCACACTGTCAGCTGTGCACTATACAGCGGACCCCCTACTGTCACGTGGGCTACGTGTGACCTCGTTCCGGTGGACGTGATGCCGGTGTTTATGGTGGACATGACGTGATGCCGGTGTTTATGGTGTCACCACTGCACTAGGACGTGGTCGACATTGTGTCTCAATCAAGCACACACATGGGTACCCTAATTAACCTAATTAACCAGAAGATACATGGAAAAAGCATCAGAAACTCAAAACACAGGTGCAATCTCTGACAATTCCAGTTGGGTGTACGCAAATATTTAGAAAGACCGCTTGACCTGAGGAACAGCATTCGCCTGAGGTCGGTGTATTTCACTTCACAGAGTGTTCCCACGGTTTCAAGGGGAGCAAACATAGACTACGAAGCAGAGTCCGTCAGAAGTTTGTACACCACCTACCGCCGTCTAATGTCGACTCCTCACAAAGGCGGGCACGTTTTTAGGCTACCTCACCATCCACACAGTGTTGCCGTGGGGATGACCTCTGGTTGGGAGGGGAGGGGGTGAGGGGCATCCTCGGGGCGTGGCTGCACCCTCTCTGGTCGGTGACTAATGCCGTCGCCCACGGTCGCAGGTCGGCCGGTTCCATCGGTGTTGTGTCGCAGCCATCGGCCGACACGCAACCGGCCAGGTGTCATTAATGCCCTTAATGGCCGCCGGGCGTAATGGCCGCCGGACGGAGATACAAAATAGATGGGTCGGGCCGTGCCCATCCCGACGGCCGCATCCTGAGCACGAGCCTGCTGGCCCAGGGGCGGTGCTCACTCAGTCTGGGGCGCACTCTGCAATGGCGCAGCGGACTGATTCGAGCGTATGAGCGTATGAGCATATGAGCGTATGAGATTATGAGTGTATGAGCATACGAGTATGTGGGTATATGACCATATGAGCATATGAGCATGAGTGCACCATTAAAACGCACGCCCCGGTAGGCGGCCGGTGCTGGGGTGAAAATCAGCACGGGCTCGAAACATTGGGATCATGTATTTTGCCACAAATGCATGTATATATTCATTGGGAATGTACTCTTGGGTATTCGGGTTTGCAACACTGTTTGGCTTGTCACCAGATCTCTATTTGATATTCATGCATGCAAAAAGTTTTCTGCAGTAGGTCTTATTTTGTAATGGAACAAGTTACTTCGTTCTCTGAGGGATATTTACGAAATTAGGGCGCAGGAAAAGTCAAACTTATTGCATTAGCTCAATTATCCATATATCCATGATAATACAATTATTGTATTAACTCAATGGCTCGATGCCTGGAGGCTGGGTATAGCTGGGTATGGCTGGGAATGTAATGGCTGGGTAATAGTTCAGCCGTTGGATGGACGACATAATGCTGGCCTGGCGTTGGAAGGGGGATAGCAGGAGCTTCCCCGGCTCAAGGTACGCCCACGGAAAATCCGTCCACTCGGGGTATCAGTACACCTCATTCGCCTAACCCTACCCGGGGCTCTCAAACCAGCGCTGTGAAAAAGGCGAAATAAATTCCTGGTTGGCTTTGCCACACAATATGACTTCGGAAGATTCGTCCCAATACCTATGGCTGCGGGAATTTACTATACGATGGACGAATGTCCACAGTGGACATCCAAACGTTGGAACGGCAGGCGGCACAAGCCAACGTCCCGATCCTAGTTCGTTGTGGCAGCAGAACTTCAGCATGCAGATGAAGCACCGGCACAATTCTGAGGTTGAATGATACCTCTAGTTTATTCGAAATTGGTCTGGACGGCTGGTATCAACTAACCAGCTTACGTCTCAACTGGCAATCAACGCCGGTGTGTTATACAGCGAGAGTTCAACTTCAACGGCTGATTTCCCTCGGACGCGAATATTAACTCTGACTGGCTACCTGCACACTTTACGTTGTCGGCTGACGTATTGCGCTTCTGATTGGAAAGAACAAAATTCGCGAAGCCGCAGTTAAACCCGCGAGATTGAAACACATGGCACGTGGCACCGCATGGCACAACTCACATCCGGACTTCTCACAGACGTTCAGACGCGTGTTGCATGTTCATGTTTCATGCGGCGTTGGCAAGAACTGAGACCGCGCCGTGTAATACATGACACTTTTACCGTGGCATCTGCATGCTACCATCACTGAGAGAACTAGAAAGAACCCCGCCTCTCCTGGACGCAGAATTATTCATGGATATGCAACACTACCAAATATTAGATGAACATAGATGATGCTGCACCAATGTCTTGAAATATTGATCCGAGGATAGTGTGGAAAACATGGTATATACAGGAATATATCCACCATACGATGATATATGGAACACACGGGGAAATAAGTGATTCAACTGAACACCACCGTCAGTTTCGAACAATTTCAATTAATCATTTCGCAAAAAGAGTGCATGCTTTTTCTATGGAGAGGACTCTGGATAACTGGATGACTGGAGAGGACTTCTGGATGACTGGATGGGACAAGGAGAACAGATGAAACTGGCAGGATATTGTCCTGTCGAAGGACAATATCCTGTTCGCTGGCAGTTGATGCTGGCAAACTTCTGACGCTAATGCGTTAGCGATCCGTTTCCAGGCCAACCCACCGCATGGCACTGCTGTGAACAACTATGACATTTTTTGTTGTGCACGGTCGCGTCCACCATGCGTTTGCACTGCACACTTTGCAACAGGTCACCGAGCCGAGAGAGAAATACGGAACATTTTCTTAGAGCTTTTAACATCTCTCTCAGATATTTTTTTTCGTATCGCTAGTGCCAGTCGTCCAGCATGTCTCCCCTAACTGTCCCTAACTGTTGTCTGCTTGTGACCAGGGCAGGAAACACAGTCTTGTTCTGCATGCTTGTCATCCAGAACATTGTTCTCTCCACACAAAAAAGCGTCCACTCTCTTCGCGAACTAATGAAATGAAAGTGTTCGAAACTTTCATTTCATTAGTTGACTGACTGCAAACTTATTCCTGCTTGAGAAGCATGCCAGAAATTAACTACAGAGACGAAAAAACGTTGTTCATCAACAGAGGAAGTACCCTTGCAAATTAGAACGCCCCAAATTTTTCTCTTCAAATACAGGATTCCGAAACATCCAACTCAATCGGTCATTTGCACACTTTACTCTTTAACAGAAACTTGTACCCCACTCACCTTCCTCTTGCAAAAATCATAGCTGCATGCCTGTCATGTGCATACCGATGAAGAGGGAAATACTAATTTGGGTTTTCATAGGATGCCTGGAGGCACCACCAGATAAGATATACGCCTTGCTTTCGCCATTCGGCAGTTTTCGCCACCTAATGTCCAAACTGGCCTCCAATTGTTTGTCCAGATGGTCGCACACTGTACATAGTATGTCTTGTAATACCAAATCCCAAAATGTGACTCTATTTCTGCCAATACTTGTGTCCTCAGAGGCTGCGGGAAGCACAGATGCTCTTCTTTTCTATGCGATGAACCAGGCAACCTCCCTCCCCTCTCGGTTGTGCACTAGACTTCAGCTTCCCTTGGTTTGTGGTTGGCTACAACGTACCTGCTTAACGTACATCATTTTAATCTGGTGTCTGGATCCGCCGGGCTCCCAGGACCACGAGGCGCTTCTGTCCCCGGCGCTGACTGTTCGCCACCTCAGCTCGATCGACCTAGTCGATCGGGTTCGAGTGGGATTTTAGTCGGCGCCGGGAGAACAGCTGCACTTCCGAGTACGAGGATTGTGGCGGCACCAGTCGGTAAAGTAATATAAGGTCCTTAGGCCAAATGATCGAAGGCCAGTGAAGAAAAACAAAAACAAAGACAAAAACGAACAAACGATGCTCAGAAACTGGAACGGTCCCTTTAACCCTTGACTATCGGGCATATTTAAGCCCATGGTGCTCCAAGCGTAGGAAAGTGGTTGGCAAACATCACTCATTTGACATTCGGCCCCTCCGAAATGAAGCTCAGAACCGGGACAAGAACACAACGATATGTGTCAAGATGCGAATCCAATTCCACCCGATCTTTCCAGTTTCTGCCAATCAGTGGCACCTCAAGGCAGACACGTTGAAATTCCAAAATATTCGGGCATAGGCCAAATCAACCAGTTCGTACAAGAAATCTATTTTGAATCTGGCTGCGACCGAAGCGACAGAACATAGCCGATATTTGTAGTTTACGGATTTACTTCCTTTGACATTGTATCCCATGCTGCCGGACAACACAGCGTGCCTGCCTTCGACCCATGGGCATTGGCGTATGGAATGCAGTTCGATGTCAGCCTCGGGGGGAAGGGGGGGGGGGGCAGCCGTTACAGCAGCAGTGTGACTACTATATATATGTGGGCTACAAATACAGATCGGGCGGCAGCTGCTACAGCAGCAGTGTGACTACTATATATATGTGGGCTACAAATACAGATCGGGCGGCAGCCGCTACAGCAGCAGTATAACTACTATATATATGTGGGCTACAAATACAGATCTGGCGGCAGCCGCTACAGCAGCAGTATAACTACTATATATATGTGAGCTACAAATACAGATCGGGCGGCAGCTGCTACAGCAGCAGTGTAACTACTATATATATGTGGGCTACAAATACAGATCGGGCGGCAGCTGCTACAGCAGCAGTGTAACTACTATATATATGTGGGCTACAAATACAGATCGGGCGGCAGCCGCTACAGCAGCAGTGTAACTACTATATATATGTGGGCTACAAATACAGATCTGGCGGCAGCCGCTACAGCAGCAGTATAACTACTATATATATGTGGGCTACAAATACAGATCGGGCGGCAGCTGCTACAGCAGCAGTGTGACTACTATATATATGTGGGCTACAAATACAGATCGGGCGGCAGCTGCTACAGCAGCAGTGTAACTACTATATATATGTGGGCTACAAATACAGATCTGGCGGCAGCCGCTACAGCAGCAGTGTAACTACTATATATATGTGGGCTACAAATACAGATCGGACAGCAGCCATCGCCATCGGCTCGCCGACACCGCCGACTGAAATAGACCAGCTGCAGGCGATACCAGAGAGACAATTTCACTGAATGTCTGGCGGGTGACCACCCGCATAAATTTAAATACATAACACGCGCCCACATTAGTACTAGGGTTAAAGGGCATAGGTGCTGAATCTTTGTGAGCTTATCTCCTGTCACCATGCATGTTGCCATACATGCTGACGAGTTTTCCAACGGTTGGTCGCCGCTGTTCATGCGCGTCACGAGGGGTGTCGGGAGTGGACGCCCAGTGACAACTGCCGTCACGACCCCGCCGCAGACGACGCTGCGTCACGGCGACAGAGTGGTGACGTGTCCGGCCTTCGGATCGATCGTGGTTGGCCGTGGCTTCGGAAAATCGCGGCCAGTGGCAGACAGGAAGAGCAGAGATCAAATATGTCCGATGTTGTTGTCACAAGTGATAAAACAGGTCCCTGAGCAATCTCTTGTCATTGAACACCTGCAACGGATAAATCCGCGAACTACCGTCCGCAGTCGATATTCCTAGCTCTGCTTAGGAGAGGTTGGTTGATTATCTGGGCTTAAGGGCGCGCCGACTACGAGGTCATTTAGCACCCATTGCTTGGGAGAGTGGAGAGGGAAAAGGGGAAAGAGGAAGAGGCGAAGAGGAAAATTTTGTCTAGCTTTAACTTTTGCAATGGACTATTTAGAAAAATGCTTGTTTGTTTGTTTATTTCTGTTTGTTGTATTTGTGTTTGCGTTTTTTTCATCTGTTGTGCTATTTTTGTTTGCGTGTTTCCATGCTTTACATTTTTTGTCCTTCACTAGCGCGTAACCTCATCCCTCATCTGTAAAAATACACGCAACTTTCCGTCTGTCCCTTATTGTGGATGTGGACCTTCCAGATCAGGTTAAAGATGTCATGGTTTGGCCCCCACTTGTCGACTGGCCTATTCGGCTGGCTTTCGAGTTCTGGTCGCGAACCAAGTATATGCCAATAGTCATGCATGTAGATAGCGTCGTTCCTTGCGAATACGACGCTATTATTGAATGCAAAATATAAGGTTCAGAACATGCGTCGGAGGCGTCAGAATGTTCAAAGTAAATAACTGTGTACCGCAACTCTCACACTAAGCACGACATTACAATGAAATCAAAGCAAGCGAACATGGAACGACGAGATATCACTGTAGGATTAATATGGCTCCACACCAAGTGCTATATGAACAAAGGTAAGGTGAAGTAGCCTCAATTAGTCAGGCAGCGCTACACACTTTAAGGCGACATATCTTCTAGATTTGTACATAAATGAGGCAAGGACGAGCTCTAAATTCGAATCCAGCGTCCAAAACTACACGAGAAATAAACTTACTGCAAAAACAGATCATATCAGATACCGTCAGATCCCCGGATAACGTACATGGGATGACCTTGAAAAGTTGCAAACATTTAAATGCATGTGAAATGATCTCACAAAGTCGTGTCATGTCCTTTTCTGCAACATGACACAAAGCGCTCATGCGAGAACTTCGTCATTTTGGCCAGTCCGGAACCGGTACACTTGTTTTGGCCACAGCCCGTGACCTGAGCTGATATCGACTGGAAACGAATTACACCCGTAGAAGACATGGCGTCAGATATATTCCGGCTTTTGTGTTAACATTGTTAGGATTATAATTATGAACAGGATCATGAATTTAATTTTTGCCCATGGCCTGGCCTCATGACCTAAGATCACCAAAACTACTTTGCATCCTTCGTTGATCACATAATACATACTCTTTTTTACGGGTAGTTCTTGCAATACTACCCGTAAAACGCCACTTGTCGGAGCCGACCACCTGACTTTGACCTCATCTAGCTCGGATACCCCGGATCACCAGAGACATTTTTCCTTAACACATTTGCAATCAATTGTCAGAATTGAGAAGAAATTTTGGCAAAATACATCCAAAAATCATAAACTATGCCAGAAAAAAATGGAATGTGGGAAATATCGTTCCTACCCCCAGGCAGTTCATGGGCTAAATATGATAGCAATTATGAATTGCGTTTTTTTCTGAGGGGGGAGGGTTGTTTTCCAGTTGTTCAACAGCATGGTCGCGCTGAGCGGCCGATGATGGTGAGCCGGTCATGACTGCCAGCCGGAGCGAAGACTGGTGCCGCCCGTGCGCGAGATAACCACGGCCCGCCGGTGACTGCGGCCGGCCCGGCCAGCGCCGTCCAGTCACAGCTGGAGCCTGGACCCACACCCAGACACCTCGCTGCTCGTCAGTACAGTCCAACGCCAGTGTGGTCACTCGATCCGCCTCCGCCACGATTCGCATATATTTGGCGAGTGGGCGGGTTCGAGCCGGCGAATGACTCCACGACTCACCTCTACGCCCGTGAAAGCCCACACAACCGAATCGAGCTAGACACTGAGCTTCCCAGTCAGTCCGCAAAAGTCCGTCGCTGGTGATGGTAATGGCAGTTGTGAGCCACACATCCCGGCTGACCAAACGAACACGAGATTCAACACGGGACAAACACATTGGGTGAATTTATCCCCTGCCCCCACATCCTCGTGCGTCAGGGTTCATGCTGGTATGAAGACGTCGGAACAGACACATTTGAGCTCACCCTCCCCCAAATACACTCAACGCAAATGCAGTGCCACCGATTGGTTGGTTATTAGGATTTAGTGGCGCATCGACTGCGGTGGTCATGCAGCGCCCGTACTGTCGTCAGCCATACCAAGATTTAAAGCCAAAACTGACACACACAATTCCATCGGGAACTTCTCACCCGCTTCAGATCGCACTGCGCTGTCGGCCTGATCCCGTCTGGCAATACAGGCTACCACGTTGTGCTCGGCGTCTTTCCACCTACTTCCACTTCAATTTGCATGCGCTCCGGCGCAGACGGCGACAGTCGTCATCGAGGCTCGGCGGCGGCGGCTGTTTGTGCCAGTCGCCAGTCTGCTCGTGGCACACGGCTCCGACACGATATTGACACGTCGCCGACACGACCAGGTCGTGTGCTTGGCAGGCGGACGGCGAGCGCCGCCTGGAACCAATCGCCTCCTCCAATCGCGCGCCGCCGGCCGGCCAGACCGGCGCGCGCCGGACTCGCCACGCGCGCCACATCCGCCGCCGACGGCGGCTGTCAACGGCGCGCGTCTAGCCGGCGACCGCCGCAGGGCCGACGCCAGTCACCGCCGCCGCCTCGCCGGCTCTGTCTGCTGTCGCGTGACGCTGCAGCTGACCCCAGGGCGAGTCGGTCGTTATGGTGATAAACCTCCACCCACGCAGACATTATCGACCGCCAGGAGGGGGTGACGGCAGAGACACGACACTGTCATCTACACGACGCCTTGAGAAGAGACATCGTTGGGAGGGGAAGAAGCTCGCGCAGAAACCACACAGCAGTCCCCAGAGGAGGAAACGGCAGATTCGTTTTTAAAATACCTTGATGCAAAATGACGACACGAACAGTGGCATTGTTGCTACTTAGGGTAATTACTGACTGCACCAGTTAATTAATTCGGTACAAATTGGCGAACTTGTAAAGAGGATAAGATTAATGGGCTTCCGCCTGGCCCGAGCATATCACCGCATCAGTACAGGGCAATCTATGCCGGGCGAATTAAGCTCATACAAGTCTGGAAGCCAACGTGAAACGAATATAGGATGATATTTTTATGCCGGGAATTCCAGTTCGTGAAAAGGGGAATTTCAGAAATTCCTCGACATACCTTGATGGCTTCCTAAACGACACCGTTTTACGTCGCAAAGGCACCAAGAGCACCTTTCGGAAGAGCTGCTGTGGGTGGCGACATCCATGATATTTATAATAAATATCCTTTTAAGGGATGCACAAAATTGATTTCTATTTTAGGGATCTTGCTTAGCTCATCTATTGGAGTCTAAAGAAGGCATCGTTATTTTTTTAACAAGCTAACTGGCTATCTCACCATGAGAGGACATGTGGCTTAGGCATATGGTACCCCTTACGAACCGTGAACAGACACCGACCTTGCAATATGTATGTGGGGATTGCACTGGGAATCTCCACATCAGCCATTGTTTCACCAGGACAACCTCGCCGATCCGCTACGCGCTCACATCGCGCTTCATACAGAAACAGCCCATTCCATACTCTGGCAAAGTTCTGACCTCAGCTCTCCTGACTGGCTCAGGTCAGGGTCATCATTATTTGAAGGTTTTAAGCACCGTTGAGGCTGAAGCTGATGTGTGCATAAGTACTCACTACATTCAGTGCCTCTACAACGAAGTCAACTTCGGACTCCTCTTCAGCAATGCGTCTAGCCGCGTGGTCATGGCTACACCCATTTGCCCAGACTTCTCGGCTCCGGTCATGGAACACCGGCGCCGAACGGAAACGGTCGGCCATCGGCCGGCGCTGGCTCACGCTGACGTCGGCGGGCGACGCCTCAAGTCGCGGCTGTCACCAGGATGTTTGGCTTGGTCAGCTCCGGCGCGGCGGCGGCCGACCGACCGTCTCTACCAGCATGATGGCATTCCACTGCCACATTGAGTGTCACCATTACACATGCAGGGCACGGGGCTGGTCGGATTCGTCGATCGAACCCCTCCGCGTTGATGTTTGGTTGGTTGGTTATTTGGGCTTAGGGGCGCATCGACTGCGTTCGTCATACAGCGCCCATCCGCGCTGATGTTTGTATTTTTCTCCTGTTGAAACTATTACACAAGTTGTCGCTGTATTGCTAATTATCAGCACGGTCAATACCTTTGAATTGACGGCTGTTTAATTTTAGAACTCGTTGGATTTGAGAAGCAGTTACCGAATAAGCGAGGCAAATCCTAGGCTGTCACTGCCAGGCAAAACGAACTTGCTCATAATTGTTTGTCGTGGTCACGGATCGGAGCACGAACACCTCAGCATATCACTGCCGATCCCAGCCGCTATCCAGTAGGTAGCCTGGGCCCCATCATATCTCCGCTAACCCCAGCCGCTATCCAGCAGGTAGCCTGGGCTCCATCAGATCTCCGCTAACCCCAGCCGCTATCCAGCAGGTAGCCTGGGCCTCACCAGATCTCAGCTAACCCCAGCCGCTATCCAGCAGGTAGCCTGGGCCCCATCAGATCTCCGTTAACCCAGCCCGAAAACCCGGATGGTCGGTAATCAGATGGTGTCGAGACCCACTGACCTCGTATTACACGTCAGCTGTCTGCCGCACACCCGGCATATCGTTGTCACACGGCGGCGGCCCTACCACGTCGACAGAGTGACACGCTGGACCGCTGGTGTCATGCACAGAATCAAATGTGAGCTGATGTGTCCGAATGGAAAACCATTCATGAAAATGTAGGACAAGACTGGAAGATATTTGGAAAGAAAAGGAAGCAGAATATGTTATTTCGAAACCAATTATGGTCTTCTAGCCAATATCTTGTGTCCATAAAATCAATGGTAATAGGAATAGTTTGCATTATGCCATTGGCTAATTATTTTATGTTGCTAGTTCTATTGCTATTTTGATTGTAGGAGGGTGAAAACATGAGTGGGAAAACATGGGCAATCACGAGTAATAAGGGTGAAAAAGTTCCCAGCTGGGTAGTCTGCGAGAAAACCGAGAGACCGGACATCCCTGCCTCAACCAGATGACCACCAATCTCTCAAGATCGCCTATGTTGGAAAGCGTACGCAGGGGAACGGCTGTTCCGAAAGGCTGGTCCTTTCTTACGGAGAGAATCTCTTCATCTAGTAAACAAATTCTACCCGGAGATCATGGCCTCCTTGGAGACAGTTCCTCTCCAGATACTGAATCTCCCTGGAGATCGGGTTTATCCGGAGACTCCTTCCCTGGAGACCGGACCCCCTAAGACTCTCCTTCTCTGAAACTTCTTCTCTGACTACAGTCTCCCTGGAGACTGTAGTCTCTCCGGAGACTGGAGCCTCCCAGGAGTCCGTCGGGGCACGGCGACGACAGACGACCGACGGCTGACGGCTGATGACCGACGACTGACGATCGATGGCTGACGACCGACGATCGAGAGCTGACGGCTGACGACCGACGACTGACGATCGAGAGCTGACGGCTGACGACCGACGACTGACGATCGAGAGCTGACGGCTGACGACCGACGGCTGACGATCGAGAGCTGACGGCTGACGACAGACACCCGACGACCGACTACCGACGACCGACTACCGACGATCGACTACCGACGATCGAGAGCTGACGACCGAAGACCGACGGTAGATCCGCTGCCCGCGCTGACCACTTGAGCGACACTCGGCTCGTCAACAAGTACCGGTCAAATGGTGTGAATGGGTGGCGTGTGTGCGAGGCGGCGACGGAGCGTGAACTGGTGGCGGAGCATAACCGGGGCGGGGAGGATGGAGGAGCGGGGAGAGGGCGGGGAGGCTGGAGAAACGGGGAGAGGGCGGGGAGGGTGGAGGAACGGGGAAAGGCGGGAGGGTGGAGGAATGGGGAAGGGGAGAGGAGGGCGAGGAGGGTTGAGGAACGGGAAAAAGCGGGGAGGGTGGAGGAATGGGGAGAGGGCGAGGAGGGTTGAGGAACGGGAAAAGCGGGGAGGGTGGAGGAACGGGGAGAGGGCGGGGAGGCTGGAGAAACGAGGAGAGGGCGGGGAGGGTGGATGAACGGGAGAGGGCGGGGAGGGTAGAGGAGCTCGGAGAAGGCGGGGAGGATGGAGGAACTGGGAGGGGACGGAGAGGGTGGAAGAACGGGGAGAGGGCGGAGAGGTTGGAGGAACGGGGAAAAGCGGGGAGGTTGGAGGAACGGGGAGATGGCGGGGAGGGTGGAGGAGCCCGGAGAAGGCGGGGAGGGTGGAGGATCGGGGAGGGGGCGGGAAGGTTGGAGGAACGGGGAGAGGACGGGAAGAGTAGTCTGTGTGTGTGTGGGGGGGGGGGGGGTATGCAGTGTGTGAATATCCATATTGGCGGCGTCTGTCCTCACCACGTACATCTTCATCGTACATTTGTATTTCATCATGTTTCAACATTATGGCCAGCATGACCTGAAGCAGAAGAGCCGTGGGCTCTTTTACGACTCATTCAACTGCTTCATTCAACTGTAATCCAGTCGGCTGTGGGATTCGAACCCACGATCTACGATCAAGACCCGTAACACCGACCCAAAACACGATCGTATCGTGGGATTTCAATGAGATGGGCAACTCTAGTATGATCGTTTCATCCCCCGGTGGTCAGCTTTTCCGCCTCAGATCGTCGAATTCTGTTTTTTTTCCGGGATAATTATGTCTTCATCATGCGCTTACTCCGTCCCGTCGACTTACAAATTTGATAAAGCAACTGTCGGTCTATTGTAAGGTCATGCTATGTCAGTTACATGAATGGTTTTCTGTTCCATGAATTTGGTGATGATCTTTGTTGCCAGGGGTGAATTTGATACGTTTGTATCGCCTTTGGATGCCTACAATAGCTGTTTAGTTAATATCTGTCATTCGCAGTGTGCACTGCGCCAGAACAATGCGTTCTTCTTAATGATTGACATTTTTTTTGATCAGCAACAAAGGAAGCTCACTTGACCCCGAGTTCACGTGGCGTGGATGGGTAGCATGGGTGGATGTCTGCCCCACAGGGGTAAATAGTTATATCTGGTACGTACATCTGGTATGACATATCTGGTTCATATCTGGTATATCATATATGTTTCATATCTGGCATAGCATATCTGGTATATGCTATGTAGTATATATCTGGTACATACCAGGAGGACCAAACAGCAGCATGTTCATGGATTGGACCAACCAGCGGAACTGTCGGAAATGTTTTCTTATTAGCCTGAGCTGGTTAGTCTGCTATGAGACTGGAGGCTACCAAACGTCTGATGTTTCGCCTGATGTACACTGTCCTGATGGGCAATCCATTAACCCGTCCTGTCTTGTGGGGGGGGGGGTCTTCAACCGCCACCCCTCAGGTTTTTCGCGGATAGCGGACGAACGGCGCGCGGCAGCGCGCCGTTCGTCCGCTATCATACCTTTTACTTACCTTTTTTTTTGTCAAATTTGGCATACCCTTTTCCACATCAATTTGACATGCTAATTCCAAATTTTTAGGTCAGGTCAGCTAGAGCCAACGAGTTAGTCAAGGTCAAGTGAGGTCACCTCCAAAAAAGTTAAACCTGTCGTCATGCTTTAACGGATACAGATATTTTAATGAAACTTTCAGCGTTTCCTTATCTTTACCGATGCAACAAAACGTACGAGTTGAAGTTTTCATTTTTTCGATTTTGACTACACACAAATTTTACATATTCGCCATATTGCAGTTCAAATACAGGATTCTGGCTAAAGTGTGCATTTTTCATTAGAGTAACTTGACTTCCAACAACGTTTCTCGGTCTGCTCTATCTATTGGAAAAGAAAATTAAAGAAAACTTGAAAACTCAAAATTTTGAAATACCAAAATATATATATTTTTTTTTTTTTTTGGGGGGAGGGGAAAATTATAGCTCTGGTCGATTTCGCTGTCATTTTCTCATTCTAAATAAATTTTGTTTCTTCATATATCCCCCAAAATGAACTCCCCAGAGTCAAAAACATAATGTAAGTCGTGAAAAGTCGTGAAAATCTAGCCCTCCTGGTGACATCACTTTTGGGAGAAAAAAAATTTGGGGGGGTGGACCCGCACCCTACTCGTCGAGCGCTTTCCTCTTTCGCTTTCGTGCGATGCTTAGCTTGGATTTTAGATGGGGGTCTTCAACCCCCCCCCGAGACGGGGTGTGAGGATTTGACCGGAAAGACGGCGCGGGTTAAAGTTTATCTGTTGAAGGCAGAACAGCATCCAAACAGCCTGCCTCGCCACGCCCACCCCATCTTCTCCAATTCCATGGTGAGACGTCATAGTCTCACAATGGCCAAAAATCGCCGAAGAGATTTTACTCAATCGAAACATGAAAACGATCCTTGCAGGTGTGATGCTTGTTCCCTGAAACTAGTCACAGGGCACCAAATGACCCATACGTCCGCGACGGGTAGTTCGATAGCCCAGCCGGAACAGGGTAGCCCAACGAGCGGTGGGACAGGTCAGCAATGGCCAGGTCACAAGGCGGCCTCTCGTGGTGAGGACGATCTGTACACTGCGGTGATTCACGCGCACACTCTGTGAGCGTTCGGTGCGTTTTTGCCCTCTCGCCGACGCCCCGAGAAGGATAAATCGTGCTGAGCGTGCTGCTTTATTCGGCTGACGACCTGGTGCAAATCTCCGCTCAGTAGCGGCAATCGGCCGACAAAGCTTACAGTCGAGCGGTAAAAAAAACGTCGTATTCGGCGGAAGTGCCTGGTCCGACAGCAACGATGCACACGTGAAGAGAACGACTTTGGAGGTGGGCGAGCCCGATGCGGACGCTGGGAAATTGCCGGGCGTGCAAGGTCACTCCTCCGGTCTAGACTGGAAATAGTGTTTAGCAGCTAAAATAAAAACACACTGCCGACATGCTCGTCGCAGCATCAGGTGTTGCAGTCTTTCCCTTCCGCCGCGAAGGGCTAGCGATTTCATCGGACAACTCGTCAGCTTTCACCGCTCACTTTTCCGGGAAAACGGTGTCATTTACACAGGACCGGGAAAAACACGGGACCGCCGGCGGTGGGCCCGGCATCGGCATCCGCACCAACACTTGCTAGCCGACGTGAGGCGGACAAATCGCCGCCGTTTGCAGTCCGGACTGCCGGTCAGTGAAGGACACCATCCGATCGACCCCCTCGTCCTCCATAGTCGGCCCCACGGCACGCCCCGGGGCTCGCCGTGACCAACGACGGCCACGCGCACAACGTCGACCCGCCACTCGCGCCGACACTGAACGACAACATCAAGATCAAGATCAAGATAGCGTCAAGATCGATGCGTCCACGGCGCCAGGCCCCACCAAGACACGGACGCAGCCCACCAAGACACGGACGCAGCCCACCAGGACACGGATACAGTCCACCAGGCCACGGACGCAGCACACAAATACACGGACTCATCGTAGCACGGTTCGGATAGGCGCGGCGGGGCTGACTCATCGTAGCACGGGTCGTATAGGCGCGGCTGGGCTGGCTCGCACTGAGCTGCACGTCCACTGGGCTTGCGCAAGGGAAGCACAGATTGCGGCGTTGCTTGCACTAATGGACGTTTGTTCAGAAGCTGCCGACATGTCCATGCACCGCGGTCAACGTCGGGAGAAGAGGGTAACCGACACGCTGGGCCTCGACGGCTTGCCGCGGGGTATGTCAGCGCACAGCGCGCCCATCAAATTGCCATGCCAGTTGCGATGACGGTATTGCTGGTTGCGATGACGGCTTCCGTAGGCCGATCGGTAGATCGGCTACGGAAGCCGTCTTCGCAACCAGGGAGTAACGCGGCGCAAGCCACCCGGGTCATAACGCTGTCGAGCTCTGCGAGCGCGGGCCGAGCGGCGGCGAACGAGCCGCCGGCTGGTGAGGCCCTCAGCCGTCATCGATGCTGCTTTATGACGCTCGGATGGGTACTGGCCAGCGAGCGGCCGCGTGCTCCGGCGCCCGTCGGTCCGCGGTGCAGACGGACGAGCTGGCGCGCGAGCTGCACGACCGGCGCGCAGCCGTGCACCGTCACATGTGCTGTCGCGCCACACCGGCACTCGCGCGGCGAGGCCGCCTCGGCATCGGAAGCCATCGTCGGCGCGGTGCGCAGGCCGCCACGACACGCCGACGCCAGTGCCGGCGGCGGCAGCGGCGGCGGGCGGCGCCGCCCGACCCGACCCGGCCCCATAAGTGCGTTCAAAATTCAGAGCCGAGCGGAGGCGAGCTGTTCGCGCCCGGCCGAGCAGCCCGGTTTGTAAAATATGCAGTGCGTTTATGCGGCGCGCCTCGCCGACGCCCAGCTACAGGCGGCCGCCGCCCGAGCGGCCGCCGGCGCCGAACATCGGCCGCCGGGGAAAAGTTTCCCCGCCGGGCGGTATTGATCAGAGAGAAAGAGTGCGCGCGGGAGAGCGGTCGCCGCCTGTTTGGCCGAATCTGGGTAAATACGGGCCGACCTGCGGCTGATCGGTGCCGCCCCGACCACGCAGTCGGCTGAAGCGACCTCATCTGGCGCGGCGGAGGCAGGCTCTGACCGGCTGGAATGACCGCCAGCGGGCCCGAGGCGGCTGGAGTGGGTGGTCCAGTCTTCCACGGACGGCGGGACGAGGAGCAGGGCGAGCGTGACTGGCTGTCTGCCACCGTGAAGTCGGTCCGCCGAGGCGACGGCAGCCAGCATCTCCAGCTGGAGTTCCAACGCGCCGAACTGACGCCCTGAGGCCTTCCAGGTGGCCGGCTAGCGACGACATCGCCCTCAAAGAGCCACTCGCCCAGAAACATGCTCAAAACCAGCTAACAAGCGATGTTGACTGACTACCACCCGCGCACGCTGCCGGTCAGCGTCAGGGGTCGCGGGTCGCGGATCACGGATCAGAGGTCGCGGCCCATGGGTCATCCGACTGGTCGGAAGCATCCCAACCCGAAGTCACATCTCGCGCGAGCGGCGGCAGGAAATCATGCATTTCCCGCGCAGCCAGACCCGATCGCCATCAGGGGAGACGTACGAGATTGAATCTGGCTGGCCGATTGATTGCAAGGGTCGGCCAGCCGGCCGAGCGAAGTGTGCCCGTCGACGAGCGGCAGACGCGGCCGCGACTTCTGGCGTCCGCCGAGTGTCACAGACAGGCCATTGATATGCATAGGCCTGGAGGAGGCGTCCAGTCGGCGCCGATCTCCGCCGCTCTTCGCCGCTCGGATGTCCCGTTTGGCACTTTTATGTGACCATCGCCGTTACGATGAACGAGGCGACCGATTTAACGACGGCGCATTACGGCCCCGGGTAAGCGCTATGCATCTTTGAACGGTCGCATCATCGCCCGCCGCGGAGGCACAATCTCGGCCGGGGGCGGACGACCGGGGGCGGACGGCGGACACCTGCCCGTGGAGACGACCGTGTCGACAGTTGGGTGCGTCTGTTGTCCCGCATACTGTACTTTACTGTACTGTACTGTACTGTATTGTATTGCACTGCACTGAGGTCCCGCGTACTGTACTGTACTGTACTGTACTGTACGGTACTGATGTCCCGCGGACTGTACTGTACTGTACAGTACAGTCCGCAGACTGTACTGTACGGTACTGGGGTCCCGCGGCGCCAGCAGTGCTCAGTCTGCCCGCACACGCCACTTGCGGCGCGACGCTCGGGGTTTCCGCCGGCATGGTGTCAGCGGGTTGTGGCGGTGGCTTCAGAAGGCCTGCACAATCGAGGCGGCGGCGGCGGCGGCGGCACGCGCTCCGTCTGGCTCGTAAACAAGCCGATAGAAGTGATCTAGTGCGAGCGGCTGCGCCGGGTCGCCGCGGCTGTGTGCCGCTCGGCAAACAATCGGCGCGATTTATTCGCTTCGAGCGACGGCGCCGCTCGGGGTCCTCCCCGGATCGCTGTTTTATCCGTCTAAGACGTGGTGTTTTTGTGTCGGCCGGATGCGATGCCAGGCGTCGGTGGAGGGGGGGAGGAGGTGTTTATTGCTGCACCGATCAGATGACGTCAGCGGGCCACGCCTCCGCCGCCGCCACAGACGCAGTCGCAGTCTCACACCCCCACGCGTCAGCAGTCAGCAGTCACCGCTGCCGGCACGGAGAGCTCTAACGATACCGCACTGTCCACCACGGGCACGTCGGGTCGGCCGCATAAAAAAGAGCCGCCGGCCGGCACGGTCCCCGCCAAATCGCGCCAATCGCGCTCCGGCGGCGGCCGACGTCAGCCGGCCCAACCGCGGACACAGCCGCCGGCGTGGCGACCAGGGCCGATCTGGCAGCGCGCTGACGTTACCACCTGTTGCCAGGCGTGTCCGCCGGCGGCCGATGCCAAGTTGGGCTAATCGCCGCGCCATCACCACACAGCTAGCGAGTGGACGGCGGGTGTGGCGGGTGTGGCGGGTCGGTGTTTAGGGGAGATGGGTGAGCGCACCGAGGCCGAGCCTCAACCAGACACATCACACTATATTGGACTACACCGGACTGGACTGGACCGGATTTGGAACGGACCAGAGCAGACCGGACAATAATACCATCCGAGACGAGGCCGAACCTGAACGGACCAATGTTGATTGGGCTAGACCGGGCCGGACCGGACCACAGCAAATCAGACCCGACCGATCACTACTCCCAGTGGCAATCATTGTGCCAGAGATCGCAGGCGGCGAACGTTCCCCTGATTGCCAGTACTAACAGCGAAGTCCAGCGTCCGGCGGACACGACGGTCTCCGGAGATTTCGAAGGTTCCGTAGAGACTCTCCATTAGACCCTCTCTTGAGATCATTCAGATATAGGAACAGGATCAGCACGAGGTCGTTCAATGAGGAAGGCGCATTCAGACAGCCAAAACACGAGACACAGAGAAAACCGACCTGCGCGATTCGAGTGCCACGGATTTCCAAAAGCACACCGGGGACTTGGTCACTGGCCAAAACAGCACCGAGAGGCCAGGCACGAACGACACATGACATTTGAAACCTACATGTGATACTGTATGGAAGCTGAGAGCAACTGGGACAGTCGCTTCACACGCTCGTATTTAGTCCCCGGCTGGGAGAGTCAGTTGGCAACTGGCCCGATGAGACTGGGGACGAGTTACCGAGGTGGCCATGTCGGTGCATCAACGGCACGTTAAGCTCTCAATCAAAATTATATCGCTGAAGTTAAATTCCTTGCCTTCATGTTGAACCATGCAGCCCCAATTGGCGCCAATCAACTAAACCTCACGACAGCTGACTGCTACAGTAGGCACAAATCAGCAGACATTTCACGAGACCTCGGCCATTGGCCGTCCACTCCACCCCATTCCGTCCGAACGATTCCAACCCACTTCATCCCATCGAATCCATACCACTCCATTTTATTTTCCTGGAAAGGTGAACGACGAAAACTGACGTGTTATCCTATACACCCGCCAGTCACTCGTGAGGAAAAGAAATGGAGCCATTGGTATGTGGTGTACTTCACGCTTGAGCAAACTACAAACCACTTACAAACGTACAACAAACTTCTTGCAAACCACTTTCATGACAATTGACGTTCTTCATCATCAACCCTCGCGAAAAGGGTGCGAGTTCCCCACAAATAAGTCAATATGCTGTCGATATTGAGCGGCATGGGACGTTTGAGGTTGACACTGGTACAGTACACTTCACCGGACAACCATAGTACTATCCATGTTGAATCGCTACTGTGGCCGAGCTCTAGATGAATTTGCGTTTTAAATGTGCCCCAAATAATAACTCTCGCTTCCATCCCCCATCAGCACCGACTTCGAAATACCCCGCAAAGTGTGCGATTTGCCTGTGATGCAACATGATGCATCTTGATGCATCTAAACACACCACCAGCGCCGGCGGGCGCTAAATGTCCAAACCTGTTCGATGCGCTTTAAAACTAAAATAACCAACCAGCATCCGTTCGCTATGTCTACGAGCATTGATCTATGGTGTCTCTAGATATCCGCCGGCTTACACACAGTACAGCCGGCGGTACTGACAGCAGTACAGCCGGCGTTATCCCCCAAAGTAATACCGTAAGTTATGTCTCCAGATGTCCTCCGTATCACCCTGCTCCATCCTGTTTCTAGCGTATCCATCCGTTTTGTCCACGGGTATCCGTTCGTTGTGCTCGTGGGCATCCGTTCGCTATGTCTACGAGCATTGATCTATGGTGTCTCTAGGTATCCGCCCTTCACGTCCCGAGATATACGTCCGTTATCCCCCAAAGTATCCGTAAGTTATGTCTCCAGATGTCGTCCGTTATGTCCCCACGTATCCTTCGTCATGTCCCCAGATATCCACTCGTATGTCCCTAGGTATCCGTTTGCTATGTTCCCAGGTATATGTAAGATATGTCCCCAGGTATCCGCCCATTAGGTCCATAGGTATCCGTCCATTAAGTCCCTATGCATCCGTCCGTTATGTCTCCAGGTATCCATCCGTTATGTCCCCAGGTATCCGTCAATTATGCCTCCAGGTATCCGTCCGTGTTTTGTCCCCAGGCGTATGTGAGATATATCCCCAGGTATCCGTCCGTTATGTCTCCAGGTATCCACCCGTCCAGCCTGAGGTCGGCCGCTCCTGCTCGCTCTGTCGTCAGAGCGGGGAGGCGTGCAGACCGGCGGGCCGCTTCCGGTTTGGTCCGCGAATTCACCGTTTACCGGTCCCACCCCCAGCTGTGGGCGCGCGCCCCGGCGTGCGAAACCGCCCGGCCCACCTGCCCCCCCCATCCACCCGCGGCGGATCCGGAGCACCCACAGCTCGACAGATGTCCAGCGGTACCATCGGGACACCCTCGTGGCGCTGCTGATCATGGCGCCGCCGGCGCAGTGGCGGGCCCAGGATTTGGCAAAGAGGAGGCCGTCAGAAGTTTCGGTGCCCCTGGACTTCAGGGCTCTTGTCCGTGAGAAGAAAGTGTCCGTGAAGTCGTTTGTTGAGCTGATGGGCGATGGGAGTGTGTGTTCCAAACATTTATCAGCTGCATCACACGTCACGTCAGTTTCGTGCTATCGAGACGGCTTCCAGCGCATATTTTTGGGTCACTCAAAATCGCTTCAGAAGTATTCATCTTCTTTACGCGACACTGATGTAGAAATTGGAACTCAGATAATTATGGGGATGTGGGGAGAAAGGAGGTTTCGAGCCTCTCGTCTTTGTGCGACGAATCAACCAATTACGTTGATTGAAACGACAATGGAAAGCTTAGCGTGCTTCATTCAGGACAGCTTATTGTGTCCAATTAGAGGTCGTTAAAGGCTGATAACGTAGGAAAGCTGTCCAAGTAAAGGCATCCGACCACGAGGCGGCACATTGCCATCCAAAAAGGGAGCATTATGGGAAGTGGAAGTGTCAATAATACTTATGTCTACGTTTGATCCTCAGAATGACCCATCTAAGCTGTTGTCGTGACGTTCGGTTTCCAGCAAGAAGAATGAATGTATAACAAAAGAGCAAGTTGCACGCATTGTGCGTATTGTTCGGTATGTACAGATTAAACAACATCGCCCGGGGAAAAGGGAGATATTTAACCCCTGCATCTCCTACTGCATCTCTTCTATTGCATATTGGGGCATCATTAAATGTGATTGCATTGTAATTAGAACAGTCTTGTTAGTTTGGGCCACGTGCGAGGTAGAACGTGGATCTAATTATACCGGCGGAATCACCACTACTGACGGCGGGTGCCGACTAGAATGTAATCCTCACTTCCTTCGAAGTGCATGATTTTCGTTGGAAATTGACGTTAGATGGCGTGAGATAACTGCAAATTTGACAAATGGTATCAAAGTAGACTTCCATAGGGTAGGGAGCGCATTCGGAAGCCTTCTCTGTTGGCTGAGAGGCCTTCCTTAACGCTCAGGCCTCTCTGCATCAGGTCTGTGAGCACCTCTTTAATCATCTCGGACCCATTCCACCAGGCCAGGAGTCTGTTGTATGGCTTGGGATCCGACCTTCGGCCCACGGCTGTTTATGTCAGCCCGGACCCTCCTTGGTCGCCAGGAGATCCTCTGACCCTTTGGCAAAACAAATTTGTGTTAACGGCTCATGTGGGCCCATTGGTATCCAAGTGATAGATCATGACCTTATGCCCTCCTGGATCCGCCAATGGAGAGCGGCGATGAGTTTTCACCGCGAGGAGGTGAGGCGAAATGACATGGGGTTGCTTGTCCGTATTTCATGACTGGTGACTGATGCGCTGATGCTTATTTACATGACTGGTGGGCAAACCTGTTTGTAATTTCATTCTTATGCACCCAAACGTCGTCCCCTTTACCTGAGACGGCCAATAACATCGCTATCGTGTTCCCAAAACACCAACAGCTTAGACATTTCCTAAGAAATCGTCCGTTCAGCACCACTCATGTCCAGAGTTGCCAGCAGGATCTTGGCGGCGGCGGCGGCGAATGGGTGTCAGAAATGTGTCACGAGCGTGTCAGGCGGCTGTCCGCAGCCGGGCGAAGTGGCGCGGCAATCCATTACCAGACGGCTAGTTCTCGAAGTCCGAGACACCACACGGGCGGGGCACGGCTGCCGGAAATACAGACGGCGTGGCTCCGAGCGGCCTCAGACGGGCTGACGCCGTAGTGGCGCACTGTGAGCAACGGGACATCGGGGAAGGCTGGAGGTGGGATGACAACGGGAACCTTATCCCAACTGCAATGTGGTGGTATCTCACCTTTACACATGCGGGTTTGAGAGTTCTTTGGAGCGACGGATGGTCCGACCATGGAGGTAAGCTGGTTTTCGGGCTCTGGAGGACACCACTGTTTACCTTCCGAAGGATACTAGTTCCATATTGCACAAATTACTTTCGCTGCAATAATTAGAGATAATGCCACCATACAATTTCACAATGCCCTTCTATGGGCTACGAAAGCAAGGTAATATCCAGGCGAAAACGCCATGGAGTCTGGAGACTCGAATGAAGTTTCCTGAAGGGCCAACGAACACCCATTGGAGAGTTTTATGGAGCATCTTCTGAACATCCATGGAGATGTCCCCCGGGGTCACTTCGGGAATTTCCAAGGAGGATTTTTTTTCGGAGGCTCCACGGGCGTCTCATCATCCTTGGGACCTTGGGACTTCCCTTCGGAAGCTCCACACAAGTTCCTTTTGAGATTTCTTTGAGTGTTTTACCGAGAAACCTTTGGAGAATCTTTCGGATGCAATTTCGGAGGCTCCATGTTCTACTACTTCGAATCTTTTAGAGAAATCTTCTGAGTTGTTAAATGACTGTCGCGGAAGATCACAATGGATTATGTTCTTGATTCTATATCAACACAAATGTGCTGTGTTGATATATAATTTTCATTCTATACCAACACAGCACAGCACATAATAAATTCAGGCATAAAAGAATATGCTAAATCGCCTTACCCTTAATTGCGGTTTCTCAATATGCTACAGAGATAGGGAAGACATGAAGATGGCGGGATGAAGTGTATTAATATGGAAGAAGACGAATATTGAACAACTTCAATAAAAAACAAATTTGCCGGGCTTGCCCTCGCAATGGAACTCTGGGGAATGGTGGGGGTGAGGTCCCTGCAGGGAAATCCTTGGTCGGCCTCTCAACGCCGACGCAAGTGTCACGCTACCACAGCTGGACAGTGAGCTACTTCTATTTAAATACGGGAGGTCGTTCATGCTGGCATGACGGACCAATTACCCGTGTTCAATTATGGGCGATGACCGACGAGAGCAAATGCAGGAGGGGCCGTTGACCGTGGCGCAGAGTTGCCTCCCGCCGATCGGAGTCCCGTGCCGGCACCCTCCCCCCCCCCCCCCTCCACTCCACCGCCATTCACACACTGGGCACGCGGGCGTCACCTGCCTCACACACGGGATAGGCTGGCACGCTGGCATGGCCAGAGCACACAGTCCACTGCACGTCGCCAGATCAGTCCTGTGGTAGCTGGACCCAGCCTCTGTGTGCTGGCGGTGTCGATTGTTGGGAACATTGGGCGAGGCAGGGTGACATTTCCAGCCGTCTAACTCAACGCTATTTCGATGGTTACGCTTCGGGACTAGGCTTGTGTAGTACCTACAACACAGCTCCACCCCTTGGACGCCGCGCAACCTTCAGGACTGCACTATACCTATTGCCAAGCACGAAATTGAGACAATTAAAAATGTGCTGCACGGACTGTTCCACTTCAGTTTCGACTTGAACTATGCGGAAGGAGGACTGGGCATAGGTACAAATAACGTAATAATTTGAAAGCATGGCTATTAAGGTTGGAGTTTACCGCAGTGGAAGAGCACTTCTGAGCTTTTCAGCTTCAGAATAGTACGAGTACGAATGCCTTCTTCAAGAGCACGTATGCATGCTTATGTAACAACTGTCGTAACCCTACCTCCAACCGAAAAATTACCATCAGAGAAGGCCAACGAGGCATGATTCTAAACATCTTGCTGTGCACAATTCCTGTGAGTATAATAGTGCGCTACGGATGCTACGGTAGCTCACCCGGTGAGTCTGAGCATGACAGACTTGTGATATCGACATTCTTGTGTATGTGCGAGCAGAAGTCAAGCGCGTCACCGATTGAGCTGCTGCGTCCGGACAAACATGGTGCACTCCGACCGGGCCACACAGCATCTGGACCCGACCCCCTCCCCCACCGAACTGTCGGCTTCTGCTCAGCCCAGTGTCTGCCAATCGTTCACAAGTTGTAGCTATATCCAGGTGTATGTTGTTGTAGAGGCGAGGCTAGTGCATCTGTCACCAGCAAAACCTGGAAACACGTTTGCCTTCGAATATTTAGAAACACGGATTTGTTTTCATGCTCATTACTCTAGATTCCGGAAGAAAACGTAATTTGTCCCCTCTTAACTGTAGGATTGGCCCTCCCCGAGTCCAAAATCAAGAGCACAACCATGGTTACACTAAGCGGCGGACATTTGGTGGTGTCGCTTTGCCTGACGACAAGTGACCGGGATTTATATCATACGCCGAAATTAACATCACCAATAGATCGAGCTACCCGACAGCAGAGATCTTGTCGATATGTTCGCCGATCGGGCGTGGCGAAATATTTGAAAGACAGCAACTGCAGGTGATATTCTTATCAAAATATATAGCAAACATCATTTAGTGTAAATAAGAGCCATCGGGATCCATGTGGGTTGACACCTATGATGCATTGCGGTACAGCATACTCGGACTAGCAGGGTCAACAGTGCCACACTCGCACACATCCCCCGTCTAGCGAGCCAATTATATTTCTGAGCCGATTGCCGGCACGAGAAGACCTATGTTATGCCGAGGGGACCGTGGAATCGTCGGGCCAACTTCTCTGGCGACGAACAACTTTTTGGACGGATGATGAGCTACAGCTTAAGGGAAGGGTCGTCTCTCTCTCTCTCTCTCTCTCTCTCTATAAATAAGAAGTTGGTCAACCCGTGGGTGACTCGGTAACATCCATCGTGAATGGACTAACTAGTGCGTCGTAATAAGCTGGAGCTACTCAAGCTTGATGGGCAAAACGAGGATATGTGGAAACTAATTTATGGATGATTGGGTTGTGGCTTTACGACACACTCAGCAGCTGAGGAAACGTTGCGTCACATGCCTATCACCCTGGCAGGGAGGGCGGGCATCGCGGGGAATTGAACCCCGAACCTCTGCCTTGCCAGACGCTATGCTTAACCACTGAGCTACCGACGCCCCAATTTTGTGAAGGCATTGACCTCTATTTGGCAAATACAACTGTGATGTGGTTGTATCATTAAGGAGGTCTATGTCGTGTGGATGCACATTCATTGCGTGTGGATGCACATCCATTGTGTGTGGATGCACATTCATTGCGTGTGGATGCACATCCATTGTGTGTGGATGCACATACATTGTGTGTGGATGCACATCCATTGTGTGTGGATGCACATTCGTTGAGTGTGGATGTACGTTTATTGCATGCGGATGCACATATATTGCACATGGAGGTAGCGCACCGGTGGAGATCAATGGATCACTACCGACATACCCGAATTCACACTGCAGCGCTGAATCCCAACATAACTGATGGAAGCGCCCATAAACCCAAATAACCAACCTCAGCCCCAGATTTCGACGCCTTCTCAGACTACACTCGACTGGGTGCGACAAACCCAAACTGCGGGAGTCGGTGGGGGTGGGGGTTGGCGTCATTGATTTATCTCTGCCAACCGTGGTAGGGTCCGCAGTCCAACAACGGTCAGCGACCGGCGCGGCCACCTGAGTGTTGCCGATAGCCAACCAGCGGATCGGGTCGGGCCGCAAATAGCCGGGCGAGTCGCGACAGCCGACAGCCGACCCGCTATCACGGCAGTGGGGTGGGGGAGCGACCGCCCGGTCCGGTCCGGCCGCCAACCCCGCCCGGGGTGTCAAAGGTCAGCCGGCAGACGGGGGCGGTCATGGCGCATCTGCCGTGGGCTGCTACCACGCCGAGCCGGTACGGGCCAAGTCGCGCCAGCCAACGAGAAAACTCCGACAGCGAATGGCGGTGGCAGCCATTACCAGCCACCTCGCAAAAGCTCGCTGGTTGGTGCTGTCCGGAGCACACGAGACACACCCATGCGTGCGGGTTCAAAACATATACGAAAACGTGGGTGCCCCAGAGTGGTGTCCTCGTCCTACGATGGAGACACAGATACCAGCTCTTCTACGCTGCTCAGGGTAGATATCAAACCGGTTGGATAAGCTATGCTCATGCAACTATCTGTGGCCGAATGTTAGTCATTGTGTACCGTTACAAACCAACACTGGTCGCGAGCCACGTCAAACCATCGAGATATTAGGTGATCTTCGAAACGATGCTTGGATAAGTCTTGGTAAGTGCCAGATGCCAGTCATGTATGACTGTTGTAATCCAATTCACTCTACGTGCAGAATTATATGCGCGTGATTTGCTTAGCACTTTTGTAAGGATTTCACATCAGTGACCTCCCAAGGCTAAGAAGTGAGAACCGTCCTGAAGATGTGCACGTTTGTTATCATTTTACTGCTTAAACACTAGACTCAATGAATCATCAGACACTATGTCACATCATCAGACACCATGCCACATCACCAGATACCATGCCGCATCACAAAATAATGTGCCACATCACCATATACTATGCCACATCATCACACTGTCACATTACCAAGCACTATGCCATGTGGCCAGATACCATGCCACATCACCAGACACTATGTAACACCACAAGACACCATGCCACATCACCAGACATTGTGTTACATTACCAGATACCATACCACATCACCAGACACTATGCAACATCACCAGACACTGTGCAACATCACCAGACACTGTGCCACATCACCAGACACTGATGCACACACCACAAGACACCATGCAACATCACCAGACACTGTGTCACATCACCAGACACTACCGAGGTGATCACCGCGCCAAGAAACCATCACCGATCGCTAACGGATGCGGCCGCTGTCGCTCACGGGCCCGAGTGTCTGTCGGACCCAGCCGTACCGTCCAGCCGTCAACATACGGAAGGCAAAGCCATCGTCCACAGCCAGTCGGCTGACCACAGCCAGTCGGTGGGAGCAGTCGGCCACGGCATGGCCGGCTGCTCCCACCGACCAGTCGGCTGACCCTGCCACGGCATGGCCGGCTGCTCCCCGCCAGTCGGCTGACCCTGCCACGGCATGGCCGGCTGCTCCCACCGACCAGTCGGCTCGACCCTGCCACGGCACGGCCTCGCGCTGGTGTTCAGACGAGACACCGTGTGTGGCGGCTGGTCCCACCGATCAGTCGGCTCGGTCAGTCGGCCGACCCTGCAACGGCACGGCCTGGCCGTGGTGTTCGACGTGCACCGTGTGCTGGCTGGTCCCACAGATGAGTCGGCTCCCGGTCACGTCGGCTGGCCGTGCCAGACACGTGCCTCACGTGGCTGGCCGTATCATGTCCTGCACCGTGGCTGGCCGTAGTCGTGTCCGGCACGTGGCTGGCCGTAGTCGTGTCCTGCACGTGGCTGACCGTAGTCGTGTCCTGCACGTGGCTGGCCGTAGTCGTGTCCAGCACGTGGTTGGGCGTAGTCGTGTCCTGCACGTGGCTGGCCGTAGTCGTGTCCGGCACGTGGCTGGCCGTAGTCGTGTCCAGCACGTGGCTGGCCGTGTCGTGTCCTACACGTGGCTGGCCGGGTCAAGACATTTGGCTGGCCAGGTCGTGTCCGACACGTGGCTGGCCGTGTCGTGTCTCACACGTGTCCCTCCGAGTCATGCCATCGGGTCGAAATTGTTAATTAACACAGCGGGTCTTCGGTCTCTGATCTCTTGGCATGATGATCCTCCAACCACAACAGGTCTCCTACCGCCATGGATTGGCGCCCCTCCTGTGATGAGGGGGGGGGGCACAAGTTCATGATCTCCTGCGACGTGAGACACCATCCCCTGGCGTCCCATCTCCATTCCATGTGACAAACGACTCCATCTTCTATTTCTCTGTGTCACGGAGCACCATCTCCTGTGAAGCAGGACACCTTTCCTGGTCTCCTGTGAGACGTGATCCCAGGACCCGGTCTCCTGTGACACGTGATCCCAGGACCCGGTCTCCTGTGACACGTGATCCCCGGACCCGGTCTCCTGTGACACGGGATGCCATCTCCTGGTCCACTGCGGCGCATGACGACGTCTGCTGGCATCTCGTGACACGAGGTCCAATACCTTGGTCTTCCGTGACGTGCACCGACCGGTGACGGCCGTTCAGTGACACAAGTGAGGTTCACACGCTTACATCCAGCTCCCGCCTCATCAACCGCTGGTGCCGCCAGCACAGAACTGTTCCGGCATCCAGCTCCTCAAACTTCGGCCCGGACGATGTTGTTTCAAGTTCGGCTCATTGGGCCCGCTTTCTCCGTTTTCTTTCCTACTTGTTTGCCCGCTCGTTTGTCTCCATATCGGACAGATGGCCGCACTTGGTCGATTTGTTTGGAGCGAAGTATGCGAAGCTGGTTCTGAACATGCCCCACTCCATCGGTCACAGCCGAGACCATCGTCGACATGGCCTCTTTTCCTCCGAGAGGTCACTGATGGCCAATGAAGGCCGGCGGAGAGAGGATGACACGCGTATATTTCACGGGCAGCTGTCTAACGCGGACTGTAAAGTGCTACCTAAAACATACGGCCCTGTAGAAAACTGATATGATAGTCACTTCTTCCCACTGTAATAGAGTTATTGTGTCATGCGGCCGATTTTTCGTTTCTTTAGTTATTTGGGTTCCGAGGCGCATCGACTGCGCTGGCAATACAGTTGTGACACTGGTCTAAGAACGCTTCCTAGACACAACACGAGGATGGCCCTTTTAGTAATCAATCCCTGGTAAGTCTATGAAATTCACCGAGCAGGCGACTGCTAATATGCAGATTATTTTCAGAGAAAGCTCTTCGACTGTAAGGGGAAGAGAGGATTGGGCGCACCCAACGTCCTGTGTTCGGCAGTCAGTGACTCAGTGGCACGTGCAGATCGGACTTTATGCCGGCACACTGACAATGGCTGCGACCAACTTGGGATACATGCAATCAAATTTTCATGTGATTCAGCCCGGTTTACGACGTCGGGCGGTGTATGACAAGCTCACAGGCCACATAAGGACCCAGGGCCGGTGTAAAAATAGGAGAACTTCGCCGCCGCAACTTGCCCAGCGCTGTTTAAAATTTAACCAGCTTGATGCAGCAGAAGCCGAGAATATAGGGAAGGACTGCGAGCCGGCAGCCGTCGCGAGTCCATTCACCGCCGGCGGACAGAACGCTGGCAATGAGATCATACTCTACCATTTTGACTACGACCTTCCATGCGACGCAATTCATCGTAGATAAAGTCACAAAGTCGCCAAATGTTAAAGCTTACAGTCATAAAGTGTTCTGGCGTAATAAGAGCCACAGAAACACACATGAGTTAGCTCTATATAACGGGAATATACTACAAGCCAGAGAAAAGATGCCAAACACCTGAATCAATATTATGACCTAGATTTTAAAGGAACTACATCAGCGTATTTAGTACTGTTCACTCGATCTCTCGTAGCACACGAGTGGGTTGATCGGCGTGACAGTCCTATATCAATCCCTCTCCATCTTCCTAATTTCCCACCCTCCCACCATCCATCCTGGAATTCATATATAAGGTTATTGGATCTAAATGTTTTCCACCTTTAGTTACATTCAATAGGGGACATTATTCCATCGCATCGCCAGGCAGTTTACTACATTGATGGACTACCCTTCAAGTGAGAACGTTTGGCGTTTAACTACCCAACACCTTGACTTGTCTAACTTGTATTGATGTCCTCTATGTGACTCCCTAAGTAAAAGCACACCATTCAGAGTGACATTATCCATCTCATTTGCGATTTTAAACATTGCAATCATATCACCCCTTATTCTCCTATGCATGAGCTAGTAGATACATAATGTCATATGCATCTCTCCATATTCTAAGCTTCCTAATTCCGAATTCTAAGTCTCATAGCTTAGCGCTGCACTCCTTCTGGCATTCCTATATCTATGTCCAATGAGTAAGGGCCCCAAGCAGGGGTGTTGCTATACTATTGAGGGGAAATGCCCCCTCAACGTTGACTTTGCCCCCAACAATAATTTCAACTTTCAATTTGGGACCTTATGGAGTGTACCCCACAATCCATTTTGAGCTGCCAATTTCCGTCATGTATTTTGTTCCCCCTCCCCAATCATTTAAGAAATCAACACCCGTGGCTCTTGGCCTTTATACAATATTTCAAGCGGCACATATTATCAGTAAAATAGTTAAGTACAAGTGCAAACATTTTATTCTTATATTTCACATACTGTTTATTTGTGACACAGCATTCTGATTGCCATGCGCCTTATCCAAGCTTCCCAGATCCTTCGAGTCGTAGATGCTGATACTCCGACGCTTCGAATGCGGTGCTGTTCTATCGGTTCCATGTGCAGCTCAGGCGGTGCACAGAATGCCACCAGAGTTACCCCGGCACCTGCGTGCTAGAACGGCTTGCTAGAAAGGCACCAACAAATATATAGTAGATAGCAATATAATGCATGCAAATTGTCGGAAAGTATATGCCTGCTTGTTGTGATGTGGACGTATTCACATGCAGCTTGACAGTGCGTGTAGTTTGCCGCGGTTCTCCAACGCCACCTTTGTGAAAGCCATTGAGGCGAGCAGGGTGACGAGCAAAAGGATGTTTTAGCCATGTGGATTGTTCGGCGTGCCTGCACAACAGAGTGGACGCTTCCGGCGCGACTACAGCCGGGGATTTTGTAGACCGTGACGATCCGTCACGTGACCGTGACACTCTGGGCTCACAGAGCGCATGTCTGGCGAGCTGGCGGACAGCTGGACAACGGGGCGACCAGGCGTGACGCCGGATCCGGCCGACACGGCACGAGCTCATCGGCACAGTCCCGCAGCCGGCCACAGCCGGCCCTTGGAGCGGTACCCCCGGCCCTTGGAGCGGTGCCCCCGGCCCTTGGAGCGGCACCCCCGGCCCTTGGAGCAGCACCTCCGGCCCTTGGAGCGGTACCACCGGCCCTTGGAGCGGTACCCACGGCCCTTTGAGCGGCACCCCCGGCCCTTGGAGCGGTACCACCGGCCCTTGGAGCGGTACCCACGGCCCTTTGAGCGGCACCCCCGGCCCTTGGAGCGGTACCTCCGGCCATTGGAGCGGTACCCCCGGCCCATTGAGCGGCACCCCCGGCCCTTGGAGCAGCACCTCTGGCCATTGGAGCGGTACCCCCGGCCCTTGGAGCGGTACCCACGGCCCATTGAGCGGCACCCCCGGCCCTTGGAGCAGCACCTCTGGCCATTGGAGCGGTACCCCCGGCCCTTGGAGCGGTACCCACGGCCCTTTGAGCGGCACCCCGGCCCTTGGAGCAGCACCTCTGGCCATTGGAGCGGTATCCCCGGCCCTCTGAGCGGCAACCCCGGCCCTTGGAGCAGCACCTCCGGCCCGCAGAGTTGCGACGTCGGTCTTCCGACCACCGCCGCCGGCCACTGGAGCCCTATCGGTGGTCCTGTCAGCCACATCACTACTCCTCGTAGCTTTGCCGGTGGTCCTCCGGGCAGCGCCGCTGGTGCTCGCGGTCCCGTCGGCGGTCGTTTCGAATCGTCACCAGAGCTTTGTTCGAGTCGCGCCGGCAACAACTTCGCCGTCGGTCACTGCTGCCCGCCGACGCGCCAGGGTTAACGACGACATTACACGGTCGGCGGCGGACAATGCACTGCCGCACTACATCAGCTGAGTCGGCGACGGTGCTGCACCAAAGCTGTGATTAGCCGGCGGCCAGCGTCGGCGGTCGGCTCGGCTCGACGGCCGAGCTCGAGATGCGGCCGACAGTTCAGCCAGCCGTGCCGGCCGTGGTGCTGCCGCCGCTCCAAGCAGCTCAATCATCGACTCCGGAAGTAACTCACCATCACGATGGACGCTGTTCGTTAGTGCCGAGGGATCGAGCGATGGGCCGCGTGACAGGGCAAAACCCGCTGTATAACCTTCCCAGTTCATGCGCCCATAAACCCAAATAACGACAGGGCAAAGCCCACTGCATAACCTAGGCAGTTGATGCGCCCCTAAACCCAAATAACGGCAGGGCAAAGTCTTTGTGCGGTGCTGGCACGACCCACCGACCCTTAGTCGTCGACTAAATGGTGCGTGCTCCACGCCCACCATCCTACATCAATGACAATGGCGGTCAAGCACGATTTACCGGGCTCGGATTCGCTATGAATTCATTCTCCCCTCCCCCTTCTCCTTCGCTCGGCGCTGACTGAATTCAGTACGTTAACCCGGGGAATGCTGCACAATGCAAGTGACTAGGAATGATCATGTTTCCCCCCATAGCCAGGATGCAGACGACTGTTATGTGGGCAGTATTTGATGATCGAGGTCTTTGTGCAGATAAATAACAACTATGTGAATTGTAGTGCCACCGATGGCATCCCATGCAAGCAACCTACACCAGCTTATGACTACGTAAAATAGATGATGACAACACATCGGGTATGTTCACGGATTTGAACGGGATGACTCCAAAACATGAAATGGGACGTTCTTCTCGCAGTGTGTATAGAGATAATAGCAACCCAAGACACACAACACTTGCAAGCGCTTGGTGCGCGATATAGGCTTCAATGTACAGCTGGCACTGCTGCTATTACGTCCAACAAACAACCACACATCCACAACACACAAACATCAACAAGCAACACCAAATAAACATCTACACCGAGAAGCATGGGCACTCGGCGGGGATATGCCAATTTTGCCAGTCACGTGTACGGCGGATACAGGTGACACGCAGCGAGGCCTTGCCTCCGGGCTTAATTGCTGGCCGTAGGTTAGGCGCAGACCATGTTCGTGAGTCAATTAAGCCGGGGAGGACTGGCCAGCTAACCTTCACCCCGCGACCCGGCAGACACCAGTTGGCGCCATCTCTTGCGCATGAGACAGCCGAAGAAATATCTGGTCTGGATCACGTATCGGTCGAGGACCACGCGTGACACTTTAAATACTAGTTGCGGGTCAGGGGCGGTCCAGAGATTCTCCTAGGGGAGGAAAGGAGGTCTCATCCGAGGGCCGTCACGTCCTAAGAGGGGCATCGCTGTTCTTCCTAGAGGTGTCAAGACATGGGAGGGACACCGATTCCTTCGATCGAGGGGAGGGTGCCCCAGTGCCATGTGGACCCACGCCTGGCCCGGGCAGATGCGTCACCAAGTTTGGCAAACTCCAAAGCAGCCCCATGGACGACCATCCTCCATAGCCAGGTCGTACCTGATGACGTCAGCGCGCCGGTCCATCTTGACGGCCGTCAGTGCGACAACGATAAACGATTCCGAACTGGAGCTCCGGGCGCCGAGATGATAGCGTCACTTCCAAGGACGGAGATAACTATGACCAATCTGCAAAACAGAGCAACGTGTGGTCACACTCAGGCCCCATGAAGTGCGCTAGGAGTGCTGTGCAAGCATTCGGATGCCGAACACCCACAAAGCACACACAATTATTCGCCTGCGGTTGGCATTGAAGCAGCTCTGCGCCGGAATCGACGGATCTGCGAAAAACTCGGCGCCGAGCTGGCCCTTTGTGTGGTGACGGAGCGTAAAAGGCGGCGACCACAAAGCAGCTGGGTCTCGACACGGCGCCAGTGAGCTTCGCTTCGCCACACAGCGTCACGTGCCGCGAACGGCAGCCGCGCGTGACGGCCACACCCCAAATGGCCGCGTCGCATCAACATCAGACCAAATTCCGTGCCCGTCACACGACGGTACGCCGAGGCGTGTCACACAGTGAACACGCCGAGTGGTGTGCGACTGTCACTGTGCGGCCGTCTCCGCCAGACGCACGGATGTCGCGGCGACGAGGCGGCACCAGCTCGGCGGATCCTTTGTTCCGCCGTCGCTTCGGCCGACGATCGGCAACATTCAAATTTATTTCGCGTGTAAATACGCGCTAGGTGGGCCATTAAACATAACGTATTTACCGCGGCTGCGTCTACCTGCCGGTGATTTTTGACAGTGTCAGGACTGACATTGGTGGCTGGTTACAGCGAACAGCGACTCCGATGTGTCACCACCTATCTGCCGGCTGACCTGACCCCTGACCCGACCAGGTCACCAACGCGAAACGCAGCAGCCCGGTGCAGGATCAGCTACTGCGATGTCGGCTCATGTGAAAAGCGTAGGGCGCAGATGGTTGCCACGCATTTCTATATTAAGATTGCAAAGAGAAGTATAATGAGATTGGATTTTCCCGAATTCCAACAAACGTCAGAAAAAATTGCTTGATGGCTGCTGATGGTGGTGGTGGATTGGAGTTTAGGGGCACGTCGATATCTAGGGTCATTTTGCGCCCATAACTGAATTGCAATCAATTTACGGTGCTGCTATCATAGTTTGCTATCCATCTCCACGGGTGGGGGTACATCACGTCAAGGCGAGCTTGTCGAATGAAGGTATAAATATTCCCAGACGACACGACCTCAGGGTCGTTCCCTATTAGAATACGTAAAGAAGAGTCGGTGTTCAACCGTCCTAAAATCTGGCGTCGTAGAGGATCCAACAGTGTACAGCCAACTAAAACATGGTACATGGAAAGCGGGTTAGAACAGCGCGGACATAGGGGACGGTCATCACCGGTAAGCATATAACTATGTGTTCCGAAGTTATGGCCTATCCTCAATCGGCAGAGTATTACCTTTTCCCGGCGTTTGGTTCGGTGAGAGGCCAGCCACTTTCCTAGTATCGGTTTTAAAATCCTGAGCTTACTACACTTCAAATTCCAGGTTTGTTGCCATTCTGACCATATATTTGACAATATAGCGGGGTATATATCTCTTGGAGGGAGCCGCGAATGGACCACACGGCCATTGCTAATGGTGTGTTTGTCGGTTATGTCAGCTGCTTCGTTTCCCGCGAGTCAAACATGGCTAGGGATCAGCGTGGGAAAAGTGGTTCACTGACCTGGAGTCGGAGAATAAAAAATTTGTATCGGAGCCCTCCAAGAGAAAGAAGATATTCCTGCCCATGGAGTCGGAGAATTTAAAAAATGGCCTCGGACCCCCCCCCCTAAAAAAACAAAGCTACTGGTGTCGGAGCCCAAAAAAGATGATTGATAAAGATCATACAACCCGCTTACTCACAAGCATACTTACACCCCTTTACTGGACCCTAAGTCACTTCAATCACGCCCACTTAATTCACTCGCACTTACTAGGTTTTTCTCCGGAAAGCTCTCAAAACGTTGTCTCAACCCGAGTATACCCAACAAATCGAGACAAAGATCTTCGCACAAAGGGAAGGGGACAAAGCAGCGAGGCGAAACGCGCGGTCAAAGCTTGGTCGCTGTGTAAACATGACTGCAATATTTACACAATTTCAAGACCGCTGATTGACCTCAATTCCTGTCGCCTTTAATAGGAATTCATACGTCAATACGGTGTTACCTTTTTTCTTCAGTTATATGGGAATCAATACACTGAAGATATATGTTCGTAATCATGAAATTACGTTGTCTTAATCCTAGATCAAAACATGAATCGGGCGAGACCGTCCCAATAATTTGTGAATTATCCTACTCTAGTACGGATATTGTCTTGTCCTAACGGCGACGTATCCAAGGGTGGTCAAATGATGAAAGGATAGATTTTCGTAACTATTTTAAATGACGTCTAATCGTGACCATAAATGGCCCGGAGAACGTTTAAACTCCGTACATGCACAGTTACTGCAGTTGCTGAAGTGATAAAACTACTATTCACATGCTTTTATCTTGATAGGTTACTGTAGTTCTGCGAATTGAGGTGGAATTCATACCAAAGTAACCCAAGGTCTTTTGCATTTTTTTAGCATTTACATGGCTCCCAAAAATAGGTCTTCTGCCATCAATGAAGTTCGCTAGCTGATGCTATTTTATGCATTTCAATTAGAAATTGAATGCTCTATTCCGTGAAATTAACAGAAATACTGAAAACGGTCTGAGATTTCCAGAATTACGTTCTCCGGTAGTCTCCGATTGGAATGCGGCTGGAGAACAGGACCTCGGGTCCGATATGCGAGTATTTGACGTCATTGTGCATATTTCGAGTTCCACTAGATAGATGGTGGCAATATTTGGCAGCAATACGAGAGGTTTCGTAATATATATTTTTTGGTGTAACGCCAGTATTTCCCGGAATTATGAAGAAGAATCGTGGTATATTCCAATCTTTCCTTCGGAAGAGTCATTTCGACAGAATTCTGAAGACATACGAAAACCTAATCCCTCATATCTTTGTTATTCAGAATGAGACGAGATTGGCGCAAGCTGAATGACGATTCATCTGTGGTTACCGAGTGATTGTGCTGGGCCGCCGTCCTGCCAGTGTGAAAATATCCTGAAGAGTAATAGGCTGAGGTAATAACTAGTTCCGAAATTTACATTATTTTGTTCTCTATGTCGATGCTTTTGTTTCGTTCGGATTTCGGAGCATCGTGCACACCAACGATTACCTGAGTAACTAACCCCCCACGACTTTGGCCTTGATTGGGGCTTAGACTGAGCCAGGATGTCCTGGCTCAGTTTGTAACCGTGCGATCCGTACCTATCTGATTTACACTAGGTCTCCACCACAAATGTGTGGGATTTTGCAGCAACATTTCCTTCATGTCAATTCCTTGCACCTTCAATATCAGTTCTTCCAGGCAAAATAAATATAGGTATAGCCAGAGCTGAATGTATTTCTTCAAAGCATATTTGCAGATTCATACACACATGCATAACATGCAATATGTTTGACACATGCACAATGCAATCCAAACAACCACCACAAACTTGTAGGTATTCTGATATAACATGATATGCTTTCTGGGCAATTGACTGCAACCTGCATTTCATGGCTTATGACCTGCTATGCCATGCTCTTCTGTTCTGTTGTCCAGGCTTCTAATTTGTATGATGGACTGGAAACTGCAACTGCATTGTTGGAGCTGTACTGAGATCCTGGAAACAAAATGTCATCCATTATTGGCACGTTTCATTCGGAGAATAGAAAAGTTCAACATTTGCAGTCACAATCCTGGAGAATAAAATGTCCTTAGGTCTCCATACTCCAGGAGAGGCCCAAAATTCCCACCCTGCTAGGGATCCAGCAGAACACGACATTTCTGCCGATGTCATGCAGGGATTTTACGACTTTGATAATCCTCCGAACAAGTCGGTTATCATGGTTAAAGGTGTTCAGTGCCTTAAGACTGCTCAAAGAGTCTGACAACCACATACATGGTGGACCGGTCTTTCTGTATAAAATAGAGGGCTTGCAAAATGGCATACAGTTCGGCAGTAAAAATCGATGTTTGTGTAGATAAACAAAAAGATCGAACACCTTGTGGACTGACGTAAGCACACCCAACACCCGAGACTGACTTTGAGGCATGTGTGTAAATGCGCGAAAAGTCTTTATATTAATGTATTTTCTGGAGTGCAAACATACGAAATTCCTCCGGGTTTACGTGTCCTTTCTTTGAGCAGGACAAAGTGACGTCAGTTTTCACTTGGACAACATGCCAAGGGGGAGTGCTCGGCGTGATGACACGTGCTACAGAACGCGGCCTGATATTACATTCTCGAAGGATCGAGGCCATACGAATAGAAAACGGTAGTCCACGCTGGGTCCTGTGACGTGCTCTTAATATCCGTGAGAATATCCACCGATAGGCTGGGTGGTTCCGGTTTTGGGCAACATTGCACGCGTATCTCGCGCCCAATAACTTACGGCGTAGCGCAAGAGGCGGCTCGTCTACTTCTACCGTTACACTAGCAGCCGGTGAGGTGCTAAACGCTCTAGTAAAGATGAGAAGGGCTGAATTGTGCATCACATCAAGACAGCGCTTGGATGTGGCACTCGCTCCGTCATAAATAAAAGATCAATAGTAAATTTTAGAACGCACGAGCGATCGGTACATGAGAAGTAAAATCGATCTGTCAGCTCTATATGAACACCTAGAAACGGTGCTCATTACCTGAAGACCTTGTGTACATTTGTTGATAAGTTCAGCGATGTGAGTTTTATACGTAACATGGCGATCCATCCACACCCCCAGAAACTTGACTGGAGATCTAAAAGGTATGAGGTGACCGTTCATCCTTATCGTTGGGTCTGTGCAACGGCATTTGCGACAGAAATAAACAGCGGTAGTCTTTGAGGTGGATAAAGTGAAACCAGTTCAATCATACCACTCCTTCAATTCCACTACAGTTAATTGGAGCTGTCTTTCCACCGTCCGCACCGTACGAGAGGAGAACCACACTGTAAAATAATCGACGAATAGCGCTCGCCCTACCGATGTTGGCAGTGCATCACCAACATCATTTATGGCAATGACGAACAGAGGCACACTCAATATACTTCCCTGCGGAACCCCATCAATCTGCTCGAAGGTGTCAGAGAGGTAGCCACCTATTCTGACCCGAAATGTCCTATTAGTTAAGAAATTTATCAAGAAAAACTCCATCGGGCCTCTTGTCCCTTTTTGGTGCAACTTCATGAGGATACCATGACGCCATGCGGTATCATAAGTGCCGTCAACATTGAAAAATGTGGCAGCGGTATGACATGGTTTCATGAAACTCAGGCGTACAACGGAATCAAAAGCTAAAATATGGCCAAATGTGCTACGATGTCTGCGGAAGTCACTGTATCGAGGTGAGCACATGGTTGCGTTCTAAAAACCACATGAGTCGCAAGTTTACCATCTTCTCAAACAATTTGCAAAGAGAACAGGCTAATGATATTGGTCGATAATGTAGTGGGTCCTTTCCCACCTTTTTTTTGGCTTGCAGATAGGGACGACAAGCGCCCTCCACCATGTCAATGGAAATGTTCCCCTTTCCCACATTTGGTTGAACACTTGCAGAAGTGTGTTTAAAAAGCTGTTATCGGCAAGTGTTTAATAATGTCATTGCGTAAGGTGTTGGATCCTTCTGCTACGTTCCTACGGGTACTTATAGCAGCAGTCAATTCAGAGACAGAAAATGGATTGTTGTAATGGATAGAAACTGTTGTTGTGAAATCAAGGGTAGTGCTTCGCACCGGGCTTTGTATTCCGAAAAACGTCGACTGTTTTTATTTTTCGATCGTTCGGAGATGGCCAATCCAATCTCGCTGGCGACATCCTTCGGATTAATAATATCTTGCCCATTTATGTGCAGTGTAGGGAGTGGGGTACAGGTAAGTTTGCCGGAGATACGTTTGATGCGGGACCACACCGATGGCAGCGAGGTGGAACGGTTCAACGTGTTGACGTACGCTTTCCACGATTGTCGTTTCGAATCAGCAATTGTGGGCCTCGCGTGTGCCCTTGCCTTGCGGAAAGCTACGAGATTCGCCATGCAGCTGTCACGATTAAAAACACGGAATGCTTTCTTTCTAGCACACAATGCATCTCGGCATTTATCAGACCACCAAGGGACTGGTACACGGCGTGACGTGCCCGACGAACATGGAATATATTGCTGAGCACTTTGTAACGTTGTGGTTGTAAACACCTCTATGGAAACCAATCCTTCGGAGCACTCACAGAGCCTCTCCTCGACATCGGACTGAACGGAAATCCAGTCAGCTTTTGAAAGAATCCACTTGGGGGGTCGACGACCAGCTTCCACACCATCAATAAAGCGAGTCCAAACGGGAAAATGGTCACTCGTACCTGGATCATCATCCACCGACCACTCTATACAGGGAGAAAGTTCAGGGCTGCAAAGCGTTAGGTCCAGCACAGAGATCTGTCCTGTTTGCAGTGTAAAGTGTGTTGGAGTTCCAGTGTTACGAATACCAAGGGGAAAATTCCGGATAATACGTTCCAATGCATGTCCACGACCAGTACTACTCGCTGAGCCCCAAACTTGGTGATGTGCGTTAAAGTCACCACATAAAATCAGCAGGGGAGTGAGCTGATTTACCACTTGCAGCAGTTCTGCGAGTGGAAAGGTTGTTCCTGGGGGTAAGTATATGGAGCATATGGTGGTAACACGGCGATTAATCATTATCCGAGCAGCGACAGCCTGGATGTTTGATCTCAGGTGTACTTGTTGGAAGGGGACTGAGTGGTGGATGGCAAGAAGCACACCACCATGTGCCACCGTGTGGGTGACGACCTCCTTGCGGAAAACAGTGGTTTAGTAAATAAAAAGAAGCACCAGGAAATAGTTTGGTCTCCTGTAGGCATACTACGGCCGATGTACGACGGTGCAAAGTATGTTGTAAATCATTATTGCTAGTTCTCACACCTCTACAGTTCCACTGTAGAATATTACTCATTTGTCAGTAAGTGAAAGAGGAAGTCATAAGCTAACGAGTTTAAGCGTTTTAGGAAACGCATTAGGAAAACGCGTTTTAAAGATTGGTGTTTGACGCCCGTCCCAGGCAGGAGGTAGCCGTTGGTTCGGACGATGCGTTTCTAAGTCCAAGGGGCTGAGTTCTGGGGCGGGAGCTCGCAATTACTTGGCCTGGTGGTTGGTTGGTTATTTGGGCTTGGGAACCGGTAGACGGTAGGCCTCGCTTCTGAGACCCTAGCCGAGGTGGGGGCGGGGGAGGACCCATGTCGTGTGCAACGTGAGTTCCTGCCAGTCCTTCAACTCGCCGTCGTGGCGATGGAGTAGCCGGCCTTGCGGGAGGGCCTTATCATGCCCTTGGCGGCTGGTCGCCCGAACCCTCTCCATCTCAGCTAGCCGGGCCTGCTTTGCATCGCGGGCGCGCCTCTCGGCCTCCTGGTAGTGAAGGTTGGTATCTGTGATTTTGATTGTTCTGGTGTTTCTGGATGGCGATGAGGGTGCGGAAGTGGATGCTGAAGGTGGAGGTGAGGAGTGGCTCACCGGAAGGGGAGAAGGGTCAGGCAGGGAGGAGATGGAGAGGAAAGAGTGTGAGGCGGTTGTGGGACGTGTAGGGGAGGAGATTGGGTTAAGAGATGGAGTGAGAGGTAGGGACTTCGAAGTGGAAGGGATGGAATTTGGTGGAGAGGACCGGGGAGGCCTCTTGGACCGTTGGACCAGAGTCCACGTCCCACCATCCGACGTTGATCGGGAGGTCTCCTGATGGACGACGCGTCCACTCGAAGGTAGTACCTCGGCCGGGTCGTCGTCCCTTTGGGTTGGCCGCTCTCGTGCCGCTGGCAACTCAATATCCGTTTCAAAGGCTCGGAGAAGGGCCGACAGCTTCTCAATCAATTCACTCAGAAGTTCTATCAGACTGAATGCTATGCGAAATCAACGTAGTATTTCTAACTTTGGACGAGTACAATAATTTAGGGTGAGTTTGTTCGTAGATGTCTTTCGCCTCCCGTAATGTTACTCTTTGTGTATGCTTAATTGATATGATTTCCCTCTCTTTTATGTAAATTGGGCATGCCCGGTCATACGAAGTGTGGGGGGGGGGGATTTGTCCCTTGCCACACTTTGCACAATTATTTATCTCTGAAGCACAGGTCTCACTTGAGTGTTCAACTGAAGCGCACTTCCCACATACAGGGCGATTTCGGCAGTACTGGTTGGTGTGTCCATATCGTTGACACTGAAAACATCTCATAGGGTTGGGAATAACAATTCGAACCTTCACACGGACGTAGCCAATACGGATTTCAGTGGGGAAATCGGTAGTGTTAACGGTCAAAATTACGTTGTTCGTTAATATCATCTCCGAGCCTTTCCTAACCTTCATTTTCCTTGCTTCCGTTACCCCAAACTCTGACAGGCCATCCACAATTTCCTCCTCAGACACATCTCTCAAGTCAAAACAGTTAATGATACCTCCCGACGAGTTTTTTGTTTTGTGTGGTTCCACATGAATTGGAATAGTTTCATTTACATGCTTGCTTCCTTTCCGTACACCATAGATAAACGCAGTCAACATCAACGCTCTCTCCGCCTCCTCCGATACCGCAAACTCGACCTCTAACGCCCCATCCTTCAACTTTTTGCAGCGAATATTTTTTCCGAACCAGTCGCATCCATTCCGTCTCTGAAAGGGCGACAAACCAGAGAGGCTCTATGTTTTACCACGAAAAATGAGGATCCGAGGAATAGCGGAATACTTCTTTGTGCTGCCTGAATAGGTTGTCTGGCCCTCGCGGGAGGGACCAGGAATGTATTTTGTTGTTGGTGGTGCCATGTGCTGCTTCTTGGTTTCGGCTCCTCGGGCGCCCCACCCATTATGGGCCCTACTGGGGGGACGCCTGGGTACCGCGGACGGGAGGACGCCAGGCGCCCGAGGAGCTATACGGGGCAGGCGGCGCCTTCGCCCGGCCGGGAGAGAGCTACTCACCACCCCGACCGGGATCCAGCACCGCCCACCCCTTGACCCCAGCCGGCCGGGCCGGCAGACACTGGGAAGCATCCCGGGTCCCCGGCCCGAGGCGACTAGCCACCTGGCCCGCGTGAGGCCCCACGGGCTCGCCCGCCCCTCCGGGATATCGGAACCAAAGAGGTGTGTTAATCCCCCGTCACAACTAGCACCGTGCGACGGGGGACCTCAACCTCCAGGACTCCGTCAACCCCGGGGACGGGCCAAGGGGGCGCGGCTACCCCGATAAAACTGAGCTGGTGGGCAGGACCGGGGAAGTTGTCTTGTCTGCTCATAGTAGGGATGGTTGGTGTTGCAAGGCCAGATAAAGGACATGGATACTGGGATGAAATAGGCATTGGAATGGGAGCGTATGGACGGAAGGACGAGTGAGGCACTCCTGGTCTGACCCCTCGCCGGTATGATGGTCGCTGGGTCCATTAGGGCACTCAATTCCCCCTACCGCGCAAAGGTGGTGCCTCATCGGGGGGATGGCTGCTGATGAGATTAAGGCGGTCGACAAGACGTATATAGCCGACAAATACATCCGTGGCTACTGTAAATGATCGATAGACCAAGCCAGTTTCTCTACACCATTGTGTTCCCAAACGTTTAAAGCGCTTTCTCAGTTTGTGGCGCGCGTGGCTGAGAGGTCAAATTATCTTGCTGCACCGCCTTCTGGACGGAGCGATGTCGAAGATACCGTGTCGACCCGTGCGCCTCCAAGAATATCCCCGGTAAATACACTGCATGATTCCAACAAGCATTGCTTTGGCAACAACATGTTCAAAAGCAGCCATGCGATTTGGGTCGCCTGAGGTGGATTTTTCCCATTCTAAACCCCGTTAACTCTTACGTCCCGCAAGCTCGAGTAATAATCACGGCCAATAGCCGTTGCCTATCAGGCGCGGCGCAATAGCAGTGACCCGAGGTCATCCCCCTGGCAGCCGGCGTCGTGACCGACAGGACGACTGCCCCGTCCATCTGAGCCGGAGTGTCTTATGACCTACATCCAGATCCCGGGGGTCTGCTCGCGCCGCCTGACGTAGACTGTAAACCGACCGCCACGGCGGCGGAGCAAGTTGGCGCAGCTCCACCGGCGCTCGTCACATTGTGCATTCATGAGGTCACATGACTGCCGTGTCGCGACAGCAGCCGACAGGGCCCGAGAGGAGGGGGAGCTGGCGTCACCGCCGGAGATGCTGACGAGTGATAATACGTCGCTGATGGGTTCGCTCAGTCGCCTGTCCGAGAGCTCGCTAGGTCGTCTGTCCACGCTTCTCTCGGTAGTCTGTCCACGCTTCTCTCGGTAGTCTGTCGAGGCTTCGCTTGGTTGCCTTCGCTCGGTCGGCCGAAGCTCTAGTGATGGGTCTACTGGAGGTGTATTCATTAGGAGGAAGGTTGTGACTCTGATGAGTTGTTACATGAGTTGTTGTTGGCAGTGACAACGGTGTGCTTATTCAGTAGTATTGTGCAACATGGACGAAGATGTCGGTGGTTCGCATGGATATTTCAATCGCTCAACAAGGGGACGAGTGGTCTAGTGGTAAGTTTCCCGTCTCACAATCGAAAGATTGTAGGTTCGAGTCTTACCTGTCGCTACTCTTCGCTTCCGACCAATCGGCGTGAGAGATTGGCAACGCTACATGATTGAACGGTCGACGTGTCTTGAAGCCAACAACCACCAATAACCACCAAGCGTTCAACGCTTCAATCTTGTTTTATTCACGGATGAGTTGGAGATGATCGCACCAGGCCGAAGAATGCTCATAATATTTCATCTCCTGCCCTCTCCCACAGTCGAATGAGCTTTTACTCGGCCATCACAAAGGAGACCGGGCTACCCAATAAGATATATTTGTTGAAAAGAGGTGACAGGGAGATCTCCAGTCTCAAAGATGTCTCATATAATCTCTAGTCTCCATCCACCTTAAATTGGCGGTTTCGTAGATTAACAAGAACGCTAAATCCTCTTCCCGTCTGAGCTCTGCGGGTGGCTTTTCTTAGAGCCAATGATTGGTTCCCAGCGGTGTCAGAGCTGCGACGAAGCAACTTGGTAGCGGCGGGAACCACACACAGGAGTTCCCAGCCGTGAGCTTGGTGAGCACCGTCAGCTTGCCCACGTGTGTTAGATGGTGAGGGCAGATGGTGAGCTTCCCTGGTCGCGGCGCCGCAGGGAAGTCAGCGAGGCCCGAATGTAAATACCACGTTGAACAGAACTTCAGCGTCAACTTCAGCGTTCAAGAGTTACAAGAACACATATGGGTCCTCATTGCACAGTATCTCGTCACTCCCACGTTTTAGTTTGTGTCAAGATTTGGATCACGCGATTAAATCGCGCTATACTTGAGTTATTTTATCAGGAGGGGGATTGCAAGGTCAGGCTTTCTAAAAACCAATATCCGAGGAGTATCAATCACCAAAGTTGTACAGTAAAAGGAGCATTTCGGCCACTGCGGGACTCCTTCGGGCTACTAATGGTGTTTCACTGAAGCAAGACATCATTAACAACCCTTTCAGATCCAGGCAGTCAGACAAAAGAACTTTAAAATGCTAATAATCGACATTGCTCACCATGCAGCTTTTTGGATGCGCAAATTATGCCTATGGATGCATGTACATCTAGGAATAATTCCAAAGCTGGACCAGTTGGTAATACACAGGTGCAGATTGTCAACATCAGTGATGGCCCTGATCGCTCCGACAGGAGGACCAGTGATGGCCCTGATCCCGCTGGCAGGACCACCAGTGATAAGTCCTAATCGCGCCGACAGGAGGATCAGTGATGTCCCTGATCCACCCGACATGACGACCAGTGCTGGCCCTGATCCAGCCGACAGGAGGACCAACAATTGGCATCGCCTTCTGGGCCACTGTAACCATCGCACACCACCAGCATGAGAACATGCGTGCCATTATGAGAGTATCACCGCCATCACGAGAAGAGCTATCATGATACCACTAGGAACATCATGATAATATTACCGCCTTATGACAACATCAACGCCCTCAGACATGAAACAGACCCATTGGATACCCTGCCGTGATGAGAGAGGGCCTTTGAGCTCTGTATCCGATGCGAGAACCCGAGGTGACTCAGCCTGAAGTGACATCACATTATCTCGTGCATACGGACCCACCCACCCAACCACTTCGTGCCCCCCTCCTCCACACAGTGGTGAGTGCCGTCTGCAGACACCACCATTGTACAGGTATTGCACCGAGCCCAGCTGATAGCCGCACTTGTGAAGCCGTGGCCAGCTGACTGTGTCGCTCAGGCGACCCGAAGTCCGGGAAGGTGACCCGAAGCCCCAGCTTGGTACGGAATGCAGGCGACATAGCGGCAAGGAGCATACGGAGGAGCACATAGAGGAACACACAAAGGAGCACACGGAGGAGCACACAGAGGAGCACATGGAAGGGAAGAGAGTACGTGCGAGAAGAATGGGCTGGCGTGGCGTGACTGATCTGACAGGCGAGTACGGCAGGCAGGGAGCTTCACGAACATGAATACACCTCCCGCTTTATAGGTCTGTGCTTTTTGAACGGGTGGTGGTTGTCGGTTGGTCGGTTGTGGCTGTACGATGCACCCAGCAGCTGAGGCCATATGGCGTCGCCTGCCTCTCATCCTGCCAGGAAGGGCGAGCCCCGGTGAATCGAGCCCCGTACCTGTGGGATGCATGTCAGACGTGCAGCTGGACCACCTAGCTACCGACGCTCCAACTGGGTGATGATTTGGGATACAATGATCAACATCACTAAATGTGCATGGGCAGTAAATGGATATGTCCCACCCCACGTGTCTGGCTTGAATTTATTGTCACTGCCTGCTTGCGTCTAGTAGCGAATTCTTGGTCCAAATTACTCCTTCCGAATTTGTGTCATGCCCAATTTTGAGAGAGAAGTGCATAGCTTGTCATTGAATGCCAACTAGCGAGTGTGGACAGTAGCGCATCGCGAGCTGTTCCCCGTTAGCGTCAGCATCCGTCACGAACAGTCTAATCTAGCCGGGCACCTCGGCCTGGACAGTCGTGGCCACAGCTGGCGCTGCAGCCCGGCGCGGCCGAGTCACTTGAGTCGAGCCGCACTCGCGAGGGACGTGGCCGGGTGGACGCCCAACCTGCTGCGAGTCGCCGGCGCGATATTGGCCGGGCTCGTCGTCAGGGATGCTACAGCAGTCTCGTCATCAGCAATTGGAGCGGCGCCGGCTCAACCGGACGGGACGATATACGACCGCGGCGGGTGTCGACAGTGGTAGGGAGGACCCCGGCCGGCCACAGCGACCCAAGGTGCCCGTGTCAGGTCACAGTCGGCACGGCATGCGCACTGGTGGGTGTGGGTGGACATTATGTGGGTGCTGGCGGGTGTGGGTGGACATTATGTGGGTGCTGGCGGGTGTGAGTGGACATTATGTGGGTGCTGGTGATTGTGGGTAGACACAGTATGCGCACTGGTGGGTGCGGGTGGGCATGGTCTAGGTGCTGGTGGGTACTGACGGTAGGCAATATATGGGTACTTGTAGGAGCTTATGGCCCGGGGCAGATGACTGTCAACATTCGTGAGGGTTACGTGGATGAGGTGGATTAGTTGAGCACTGCTGGGTGTTCGTGGGGATTTGGTGGGTCAAGTGAATTACGGGAGTTCCGCTGGGTGTGAGTAGGCAGGAGCCCTTAGCCCAGGCAGGTCTGTTTTTCCTCGCCTGTAGAGAAAGGATCTGAAACACCGAAAGAGGAGAGCGCTGACTTTTCCACCAAAAAGCATGAGTTCGAGAATCTCGATGACGATCAGTGGATATTAAGTGCAGGTGTTCATGGGGATTGGTGGATCAATATCACTCGATGACCTCTCCTCGATGATTATAAAACGGTCAAACGTTACTTTCATGTTGGTTTTCGGTACAACCCTTCGTCAAACCACAAAATATAAGCAATTCCAACTAACGGTCGAATTATCACTGCCATACTTTGTTATATATGTCGATGTCGTGCTTTTTTTGTTTGTTCTTTTTTATAATTATCGAGGAGAATGATATTGAGGAAATGGCATGTTCCTCGCAAGGGCGCTGAATGATTGATATGACATTGGTGGATATTAAATTGAGATTGATGGGCTTGGTGGGCAATGGTGGACAATACTGGACTTGGAATCAAATTGTGCAACATACGTGCAAATTGTGGGCGCTATAATGGACATTTAGGTGAGTAATTTAGCCAGGGCCGGCGCCGATGTAGTTATTAAGATGGCCATTGATGTTCTACATGATGGTGATGACGGGTAACAGGAATGCGGTTTCCCAGAGTTTATCAAAGGATTCGCAATAACTGCAATCAAATCGCAAATCACACAACAATGTATTGTGAGCTTTGTTCGAAATGTCTCCTACCTACGAGCAGAGGTCCCTCGGGTATATTCCAATATGAAACCCTAATTCGTCAAAAGACATTACCACGTTTAACGCAAACCTGAAAGTGAACTTGATAACACATTTTAGCGCACAATTGGCCACCTGCAATGGCTTTAGCACTTACACCGTGGCAACCCAAGGCCCTCTGTATAAGGCGGCGCAAATGACCTTTATGGTCCGACACGCCTAAAAATCACTTTCACCTGGATTCTATGCACCGTGAATAGCAATCACGCCGCACACGAGCGAGGAGGTTTGCTTCTACACAGAACACGTCATTGGTCAGCGCTGGCATTGGCAGCCTGGCAGCCGTATCGGCGGCTGGAAATGGCACATGGTCGTCGTGAGCAGCCTTCCAACCACACCAGACGAGCGCACTGATGAGCTCGCCACAATATGGAAGTTATTGGAAGAGGCGTCATATAAATCCTACCAGCCGGCTAATGGTGTAATACTTCGCCATGCTGACGATCGGGTATATCCAAATATGAAGCATGGCCATGATACCGGCACCGAGTTGCCACTGGGCAATAGCATGGCGGACCGGGGGAAGTGATGAAAAACTCTGGGAAATATTGGACACATGACTCGCTTAGCGGCCGATCAATGATTCATTTCTAGACGTTTCTGTGAGAAATTCGCCAGGCTTGAAAACGAAGCTGTTGAAAATGTGGCACGCACTTTCCATCAGCACCTTCAATATATAATCTTTTTCGATCATCTTCTAGAGCAAGCAATCATTACTTATTCCGAATTCATATGGCAATGCTCACTGTCACGTGAACAATATCATACCGCTGCTGCTGGCATTTGATGAAGGAAAAACGTTAATTGCCTTAGTCAGCACGACGAAGCTATTCTGTGTGTAGGTGGGATGTTTAAGCGTGTCAACTGTTTTGGCTATATTGAACCCATAACGAATATGCTAAAAGTACTTCGGGAGATGAAAATAAATGTGTACAAAGGTGATGGTAGTCAATGCGAGTGAAATGCAACACTAATCAAAACAATCGAAAGCAATGGAGATGATCCGTGGAAGGTGAGAAACACGTCAATCGGTGTAAACCATATCAGTTGTTTAAAAAGACACAGTTCAACACTACACCAGCGGGAGGGGGAAGTTAGCCTAACCTATGCCCACCCTATGCATCGAAAGCATCTGGTAGGCGTCTTAGTCCGTTGGGCCAGAGTCCACCTCTCACCCTCCGGAATTGATCGGGAGGAGGCTTCAGATGGGTGAACGGCGTTGGTGGAACTGTTCGTGGAGGGTGGGACCTCGGCTTCCTCGGCGTCGTGTTGGGTTGGTTGCCGTTGTCTTGCGGGCGAAGCAAGGGACACTGTACGATATGGAAAAATAATTTGTAATCTGCGCAGGGAGCTCAGAGGCGTTTATTGTTTACTGGGTGCTGCACGACGCAGTTTATACACGATCACGGCTGATGACGTCGCCCACACTGTGGGCCACGGTATTGGGAAATGTACCGAGTGGGGCGAGCTCAGAGGTATTGTCGGGCTGCAGGTGTTGTGGGTTTTTTTTCCAGTAGTTTTAGTTGTCCGGCCAGCCACATTGGCTGCACAAGCAGATTTGGGATAGATCCTACGGTACAATTTCCTAGCCCCTCGAACGAAATATTTTAGGTGTACTTGATCGAAATGAATTCTTGCTTTTTCTTATGTGCAGAACATGACTTATCTAACTCCTTATGTGCACTCTGCCTCTCACCACAATTTACGCATTAAGGTGATTCAGTATCGTACTGATCCGTGGCGAGCTCCGATGAGCAGCATCCTCCACATGCTGGACGGCTACGGCAGAATTCGGTTGCGTGGCCATACTTCTAGAATCGGAAACACCGCATGGGATTGGGGATACACATTTTGACATTCACAATGATATAGCCGACACAGACCAAATCATGTAGTTCCATCGAGCTGAGCGTCACGATGCTATCGTCTGTGGGCTGCACCTCCTGGCCTTTCACTGTAAGTCTCCGCGCCTGAATGGCTCCATTGTTTGCCAAACCATGAGTATTTTCAGCGTCACTAACATCTCTTAAATCGAAGCAGTATAATACTCCTTTCGAGTGGTTTTTGTCGTATACACCTTCACAACCATGTTATTGTCATCATCTTTCTGCCCTGCTGGTGCCTGGCTGGGTACACAAACACGTCTGTCATTATCACTCTTTTGACCTCCTCCGTGCGTTCGAACTCCACTTCTAAACCATAATTTCTACGTTTGTCACAGCGCCTGATACGTCCAGTCGTCCCTTTGTTGGAATGGGGAGAGACAGAGAGGCCAGCTGCTTTGTCCCTTCAGCGGCTTCAAAAACAATAATGCGGAGGAAAGGAAACCTTGTGGCTCCACCGTTCGCAGATCGGTACATTTGGTCGGTAATGGTCGGGTTCGTGTTCTGGCCACTGTCATATGGACCAGGGAGGGTTTCAGTGCTTTGTGATGCCATGTGTTTGTTCTTTGTGTTCGGTCTCGCGGACGTTCCACCACATTGGAGTCCAACTGGTGGCGCCTGCGCCCTCAGAACGGAAGGACGCCATACGTCCGCGGAGCTACATAGGAAAGGCGACGCCATCACCCTGCCGGGAGAGAGGCTCACCACCCCGACCGAGATCCAACTCCACTCACCTCTTAACCACAGCCGGCCGGGCCGGTAGGTACTGGGAGGAAACACGGCCCACAGGCCGAAGTGACTTGTCACTTGGCTCGAATGGGGCTTCATAAACTCGTCCGCCCTCCGGGATATCGGGACCAAAGAGGCGCGCTCATTCCCCGTCACAACTAGCACAGTGCGACAGAGGACCCCAACCTCTATGACTCCGTCAACCACGGAGGGCACGCCGAGGGGCGCGACTACCCCAATGCAACTGAGCGGAGGGGAAGCTGACCTACCTGCTCGTGACACGATAGAGGTTGTTGTTACAGGGCTGGATAGAAGACATAGGCGGGGATGTTGACAGCGAATAGACAGGGAGGAGAAGGATGCACAGCTAAGGTCCGAGTGTTCGCCAAGCACGTCACCAGCCGACGCTGGCACCCCTGCGGGGTGAAGCTGTTCTGATCACCCAACCTGGTACGCTTCGTGCCTTTCTCAGTGTCCACTAAGCCTCAGGCAGGAGCAGGGGCGGCGATAGGAAATTGGCTGTTCCTTTCAAAAGTTTAACTTCCTATGAGTAAACACACTTATGAGTTGGTGGAAGTAGTGGGAGCGTCACCGTCGCATAGAATCTGGGCGCTAACTATTGGCTAACTCATCTCACTAACGATGGAGTATCTGGATTGAAAGATAGGGATGATAAAGGGCGCATGTCACATGCCAAACCACGTTTTACTTCAGCACAATGCGACGAGGTGAAGGTTGAGCTTTCACGCTGTAGGTGGGACGGCTGGAGAACACAGCGCGCCGGTGTCACATTTGTTCCGCCGCTCATAACTGGCTCATGGGTGCATCACTAGTTATGTTGTTCAAAACTACCTTCTTTACTGACGTTCGTTCGAAGTTGTCTTTTTTTTGTGGTCGAGCTTGTTCCCTCGCGACGTTCTGTCTGCACGTATCAGGAGCAAGGACATCATTCTGCTGGTAACCTGGGCTGATGGAGCTTGGCAGTCCTGCAGCCTCAGACCCACAATGATACTCCTTCAATCTGTATGCGAATGATGATAAAAGTTTGGCCTCGGTCAGTCTTATTCTGCGCTTGGTCACATTACTAAGGAATGCTAAGGTTCTTTCCGAAGTAAACATGACACGAAAATAAACTACTGCTCGCACCTTGCTAGCCCAAATCCTTACTACTCAATCAATCAGATAAGGACTAATAAAATAGGTAGATTGACTGCTCAATAATTTGGTCAGATAGATTAATCAGATGAGATCACTTAAGAAAACAAGCAATGCATAGGCGTTTTATCCAACCAATACTAAGTGATGGTTAGTGCTATTCTACTCATGCAATTATTTGTATGAGTATGATTGGTAGTTGGTTGGTGATATTTTACTCATGAAATGGCAGGACAGAAGTATACTTACTGCCTTATACTTACTGCTTGATACTTACATCATTGAGTAAAATGATTGCTATTTGTTTTTTTTTTGCCCGGACGTAGCACATTTTCATATCAATGTTCTGCAGCCTAATTAACTGAACTGGAATCATTCAAATTATTAATGTCCTGCATAGACCTGAACACTTATTGAGACAACAATCATAGAGATATAGCAGGGATGTGAGTAGACCAAAACTGTTATGGATTTCATCCCATGACGAACTTCATCTTGTGTTTTCGAGGTGTTTAGGTAATCCCGAAACAAGAGAACCCTGCACTTCGAAAGTAGCTGAGTTTGCGTGATAGCAGAAGTACCGGAGAAGACCACGAGCCATGGCATATTTTCACGCACTCCAATACAGCCTGAAAAACGACAGCAAGGCCAAACTTATCACGAATCATCCGACATCTGAATACATTGCTCACATTGTGCATTATTTCCACCACACCACACTGCCGTTTAAGGAGAAAAAGTTCGCAATGGTGGCATATTTACGACTGCAGCCTTTTCCCACTCAGAAAACGGGCAAAACATTTCGACATCGGCCAGTGTTGTCTGGCGCTGCGGGTGAAATTTAGCTCCCGACCTCGGACAAGCCGGGGGCGGCTGAAATGCTCCGGACACCATCTGCAACGTGTCAACACCACACTCTGCGGGCGCAGCGCTGAATAGGCTGCAGCTCGCAGCCAACGCAAACACCCTGAAATTGTGGCGTACATCCCTTCACAGACCTGAACCGGACGAAAATGAGTGAAGCGGGTGAAAACATCGCAGCGCCGCCAGAAGCCTTTGAGTCCACATTGCTATATTCCACCTGCATGGACAAACATGGTCTGTAGAGTGCTACACAGGGAGACGCCCAAATTTCTGTCAACATAATATGCAGTGTATCATCGTTCCCTCATGGCACATGGTCGATGAACGTGGGTGAGGCATCACTGCCTTTATCGCACATGGTGAAACACCACGATAGACTATTAGTTAGCTCCACAGATGGCAAAATAGAGACGAATATCCCTTGGGAGGCTGCCGACAGCATACCTAAACGATTATCCCCACAATCGGTCGTTCGGTACCTCCCGCACTCCATCGATACGAGATTTGCATGACAACCATCGCCAGAATCAGTCGTTCGGCACCTCCTGTACGCGGTCGATACGATATTGGCTTGGAGACCATCCAATTTATCGGTCGTCCGGTACCTCCTGCACGCCACATGAGACTGACGCACCGACCGGCCATGCGCACCGGGGTGCCGCCCAACTGCCCAATATATCTGATTACAGTGATGATTAGGTAATTAGCTGGGCCGTGCTCTGCACCTGGTAGCGTGACGTCCGGGCGGCGACAGCGGAGGCTCGCCGGCTGACGCACGAGCCGTCACCGGCGCTGCACTAGTTGGTCGGCGGGGTGACGCCCGGCCGATGGCAGGCCACTAGTTGGTCGGCGGGTGACGCCCGGCCGATGACAGGCCAGTAGTTGGTCGGCGGGGTGACGCCCGGCCGATGGCAGGCCATTAGTTGGTTGGCGGGGTGACGCCCGGCCGATGGCAGGCCAGTAGTTGGTCGGCGGGGTGACGCCCGGCCGATGGCAGGCCAGTAGTTGGTCGGCGGGTGACGCCCGGCCGATGGCAGGCCAGTAGTTGGTCGGCGGGTGACGCCCGGCCGATGGCAGGCCAGTAGTTGGTCGGCGGGGTGACGCCCGGCCGATGGCAGGCCAGTAGTTGGTCGGCGGGGTGACGCCCGGCCGATGGCAGGCCACTAGTTGGCCGGCGGGTGACGCCCGGCCGATGGCAGGCCAGTAGTTGCTCGGCGGGGTAACGCCCGGCCGATGGCAGGCCACTAGTTGGTCGGCGGGGTAACGCCCGGCCGATGGCAGGCCAGTAGTTGCTCGGCGGGGTAACGCCCGGCCGATGGCAGGCCAGTAGTTGCTCGGCGGGGTAACGCCCGGCCGATGCCAGGCCAGTAGTTGCTCGGCGGGGTGACGCCCGGGCGATGGCAGGCCAGCCAGCCCACAGGCAGAGCTCGTGCAGCCACCGGTGTGAAGCGCGCCAGGTCACGGTCAATGTGCCGGCTCTGGTGGTCCCTGGCACGGTCAATGTGCCGGCTCTGGTGGTCCCTGGCACGGTCAATGTGCCGGCTCTGGTGGTCCCTGGCACGGTCAATGTGCCGGCTCTGGTGGTCCCTGGCACGGTCAATGTGCCGGCTCTGGTGGTCACTGGCACGGTCAATGTGCCGGCTCTGGTGGTCCCTTCACGGTCAATGTGCCGGCTCTGGTGGTCCTGGCACGGTCAATGTCTTGGTATGCACGGTCAATGTGCCGGCTCTGGTGGTCCCTGGCACGGTCAATGTGCCGGCTCTGGTGGTCCCTGGCACGGTCAATGTGCCGGCCCAGGAGCGGCACGCGTGCGCCGCGTGGAAATACACGATTTGCGCTGTGCCTGGTAGCAGTGAATAGGAAGCGACACGAAGGCGGCACAAATTACCATTATGGTCCGGCACGTCTCTAAAAATTACTCTCCCAGGACTGACACAACTTTCATACTGCAGAACGATCCCCATCCATAATATTCAAAGTAACCTTAACATGACCATTAGATCGTATGAGTACTGCTCCATATTAATTCAAAGCCAATGCGCAGGAACGTACCGAACTATATTTTTCCTTCTTCACCAATGCCAGCATGACTACCTACAGTGCAAAGCCATGGGACGTAGCGCGTCTGTTCTCACCTCGACCGAATGCGCTGTCGAGAGGAGCTGACTTTTCAAAGAAGCTCGGAATGCCACTGGCTGAGCGGCTTGGAGCACCAGTCACCACTGGCGCAGCAACTAGGACCATGACTGACGCAGCAACTCAGACCACCACCGGCGCAGCAGCTCGGGCTACCAGCCAGCCACCACTGGCGCAGCGGGGCGGACCACCACCGGCGCAGCAGCTCGGGCTACCAGCCAGCCACCACTGGCGCAGCGGGTCAGACCACAACTGGCGCAGCGGATCAGACCACCACTGGCACAGCGGGTCAGACCATCACCGGCGCAGCAGCTCGGGCTACCAGCCAGCCACCACTGGCGCAGCGGGTCAGACCACCACTGGCGCAGCGGGTCAGACCACCACTGGCGCAGCGGTTCGGACCATCGCTGGCGTGGCAGCGAGGACTACCGCTGGTCGATGACACTGTGTCAACGGTAGAAAGCCGGCTGCCGTTGGCGGTTTGTGTTAATAAAACTGTCCGAGACCCAGCTCTCTATTGATCCACGATGGCCCTCTACTCGGGTGATAGGGGAGGGGGCGCTCGAACGTCTTGTCAACAAAGCACAGCCTACAAGAGTGCCTTCTCGAAATGAACACCAACCATCCATGCGGTGTATTCTCGTGCCCTTAACCGGAAGAGGTTAAGCTCCAAACGGAAGACGTGTTCCTGGTCGAGGCACGGGAACGAACGGTTGAGGTTTGTCCCTCAATCATCTGTTGACGATGGTGTTGATGATGAATTGGAGTTTAGGGGCGCGTCGACTGCCAGGGTCATTTTGCGCCCATTTGACGATGGTGCTGTAGTACGATGGTCGTATGGATGTAGTTATTTTTGACGCAAATGTACAATGCGGTGGCATTTTCTGTTGTTTTTTTCCGAACTTGCGCGTAATGGTGCCCATGTTTTTATTCAGTGATTAATTTGATTTCTGCCGTGAGAGCCAAATGAACTCCATTGTGCAGGAGGATGAAGAAAACATGTTGGAAGCTATGTTTTCTGATTCCAACTACGACAGTGAAGCTGACCCACAGTGGATGGCGATGGCTTGCGCTACTTTAGCAGAACAAAAAAAAGATATTCCCGAGGTGGACCCAGAAATGTTCGAGGTGGTCGGGTACTCGTTACTCGGGTACTCGGGTACTCGCTAAGAGGCGCCATTTATTCGGAGGGACGCTAATGCGGAAGCACCCTGATGCTCTCCTTCGGTAGACAATTTGTTCAGCAAGGATAGGTGAGCTGCATTCGAGCTTCTGAGAAAGACACCTTCGGTCGAATAATCCGCTGAGTGATGGACACCTAAGTACGGTGTACTCGAGTCTCACCGGAGGGACGTCTTTTACCCGTCAGAGGGGGCCACCTTTCCGTGTAGAGCGCACACGTAACCACTGCATCCGCCTCTGACCCATACATGCATGCAAACAACAACCATAGATGCATACGGGCAAGCATACCCCTCAAATGCATGCAAATTGGCACCCATGAAAAAATTACTCATCAAGTTTAAAGCGCTCAGCTTCGGTTCCCAGTTGCGCATTGGATGCTTTCGAAGTACACTGTAGACACTGTAGTGTATCTGATGTCAGAAAACAGGGGTAATGTCTATCACATATACCATGCCTCTTGGATTGCTTCTTTAAAAACGACTCTAAAACATAGAGCGTACGAAATATGCAACCGAAGAATTGTGCTACTGTTCCAAATTAGGTTGAAATATGCTTTGAAGCTGAACGGCGCTGTTGAGGCACATTTGTCGTATTCCGAGTTTACGTTTCCTCACCTGCCGACCGGCCGAATTAGGGCTTCTCATCCAGTGGAGGATCAACGAGGATAAACCAATTACAGTAATGCCAGAAGAGAAAATGGACTCTCAGCCTATTGCGGTGTAGGGCACTGGAACAGGCCCGTGCTTTCCGAAGTCTGTAAGTCAGCCAGAAGGCGGGAAGTTTGTTGAACCAGGAGCAGAGGCACAACCAAGGGGGGATGGGTCTGGCCCCATTAGCAACCATAAATACAAAAGATCTAGCGATACATTTTGAGACTTTCATGGTGGGAAGCAGACTTGTGTTCGACTCAATTTTTTTTTAGTCAACTCACGTGTGACTCAGATCTTGAGAACTGATTCGACTCATGGCTCGAACAGACTGACAGAAATTTGAATCGATTCAGATCCGACTTAGTGGTATCAGACTCATGAGCCACATGATTCAGTGTGCACTGCCCACACAGGATATTTGAATGATTGACTCATGATTCAACTATTTTTTTTAGAGAGATGAGATTCAACTCACCACTCAAGATATATTTTGGCGAAAAGAATTCATTCAACTCACGATTCATCCAAAAACGATTGATTTATGAGTCGATTCTCGATTCAATTCGAGTCGAGCACAAGTCTGGTGGGAAACATGTCTGGGCAGAATCTGGACAGAAACGGTGGTGCGAAATCAAACAGACTGTCGAACGCCTTTCTTGTTTCACTACTAGGATCGAGGGTGATCGAACATTACGTATGATGTTATAAAGATAACTAAGACGCATAGACAGCTACATCGGATCCAGCTTTGTTGGAAGAGATGGCAAACAGGAAGTACTGCAATATGATGGATCCAACAAGGAAGTACATGAATAGCTGCCATTGACACCAATGTTTGCTCAATTTTTCCATTTTCTTGGGCAGTGTATGCTTTCCCGCACACCGTATGTTCTAACTCAAGACATTATAAGCGGATGTGGAGCTAGACATGCCCGCATTTATTCAGACAGACGCATCGCGACGATGAAATTGTTTGTTACCGGTATTCTTACGCTGTTCTGGCCACGCTACTGGTACATCGTTTGTAGTGGGAGCAATGTGAAACTGTTTGTGCTCTTTCGCTTGAGCCCCAAGTCGAACCTCTTCGACGAACAGCTTCCGAGATGCAACGCAAAGAAGCGAAGGATGCCGCATTTAGCATGCAACCTCTATCGCGCATCTTCAATTTTCCTTTTTTTTACATAGCTAGGTGTACAGGTGTGCTTACAAGAAGGGCGTGACATAAGTTTGCTTGCTTTGGCGCCACTGGCTACGAAACAAAGCATCTGTATCCAGAACAGCTTGAAAGAGAAGACTGTAGTGCATGCTTTTAGATGCAGACTTCTGCAAGCAGCAAGCATTGCAACGCTGGGAATTCGCCGGCTTGTGGGTATAAGCAGAACGAACTACGTCTGTCTGCACACCCCGACGGCGAAACTCGGTGATGTTTGTGATGATGCATGCGATGTGTCTGATATAACTCGGTGATGTTTCATGTGTCTGATGCCGACTCATCAGTATCTGATACTGATGTGTAAGCAGTGACTATTGTCAATTCTTGGACTCAAATTAACTGGCAGAGACGGAGAGCACACGCCTGCCTCTGACGTCACATCGCAAAGAATTGGCACCATCAAGCGTGCTGACAGGCTTCAATCACGCAAGGGAGTGCAGAACGCGTTACATTCGTCGGCGACGAAGCGTAGCTCCAAGGGCCCCAAGGCGAGGCACATTTATGTTCCCAATTCATCCTCACTCTCGGCTCGGCCCACATCAAGGAATTTAATTTATGCACGCTGCAGATTCGGCTCAGATTTGCTCCGAGCCTCTTCGGTTGGAAAAAGGGCAGAGGTGTATCGTTGAGGTGCATTGAGACATCCGAAAGAACCGGGAATTTTCTTTTCAAGCGGCGGTTGCGCAATGAAAGCCTTCTGAAGGCATTACCATTATTTACAAATGAGGCTTCCACCCGACTAACAAAAGGGCACGTGAGCTGGAGATATTTCAACTGACGCTGGCCGAAATTAGCTTAGCTGGCAAGAGAACTCCGAGAATGGAGATGTCGACTGAGATATAAATGATATAACGTCGGGGAAACCAGCTTAAAACATTCTCCTGTGTTGTGCTAATCGTAGAAACAGCACATTCTTGAGTTGTACTAAGTGCTGTGAGAATGCTTACGTATGTAATATGATATCTTGGATAAATATTCACGCTGTTAGTTGCATAATTATACTTTCCATAATGCTTCCAAATGAGCGGCATTTCGGGCGCTTCATTTCCGCTCGACATTAGGGGCACCATGACTTCAGCGTTGTCATCGCATTAAGCGCCGCGTGTTTCGGCTCGTATGCTTGCGCGACTGGTCGCTTGCTCCAACAATTAATCCAAGATGTGGCGCTGCGCCCATTAGCCTCGCCCGGCATGGTGGGGAGGGTTGTCTGGAGAACCCCACCCAACCCACCGCGCCTCTCAGGTTTCTTTCGGGATTGTCTGGCTCATGTAGCTTTTTTTTCCTAACCTGGGCTGGGTAAATGCATTCATTGGCCTCAGCAATAACGGACGACTCCGCCGGGTCGAGAGTACATGTCTCATTGGTACAGGTAGAAGTGCCGAACGCTTTTTTCGTATTAAGCTCTGGCGAGCTTCAAAATTTTCGGTTTGGGTCAGTTTCAGAAATATGCAAGGGATGTGGTATCTTTACATGATCCCAGACTGTGTTATCCGGAAGAAACCTGATAGTATTACCGCAGCAGAACGCTCTCAACTGCACTCATACTACATCGTATGCACTTGTATACCATCTGCATTCTTGACGTCGCCAGGTTTTCTGTGATCGTGCCAGATAGCCAAATGCACATGATATCCTCGAGTACGAGTCTTTCATTTACGACTTCGTGTATACTCAATCAATGTCCTGAATATATCCAAACTTCTCTCACGAATTTAAGCTTGGTTATCCTTAATCGAGAAAAGATCAAACCACAAAATCTTACAACTTTCAATGGCTGAGTGTTTGCCAGTGACTTCCATGGTGTTCTCGACATGAAGGCTTATATGTCGACTTAATTATTAGGAAACCTGGCTAATTTCGCTCGTGGCTAAAAGTGAACGAATACTGTTCCCCATCCAATATGCATCGATCTGACCGCAACTTTCACATTACAGAAGAAAATGAATACATAATATAAATCAAGAACATATTGCCTGATAGCGCCTGACACTATTACCTGCTACGTATGCATGACTTCATTGCCTTTGTTTACCAACGAAAAGCCCAGCTCGGAAAATGTACCGGCATCAACGCAGGTGGCGTTGTGGACATGGATATAGGAATAGGAGGGGCAAAGGGTTCATGCATTTTTGTCTTTGGAACGTTTATCTACGTATTGTCTTACGGGCGATACGTGAAGATAATCGAATTGAAAGCAGTGTCAAAACAATAGTTTTTCGTCAGGTGTGAGATGTCGAAACGAGTACAGCCGGATGTTCAAATTGGTCTTGAAAGTGAGCCTAAAACACCCTTTGCACGTTTGAAACTCAATTGTCATCAAGTTGCGTACCTACATGCGTGCATGCATGCAGGTATCTGCAATAGATATGTTAACAATACTGATACAAATGCCTGTGACGTGAAATGGTGATATATGACAGACCACATTATAGGCAGTCTTCTTACCAGGAGTTTCGCCACGAGATGATCGTGTATCATGGACCATAATGGTGAGCATAAGCATCATGCTTGTGCACTAAATATTGTTTCGAAATCACACATCAAGACTTTATAGGCACTCATCAAAAACCAACATGTCGATACTTATTTGGGAAGGGATGTCTACTCAGCGTTCTTAAAGTGATACATTCCACCCTATGTCACGAATAATTTATCACTGCTTGGAAGGCAGCTTGCCCCCTCCCATCCACAGTTCGGACGTTGCTGTGCTCTGGCTTTTGGTTAATATTACATTACTGCATATTGTACAGCCCGAAAAATACACTAACGTGGTATGGCATGGTGCGACACTTATACTTTGCTATAGCACGGTAAATACCCAAGTATCAAGCTATTCTACCCAAGCAATCATTAACAGTCCGTGGGCCTGGAAGATGCCAAGAGCATGGCCACAGGATAGTCTGACTGAGACAGGTAAAAAGTAACAGCTGACATCACCAACACGGAGGCAGGCTGGAACAATTAACCCACATACACGGGCCAAAAGTACCATATACAGCCATACTGAGGCTGACACATACCCCAATGCGACTCAGGCGGGAGGGGTCACAGCACGATCCAGCTGGGGAGTTAGCTATTCGGACTTCAGGGTACGTGTACGTACAGAGGAGACAGGTCAGAGTGCGCGGCTGCACAGAGGAGACGGAGGCGGCAGAGCCGGTCGGAGCCGAGGTCGGTGTGCACGGCCCGGTAACGAGCAGCGCGCCAGAGCGCGGCCAGTTTTTGCCGCCGGCCCAATCACGGCAGCCGGCGCGGGGCGGGCCGACCGTAACGAGCTGGGTCACGAGAGGGCACCGATCAGGGTGTAACGAGCCGCTGCACCGGCACACGCGCGCCGCCAGCCCCGCAAAAACACAAACTTTACCTTCGTGCAAACGGTGCCGGGGAAAAGCGGGTTCGAGCACGAGTTGAACACCTCAGACAAATGTCATCCACACTCTCGGAGTTCACGCGGGCACATTAATCCGATAGTACAACAGAAATATAATTGTATGTCTAAAATAGCTCCTCGAACTCCACCTTAATTGCACCCAATGATCATTCGTTCAAATCAGTTGAGTTCAGGCGGACACATTAGTCCAATATGACATATATACAATTGCATGTCTGAAATAACTTTTCGAACTCTACCTTGATTGCGCCCAATGAGCATTCGTTATAATCAAGCCAATGCCGTAACGTGGGTGGCAATGCAGAGAGATCGCAACTCCGTTGGATCCACCATGGCAGGCGGCGCCGAGACACCTTTCGCCTTCCTGCCCTCTGGACCCGGCAGTGACCATACAGGCTTCGTCACAACTGTGCCTGGAACACCACGACCTGGACCAATACGCACGCGGCCAACAGAGACACGCCCGACCACACCAAGGTAATGGACACAGAAATGCGACAGCACTGTTAACACGGGGACAATGACAGAAATACACCGGCACTATTGTGAGGTCGTAAAGTCAAAAAGTGTTCAGACTTAATAAGAGCCACGAGGACCCACCCAGGTTAGTGTGTTGATAATGGATGCACGATGATACTGGATACACACACATACAGCAGGACTGTTCCTACTATGATAATGAATACACACATAGATACAGTAGAACTGTGCATACGAAGACAGTGGAGACACACAGCCCTGACTTCTGACCAGGATCAAAGCCCGACCGGTGTTCGAGGTGCCGCCGGATACAACCGCCCCCTGGGAGATGCTGTTGCTGGTGCTGATACTGACGCAGCCCCAGTGTGACCCCATCGACTCCGAGTGTGTCGGCGGCGGTCAGCCTGAGCCACGGTGGGGCCGTGGTGGCACGTGCAGCGCATGCGGCCAATATGGCGCACGTGACGCATGTGGTGACCTGAGAGCCAGAGCGACTGTGGCGCTCAGAAAGCACGCACGCCCAAGCTGCAGCTCCACTTCCAGGGCGAATGCGAAAATCAAGGCTTCCAGTGGCTCTCAGCTGCGGAAACTTTGCGCCAGCAAGAGCCTCATCGAGCGGTGACACAACTTTTCCCGCTCACAGAGTCGAGGAAAATAGCGTCGAACATCATGGGGAATACTGTAGCATTTGCAGCTCATTGACTAATCGCCGAGCCTCTTTCACATTCGCCGAGTAGTCGCCTGCTTGAATATAAAAAAGAGCGTTGACTGCATAGGTAATGGTGCACTCATCACGGTTACCTGACTCTCCTAGGAATTGGCGACAAAAATAACCAGAAGGCGGACATTGGAGTGCACACGTGCTAATATTTGGCATTTACCATAATGTTGACTTAGATATTACCGAAAACGTAATACTCTCATTTAGCTCGTGTAATTAGCATCGCTTGTCAGGTTTGAGATAAGGGCTCAAGATGGGCATCAACGCTTCTTTGATACTTTGACTTGGCTATGTACCCCTGTATCGTGTCTGTAAACGACCTTCCACTCAACAAATTAGTATGTTTCTTCAAGAAATATATAGGCAGGCGAACAAAGATTTTTGAGGAAAACTATTTTTCTGGCTGTGAGAATGCGTTGCTGGCCGACGCCGTTGGCCGACGCCGTTGCGGCCATGTTTCCAGTTCTCTCTGCGCCAGTTGCTCTGGAGCGGGAGACTGGGAGTCGCTGCAAGACAATGCTCCAGGCCGCGTGCGCCCAGTTCTCCGGCTTTTCTCGCACTCGCTGCCGGAGAAGCCGTACGTGAGGCGAAGGGAAGGCTCGTGAGGCGCGCCTGGGGCGTTTGCGGTGCTTCTCACGGGACCGCAACCTTGCATGTGTGTCTTTTTGTTCTGCGCGTGGAGGATGAATCTGCAGCTAGAGCCAGGTTTATGGGTGCCTGACAGTGTCCATGTTATCAACTGCGGACCAGCTGCTGATCAGCTGATGACCAATTGATGACCAGATGTGGATAAACTGAGGACCAGCTGCTGATCAGCTGAGGACCAGCTGATAACCGGCTGCCGATCAGCTGAGAACCAACTGATGACCAGCTGCTGATCAGCTGAGGACCAGCTGAAAATCAGCTGCTGATCAGCTGAGGACCAGCTGATGACCAGCTGCGGGTCAGCTGTGGATCAGCTGATGACCAGCTGGATACCAGCTGTGGATCAGCTGAGGACCAGCTGCTGATAACCAGCTGCAGGCCAGCTGTGGATCAGCTGATGACCAGCTGCGGGTCAGCTGGTTATCAGCTGATGACCAGCTGATGACCAGCTGATGACCGGCGAAGGACCAGCTGCGGACCAGGTGCGGATAAGCTGTGACCAGTTGATGATTAGCTGCGGACCAGGTGCTGATAAGCTATGGATCAGCTGGTGGTCAGCTGCGGACCAGGTGCTGATAAGCTGGGGACAGGTTTCAAGGAATTACCCATTTTTACTTTTGGTTTTCACCGTCCACATACTTATGTTCTCCAGAAATATCCACTCAATGCGTTGTCGGATGAAGAGTCATAATTAACTGGCCATCATGGCTTGTCATGCCAATACCCAGTAGTCATATATGTGATGCAGGAGAGGGAGCAGGATGTACTGTGGGTCTACGCTGCCGTATCGTCACCTTTGGCTGATCTGAGATCCACTTCTGGTATTATCTTTCGGTATCATTTTCTCGGGTTCCAGCCTCGAAAAGAGTGAGCACTGTGACAATGATACGTAGTGCCTTTCTATCGCATGCAACTCCCAGCATCTATCATAGCTATTGCATTATTGTTTCTGTATCTGGCTGTTTACCCTTGATATGGGCTTAGGAAGGAAGTTGGGATTGCTATGCTATTTTTGTTATTTTTTGTCAAATGTCGATTCGTGTTTCGTATGCAGCAGTCTGGCCTATTTGGCTACACGCACTATTACAGACTCGATTGACATTGGGCTTTTCCTATGGCCAGCTATTCAAAATTAATGAAGTAATTTCATGCAAAACCTTTGTACTCTATGTTGAAATTTTAAAGCATATTATGGTTACCAATAGCATGCACATAATATAAACAATATACTCGCAAGTGGGTATTATGCAAAGTGTACCAAGCTAGTCAACAGAGCCCGCAGGGCTGCTGCATATTACATAGGGGAATGTACTGATCAAACTATAGATGCCAATTTAATCAAATCGGAATCAAACTTGCGAATGATATTACGCGTTCCTGTAATGCATGCGAAAGTTTATTAGTTGTTAGACATTTATTCAACAGTCTAACTGAGGCACATATACTGCATTATTTCCGTCTGCCAGACATAATAGACTCCATGCTTTCATGAACTCAAGGATTGCACACATCAATTCCAAGACTGGGAAGTGGGGGAGGGGGGATGTATGTTACTCCCGTCAACAGCGGAGAGCAAAGGAGCTCGCTGAACTAAAAACACTGAAGCTCCGGAGCTCGCACCTGAGTCAGGCCTTGGAATAATTATTCATACATGTGTCCAACCATGTGAAGACGGGAGCCGTAATACCCGACACATTGGAATACCGTGGTGTCTCACCGGGTCTGCATCAAGCTGCAGCCGCACCACAGATACCAATTTGTCTGCGCCAGATATCGTGGCGTTTCACCGGATCTGCATTAGCCCGCCCCCGTCTTTCCGGTCAGATCCTCACACGACGTCTTGGGAGAGTCGTTGTGTCCCTCTAATCTTCAAATGAAACGTTGCACGAAAACGAAAGAGGTGCCGTTGGAACGTGCTGAACGAGTAAGGGCACAAAAACCACCCCCAACATATTTTGCCCTCAAAAAGCGTCGTCAGCAGGGGAGTATGAGGTCACGACTGACATATTTAATTTTTGCGGGGGTATCTAGGGAAGTTCTTTCGGTGAAGATTTTAAAACAAAACTAATTTGGAACCAGAAACGGAACGCGAAACCAGCTATGATCCCAAAGTGTTTGGCCAACACCCAAAATTAAAATGTTAAAAATTTGCCTTTTCGATGTTTTCCACTTTTATCTTGATGAGCAAAACGCGTCGAGAAACGTTGCTTTAAGCAAATTTAGCTTCACAAAAAACATCTTCAATTTTAGCCCTAATGGACAAATATGGGAAAAAAGAAGTCATGAAAAACGGGACATATACAAAATATCTGGTGTATTTTATTGCGTCCATACAGATAAGCAAGCGCTGATGAAAATTACATTCAAATATCTTTACACGTTAAAGCGCGCCAACTGGTTGAACTTCTTTGGAGGTGACCTCACTTGACCTTCACTAACTCGATAACAGTGGATGACCTGACCACATGTCAAACGTTTCATGTTTCACACACGTCAAAATGATGTGGAAAAATGTGTGATGGTGGTGGTGGTGGATTGGGGCTTAGGGGCGCGTCGACATCCAGGGTCATTTTGCGCCCATTGGGAAAATGTATGGAAACTCAGGGATAGTGTCCTGCGGAATCGAACTTCGCCGTGATCGCCCAGTGCCACTACATAGATGTGAGCGCATGTCCTACGCGGTACATGCTGCATGGACGCTAAGAGTGAGCGTCCAGCTTCCTTGAACCTCGCCATGATCGCCCGGTGCCACTACATATATGTGAGCGCGTGTATTACGAGGTCCATGTTGTGTGGACGCTCAGGGACAGTGCCCAGGGGATCCAACCTTGCTGTGACTGCCCATTGCCACTACATATATGAGCGAGTGTACTATGTGGTCCACGGCTTGTGGACAGTCTAGTGCCCAGTCAGACAGTCCACGTTGTCCAGCCTCCTCGACCTGGACCTCAGCAGGGCCTTCCCAGTGCTACCATGGGTGTCAGCGCGTATATAACGCGGCTAATGACAGTGTCCAGCCGCCTCGACCTCGACCTGAAATGTGCCTTCCCAGTTCCACCATAGATGTGGGCGAAAACGACCCCAAATTGTCGGCGCGCCATCAAACACCAATTCGCCATCACCATCGCCGTACGGATACGTATGCTACCCGACTTACTCACAATTCAGCACAAAAGAGCGCGGCAGACGCACTCAGCACTGGGTGCCCCAGAGCGCACAATACCTGCCACCGCCAAGCGCGCCACCGCAGCACGTTTACACAGCCACCCACAAGGCGCGACCACACGCCAGCACTCGCCACTTCGTACTAGTTATCGGCCCGGGCGGCGCGAGCCCGCTCTGGGCCGCTCCTTCCCCACAGGGCTCCCCTCCCCTTACCTGGCACGCGCCGACATGAGCGCGCATGCGCAGATAGACAACGGTCCTGGTGTGCGCGCGTATTGTGGGCTCGCCGCTCGGCACCACCTCACCTTCTCACTCCCTTCACATATACAACCACATCCCAGAATTACAGCACAGACGCACAGAAGCACTACTTAGATACCATTACAAAACACAACTCACGAAACATCACCCATGCACACAGGCACTGAAACTCCGCACAGCACGCAGACATCAACTCATGAACTCCACACGATTACGAACCACAATAGGATGCCGCATACACCGACACGCTAACACACTAGACATAACACTCCCAACGACAACACCACTCCCACAACACATCGCATGGTGGAAACAGCCGACACCCAACACACACTTCCTCATTGACAAGCCAAAAGACACATATACACACGCAGAAATACAACAACTATTCCTACAATTCACAGCACAGCACGTCAACTACAACATCATATACACAGACGGCTCCAAATCACATACACAGCAGACGGGCGCAGCGGCGGTGCTGTACACCAACGCAGCGCCGCCGCGGGTCATCCTACGCGCCCGTCTGCACGACACAGCATCCACATACACAGCATAATTATTTGCAATCTTCTCGGCATACTGCACCATTTACAACACCAAAATTGAACACAACATCATAGCCACAGACGCAAAATCAGCACTACAGAGCATAACACCCCACACCAAATACAAACACCCCCTCATACCCAAAATACTGCGCATCCACAAACAACTCACCATACTACAACGGCCAACAATTCTCTGGATCCCAAGTCACACAAACATACCCGGCAACGAACACGCAGACACAGAAGCAAACATAGCCACAACACTTCAACAAACCACACAATGCCCCTATTCACAATCCGACTACTACCCCACAATACGACAGGCCATCAACAAACACATACAACAAACATGGGACACAGTAACAACACAGCTACACGAAATAGACCCCAAACACGAACACTGGCACTCCATCAACCAAAACACCAGACTAAGAGAACGGACACTAACACGCCTACGCATAGGACACACTGCACTCACACACTCATACCTCATACTCAATCAACCACGACCACAATGCACTACCTGCCACCACACACTCACAGTCAAACACATGCTCATATACTGCACCAAATACAACAACCAAAGACAACATATCACAAACTATTGCACCACGAACAACATCCCACTGAACCTCACCACGCTCCTCAACGACGACCATCCAGCATTACACGAACATCTCTTCCACTTTCTCAAAACTACACGCATTATGGATGAATTGTGAAAAAAAAGGAAAAAGGAAAAAAAGGAAAAGATATGTTAAAAAACGAAAGAGAAAATGAACAAAACCAGGTAAATGGGAAGAAAAAAAAAAAAAAAAAGATACGTTACAAAACGAATAGAAAAAAAGAGAAATATATACTCATGTTCTTGCAATGTTCACTTCTGGCGATGACCCGACCCCCCCCCCACTACACCCCATACCCCAATGTGGCACCGTCGGACTAACTCTCTCTTTCTCGACTTCATCATCTCCGGCTCTCACACAACTATACAGCACCAGCTCTACATCTTCAATCGATCCGGATTAATCTACTCTTCAAGACCATCTCATGGCTACTTCACCACTGCTCGACTACTCTACTAAACCTCCACCTCGGATTGATCCTCCTACCCTAAGCTACTCACTGTCTTACACATCTCTTCACAACCGGAACCAGCCGATATCACCAAGCGGTGGCAGGCTGGCAAAACTCACACACACACACACACTCGGCACCAGCCGACATCACCACGCGGTGGCAGGCTGGCCAAACACACATACACACACACACACACACACTCGGTTCAACTATATCAGTTTGGTACGAGCAGGGCGGCGGCTTGAGGAAGATGGAGAGAATGGTGTGCGGGTCGACAGAGCCAGAAGACAAGAGGCTCTTCCTTAGGGAGGCTTGTCGACTACCTAACCAACTTCTTTTTATGAAAAATGCCCCTTTTGGTGCTTTTTGCGCGCCGAATGTATATATATATATATATATATATATATATATATATATATATATATATATATATATATATATATATACATATACATGAACACATACACGTATCTCTCTCCCTCTCTCTCTCTCTCCCTCTCTCTCTGTGTGTGGGGGGGGGGGCGAGGTCTGTGTGTGCGATAGCTCAGCGCCCGCCTCCCCGGTTTCTGAAAACGGACACTGGCGCGAAAGCGCATTGCATTATACATTCATCATGCCAAATAGAATGCGACATATGCAGCGGCAGATTAGGATGATACGTTGCAAACACAGCCGGGGCTCTGTTCAGATTCGACACGGCGCGCTGCATTAGCCGTGACGAATGAGCCATGAGTTGGCCGGAATTGTTCGGTACACGATCGGACTGTTCCGGGAGGCTGAGATCAGCGCATTATGTTCACCTCAGAGACATAACCGCTACCTGAGGTGAGAATACACCGAGTCAATGCGATTGAAGGTCATAATGTGTTAACAGAACTTCCGCCCTGTGTGGTGACGCATGTGGCCGATTTGTTTGCGGGTAGTGGCGGAGGGGTAGTGTCAATTCGGGTAGTGGTAGAGTAGTCTGGATCTGCACCAAAGTGTGATTAAAGCGTGGAGAGAGCTGATTTCTGAACACAAAATGCGGCCTGAGTCGAGTTTCATCAAGGACAATTTCTACACAAACTTCCCTCCATCAGGTATCAAAGCCAATGGAGAATATGCATCAGTCACTAAACAATCAGCATATTCAATGCACCTGACGGCCTTTTTGCTCATCAAGCCAATATACGGCAAAATGGTCAGGATAGCTCGGCACTAATGGTCAAAAAGCCTAAAAAAATACGACAGAAGAAATAACACACACCAGCCGCGATTTTTGTCGTGAATGCGTGGTTGCAGGCCAAACAACATCGTATTGCGTCCGATTTTCGGTCGAATAGTGTTCGGTGGCTATACATGTAATATGGCTAGGCTTTTACCCAACGAAGCCCGTGTTCCATCGGCCACAGAACGCAAGCGCAAATGTACGTAAGCGCAAAAGTACGTAAGCGCAAATGTAGGTATGCCCAAAAATACGTATGCGCAAATGTACGTAAGCGCAAATGTACGTGAGTGCAACAAACAGTACCTAAACGTAAAAGAATGCAAGAGCAAATGCACATGTGAGCCAATATACGTACATTTAGGCCTACGCGCCTTTTCGCTTAAGCACATTTGGTTAGGTTCATATACCATACGTACATTGGCTCTTACGTACATTTGCGCATACGTACAATTACCATACGTGCATTTGTGCATACGTACATTTGACCTTACGTACATTTGCGCATGCGTACTTTTGTGCTTACGTACATTTGCGCTTACGTACTTTTGCGCTTACGTACTTTTGCGCATACGCATATTTCCACTAAGTACATTTGCGCTTAGGTACATTTGCGCTTAGGTACATTTGCGCTTAGGTACATTTGCGCTTAGGTACATTTGCGCTTACATCCATTTGCCATACGTACATCTGCGCTTACGTACAATTGCCATACGTACATCTGTGCTTTCGTACATTTGCTTAAGTACATTTGCGTACGTACATTTGCCATACTTACATTTGCGTTGCATACATTTGTCCGACTACCCTTAGGGACATCGGTGTGGCTGCATGACATAGGTCACGCCTGTCACGTGGCACCCCCACCGAATCCATGTCCAAACAAGATAAGGATTTTGTGGATATCTAGAATCCAGGATTGTCAACTTTGCGAAAGCAACCATCACAAAAGGTTTGTCTTCAAGGGTGGAGCTTTTTCAGATGTTCTTTATCATTTTGCTTTGTTTTTACCAAACTGATATACATTGGGAAGTTTAAATAATTCACAATCAAATACACTCCTCTCTACAATGACACTATTTGCTTACAACTTACAATGTACCAGTAAGGATGGACATAGCCTGCGACATACCGGCCACAGCACTCCTTTCTTCGAAAGAATTGTAGTATTCCGCAATAATCTAGTACAACCTAATCCCAATATTCCCACGCCATAAATGTTAAGACCTGCATGAACAGGTGTTGCATGGCGTAAAACCCACGGCCACTGGAAATACAACAATTTTTAATCTGTGTGATGTCTTATGAAAATCAAAATGATCTTTCTTCTTGTTCGCTAACAAAGTGCTTTGTGTATCACCAAACTGATAACCGAACGCACGGGTATCAATATGATAGGGGTCCAGCAGTGAGAGGGGGTGGTGTAATGCTCTATGCGAATAGCTTATTCAGTTCTCAAAAAGTAGCAGGTGGGGATAAAAATGTGTCTGTGGAGTCCATTTGGCTTGATGTCACTGTGGGAAAAGGCAACAGCAATACTCTTAGGATAGGAGCTTTCTACCGATCAGGAACCCTGCCACATTCTCAGCAACTGGAGCTTGACAAGGTGATTTGTGAGGAAATCAGTAGAAACTTTAAGAGGAAGTGCCTTATTGTCGGTGCCTTTAATCTAAAAGGTTACGAAAATGCTGGTGTTGGCTCCCCATCATGCAAAATGTTCAGGAAATGCCTTGAAGAGGACCTGTTCTTACACCAGTTTGTATCGGAACCTACCAGGCATGGTTCATTCTTGGACCTTGTATTCTCGGATTTAAGTGACTTGGTTCAAGACTTGACTGTAGGCGAAACTCTGGGAAAAAGTGACCATAACATAGTTAGATTCATGGCACATGTAGGGAAATTTTTTTAGGATAATTTGGTAAAGGTTCCAAACTTCAACAGAGCAGACTTTGACTACATGAGAGCAGCTTTAAGTGTCATAAGAAGGGAAGAAGAATTCTCCAATTTAAATGCCTGTGAAATGTGAGAAAAGTTCAAATCTTACCTGAAGTAAATTCAGATTGGACATGTCCCCCAAAAGCAGACACAAAAGAAGAGTAGGAAAGCCAGCATGGCTTACACCAGACTTGATAAAAGCAATTAAGACTAAGAAAGCTGCATTTAGAGTGCTTAAAGAAGCTTCAAATATCGTTAATCTAAAGGCGTATCGAAAAGCTAGAGACACTGTGAAGCAAAAAACCAGGGCAGGAAAGCGAGCAAAAGAACTGGATTTAGCTAGGAACTGCAATGGGGACAGTAAAAAGTTATTTAGTTTCTACAAGCTGAGTAAAGTTTCTAGCACAATTGGTCCACTGGAAGTAAATGGGACTACATTGGGTGAGGATAGTGAGATGGTTGAGGAGCTGAGCAAGCAGTTTTTAGAGAGAGTACAAAAGAGGGCTACACAAATGGTTAATGGTAAAAGCAACCTGGCATATGAGGAAAGATTGAAGAAATTGAATATGTTTTCACTTAGATATAGAAGGCTGAGAGGAGATCTCATCGAGGTCTTTATGTCTTTATGACTGAACTACTCGATTTTCCTGATGACATGGTTCTCGGCAGAAGAAAACATTGCGGTAACTTCTGTCACAATCGCAAATGGTGCGAATATAATAAACCATCATGTGAATCTTTACACTCAAAGTAACAGGGAATATTAAACAAATGGCGCAGGAAGGCACCTAAAATGTGTGTAAATATAATAATGGCATAACTTCGATATGCCCTACAAGTTTGAGCACATAGAAGCTACCAATTGGAATGTACCCATGACGTCATCTATCCTGCTGCTTTCTTCGTCCAGAAAAACAGCGCTGCAGAAAAACGCTCGGCTTTCCGTCCGCGGCAAATAACTATGAAACCCGAAATACGGCCCTGCGTATTCACCATAATATGAATGTTAGTTTACGTCAGGGCAATTAAAAAAGAAACTCATTTCAGGACCAGTTTTTTCTGCTTATTCCGATGCATTGGAGACGATATACCAAGTCACCTAGCATGGGTCCCTGTTCTCAACCCACCCACCACACCCCATGCCCCAAAGTCCGCATCGGCAAATTGTCACTACTTCATCCTCTTTGGCATCCAACCAGCTTTACCACATCAACTCCACGACAGCTCAGCTCAACTCTGCTCATCTCTACTCAAGACGTCTTCAAGACGTCTTCAATTCAAGACGTCTTCAACTATGTCCCGGCAACTTTCAACAAGTCAACTTTGCTTTTCCTTTCTTGTCTATTCTCCTGAATTAAGTATTTCTTACACCATACAGCCACACAGTATGCCTATATCACCAACACAGTATACCTACAACAACAACACAGCTAGCTATATACATCTATACACCATAGGCGTAGGAACATGGGGGGGGCGGCAGGGGGGCCATGGTCCTTCCACTTTTCAAAGTGGAGGGGCCAACAATGGTAGCTGGCCCTCCCATGTTTGAGACATTGAAGGTTACAAAAAGTTAGCATCCACACATTTGAATATGTGAAAAAAAAACTTCCTGCAATCCATAACTAAGTAAAAGTTGCACATATCGCATGGTAGCACTTAATTTTTGAAGTCATGCATACTTGGACATGACCTTACAAGAACGCAACTAATTCAGGAGTTGGTGTAATGCAACAGATGTATTGATATTTACACATTATATTATGTTATCATAAGACTATAATGCAAATAATGTGACAGCCAGTATCAAATACATTCATACTAGAGTTTCACTGTGGTTATTTTACTGTTGACGTATTTAATATCGATTTCGTTAACATTGCGTACAGCATACATTTATCAAGACTATTGGCAGTAATTATATCAAGTCTTCAGCCTATTATATCAAGTTCCAGTGCGAGGACGCCTGTCAGAATATTAGAATCCACGAGAGGATTAGGCGCTCATGTGTGACCTGACAAGGTCACAAGAAGTGACATGAAGAGTGATGATGTGACGAATAACGAGCGATGCTTGTCATGTAACCTGAGAAGACACATGACGAGCATGGCAACTGACCCGAGTGGATCTTCAGCTGGGTAACTGCGTAGTGGCATTGACAGCACGTTAAACATTGAATTCAAATTATGTCGTTGAGCAAAAATGGTTCGGTAAAATGGTATTGTCATGGTATATGTAACAATATCTGCTTAGCAAAGACACTGAGTCCAGAATCTAATCAATAAGGACATTTTATTAAAAGCACAAAACACCAAATTACAACGGATACTGCAAACGAGGCTTTTCATCGTCCAGTGATATGTACGTCCAGGCAGAGATTTAAGAACCCCGAAGCTAATGAGATCAATTTAGACCAATCGCAGGGTGTATATTTCTTAATAGTACTTGTGGTGCAAGCAGTTAAATTGGCATAGGAAAGTCGATTTTGTGCGATGTACACCATACAGTACATCACGTACAATACATGTAGACGTCACGGTTAAGCCATTGGTGCATGACCAGTGGCGTACCGAAGGGAGGGGAATTTGAGCAGTCCCCCTCCCATGAGAGGTTGTGGGACCCAATAACGCGCCTGGGTTCGGGAAAATAGCGCCAGGCTCTGAAAATCACATCCAAGACCTCAAAAGTCGTCCCGGTACCGTAAACATGAAGTTGATAGCTAAAAAATGTGGGACTGGGCCCATAAAAATACCGCCGGTCTTCCAAAACGTCGCGCCGGGACTGCGCGACTTTTTCGTGACTTCATTCGTGACGCGACTTCATAGGAGACTGGCGCTATAAGTCGCGCCAGTTCCTCACGAAAGCCTTAAAAGGTCGGATTGAACTTCTATAAATCACGCTGGGAGCCAAAAAGTTTACGGGGCTCCGAGAATGACCCTGCGCCCGAAAAAGGCACTGGCCTTCTGTTGACACTAGCCCTCCAACTTTTTGAGACGTTCCTACGCCTATGCTATACACGCAGCAACAGCCGATATCACCAACACTGGAAAAACCGGTATCACCAACACTGGGAGGGTGGCAAAACTGATACACACTCACACACTCGTACAACACTGATTCCTAGCAACTCTGATTCTCACCTATGTCGGATGTGCGCGTGAACGTTCAGTCAGCACCCGCATATGGGATATGACACAACTGCCAGTCAGACCGGTCACACGCGGAAGCCGTCCCCACCAATATCAGGCATTAGTTGTATGGAAGTACCAGCGCTGGAGGCTCAAAACCGCGATTCGTCTACCATTGGAACAAGACTCGTGGGTCCACATCTGGCAGGCTTCACACTGCATTCATCTGTCTCAAGGTCTTCTATTTTGGTAGCGTCTCCGTGCAGACTAGACAAACTGGCACTTCACGGTCGTCATCGTCTACTGGATGGCGCAGTTTTACCAACTGAACTTCCTCCTTTGCTCCGTTGCCGTCCTGCCAATTCGTCTTCCAGATAGAAGGTGGTGAGAAAGTCGCTCTTACTTTTCCTGCACTTTCTACCCGCAGTTTCGTCTTCTGCGGGCCACATACCAGCCAGATTGTTCACCCACTACATTTACTCGTTGCCTATTCTGGGGAGTAAATGGAGGTACTAGATTGACACATGCTCCGGAGACTGCATTTCATTTACTTTGTCTCTCAGGAAAGGCGCTCGTGGGGGCGTGGAGTGATGTCCCTCTTTGTCCCCCTTTAGAGACACTGATCCACCCCACCATAGTCGTTGGTATTTAATGGATCCTACCAATGAAGATATATTGGCAGTGTTCGTACCCTTCGTGGCTACTGCCCGCCACCGTTAGCGTGGCGGGCAGTAGCCACGCTAACGGTGGCGTTAGCGTGGCTACAGCCACCGCCACCGATAGCCTCACCCTGACAGGCAGTCCTGGTGAGGCTTCGTCCCACCGTCATCTACTACCACCACCCAGTCCTCTGGGTGATTTCCTGACTAAAACCATGATGATGTTTCTTTGCTTAATGGAATGCCTCAACGGAATCCCAAGGGTGAGTACGAGAAACATCATGAAACAATGAGTATGCATGGACTAGAGTCGGATAAGGATCTGAGAATATTCCTAACTTTCATTTTCAATCAATTAGTAGTCTCAACTCAGGCCAAAGGTCGATGAAGTTCACAAATAAAAGTGCACTTAAAATATTTGCCGTGTCGCTTTACAATTTTCTGCAGGATGACCGCACGTTGACGTTTTTAAAGACTGGTTCAGTTAATTTCAGGCTGACCCATTCCACACCCGATAAAAACCGAATTTGCAGGCGCTCATTTATCTTCCAAACAATACAATCATGGGGCCAATTTCCGGATGATGTACGCGAAGAAATTAATCCGACTACCTTTAACAGAGGCGTGGGATATTACCTGTAGAGCTATAGGGGCGTCAAAGTGAAGTCCGAAATGGCAAATTTGCCATACAAATCTGGTAACTTCTCTGATTTTGGTGTATCCACGTGAGCCGTACTTGTATAGGTAATGTATGCACAGTGTATATTCTACTGCATGTATATTGTACTGGTTTTGTTCTTCACTCCTCTCATGCACTCTTCGACACCGACTTGCACCAATGGTGGTGGAATTCTGAAGACATATGCACCAATAATGTTCAAACATATATGCCCCATGCTTAGTGTCTGAACGACTACAGCTTGAACACTGCTCAGTCTACCAAAGTTAGCTACCACGATGGCGCGCTCGCAATCGCGCCTCCCGCACTTGTCGATTTGCACGTGTCTCGACGACGTCCGACTGGCTGCGTGCCTTGAAGGCGGCGGGGTTGCTTTTACGGAACACGGCTCCGTGTTCAGCGCGTCAAGCCGCCAGGCGGCGGTATCGGAATGTGTGACCGGCCTGGCCGCCGGCGGCACTGAGCGTGACACGACCCACAGTCGGGACCTAGCGGCGCCGGTCACGTGCCCCAGTCGCAGCCCGGTCTCCGGTCCGTGCGCCTGCCTGTTGCGCGCGCCGGCGGCATTGTCGCCCGGCGAATTCTCGCGGACGGCTTGACGCCGTCACAGCGAACTAGGTCGCTGGGTGGGGGTGGAAATGGGGTGGGGGTATGGTGCTGGGAGTAGAGCTGGGGTAGACAAGGGTAGAGTGGACGCGTTGTTTTTCTCCGACAAGCGAATGTGGAGAAATATGCAGCCGTGACTACGAACATGCTTTAATGTTACAATGAGGCAACATAACAAAGCTTAACTCCGCGAGTTATTTTCCTACTTTTAGCCGTAAAAGGTGAGATAAAAACTATGATCGGTACGCAAGTAATGACAACACCAATGGAGTCCGCGGCATCGCATTGAGGGGTCTGGAAGTCGGCTCGATCGTAGTGAGCCCATTGCTGCTGCCTTCTCTTGCTGACCCGGCCAGACTAGACACACAATTTGTCACACACCGCAATTAATTTGAGAGAAGAATTGGAATATGATTGTCTGAAAATTGCCAGCATGCAGTGACGCTGCATATTCTTCATTGGCTTTCAAGTGCATGAACGATGTCGTTTTAATTCCACATTGGCAGTAGCATATATGCTACTGCTATAGCATATATGCATACATGCAATCATTTCAACGATGAACAAGTTATTTCAGAAGGTTCGATATTTCAAACGTGACCGAAAGATGCGGGCGAACTGCTGTACGATATGATTATGATACTATGATAAGAGCAAGATTATCTTGAAGTTTACGGTAAGCTAAGCTAGGTTGACAAACATGCCTTACGTATTTCTGGCATGGCCATTCTTTGCAGACGGTTCGCGGATGCGTCATCTGATAACGAACGAGCGCCCCCAAAACATCAGGCATTTTTGTGAACCTGTATAGTGCATATCAGCATTGAGCTATATTTTGTCGTTACAGCTTTCCAGCAAGACTCCATTCATGAGCCAAGAACATGGGGATTGGGGCTAGATATACAGTGTTAAGATGATGGTTTTTCGTTTGGTGAAATGTCGAAGCGAGTGCAGTAAGATGTCGAAATTCGCCATCGAAACTATATCCCTCAACATAACTTATAACATCGTCCATCACAATTTTGACCCAACAGCGTACTGATACGTGTGCCCTTTTCCTTTGTTTCGAGATACCTAATATATAGGTTACTATTTTAGGATAGCGCTGCAAAATAACTATCCCAATCAACTGATATTGTTGAACAGACCACATCATAGGTAATCATCTTGTCTGAAGCTGTGCTCAGAGATGTTCGTGCATCACAATCCGCAATGGTGAGTATAAACATGATAATTATCAACAAGATACTGCCATAAATTATATATGAAGACATCATGACGATTCACCACCAAGCACGATGTCGAAACTTCGCTGTGAGGGATGTCGATGCAGCGTTCAAAAAGTGGTATGTTTAACTCTATTTCACGAATGATTAATCACTGTAGGTTTATTAATAGGTATCTCTGAAAATTCACACCACACATGTGGGCCTTACATGGAGAGTACCAACCCCAAACCGCGGCATCCCCTACCGATTCGACGTGGAGAGGCCATCCGATTTAGTTCAGCTCGACTGTCTTACGAACTGTTTCAAGCAACCACACAGAACGGCCTGGCCAGGGCAAAAGCACACACACACACACACACACACACACACACACACACACACACACACACACACACACACACACACACACACACACACACACACACACACACACACACACACACACACACACACACACACACACACACACACACACACACACACACACACACACACATATACACACACACACACACACATACACATACACACACACACACACACACACACACACACATACACACACACACGCACGCTGATAAGGTTTGCCGGGGAAAGCAAACAGCTCGATTGCCCACTACGTAATCGGACCGGTTGTGCCGACATGCAGAGGTATGGTCCCGGTCCGGCGGCTCGACAAACCATGGTGTCACGTGGCACAAACACGTCGACGGATCAGACAACTACTGCAGCACGAGTTGGTGATAGCACGATGCAAATACGCCTCTTTATGGCCATCGACCCTACCCTCCTCCAACAATAGTAAGGTGCCACAGTGTCGAATAACTGGAAGTAACGTGTAGAAGGCAGCGCTTCAATTAACAGATTTTAAATCAATGCTGGCGATGATCAATGCAGCTGGCGGTGATCGATCGGTCCGCAGCCGCCCTCATCTGTTATCTGCGGAACGGGCCTCTGCAGAAAGGCTTTTTTTTTGACCGGCCCGGCCGCCAAGGAGAGCTGATTCTGCCGGCATTGTGTTTGGAGCTAGCAGGCACCGCGACCCGCCTTTTTCAGTTGGCTCCCTGCAACAGCTTCACGAGCTCCCGTTCACTCTCTCTCTCTCTTCCTCTCTCTTTCTTTATCTCTCTCTCTTTCCCTTTATCTCTCTCTCCCTCTCTCTCTCTCTCTCTCTCTCTCTCTCTCTCTCTCTCTCTCTCTATTCTACTCGTGCTCTTTCTTCAGCGCGCTATCTCTATCTCCTGTCTCACCTGCAGAAGATATATTTATTTCTCTCTATCTCTGCTGTCTTTCTCTCTCTTGTTCTCTGCTCGCATTCTCTCCCTTTTTCTTCTTTCTTTCTGTTTCGCCGATAGGGACGAAAAAGTAAGCCCGGTTACTGCACCATCCGACTACCACGTACCCCCCCCCCCCTCGCCGATGCTGCGTCAGCCGCCTACTCTAAGCCGGTCGTCTGGAGACCCATGTGCGCGACAGTTGTTTTTTTGTCGTCTACGTGAGGCCATTGTGGCGCGAGTGTCTGGCGTGGACGCGCCAGATAGTCGGCGGCGGACCGTCTGTCAGCTGGCGCCGCTTTGTTTGGCATACGTCATCCGAGTGGATATATCGTCGGAAAATTGCTGTTACGTCAGACCGGCCGATACACGGCCCACTGGAAGCCTGCACAATGATCAAAAGACTCAAGGCGATTCAAGAGCGGACCACGCGCTGGTCATGACGCTCGCAATGCATGTGCTATTTTTTGTAAAATGTTATCTGATACGTTTAACTTCCCTTTGTCATATTTTTCCCCTACATTAATGAGGCAAGTAAAACATAGTCAAGTTATGGTTTTTGGACGGCGTTATTCAACCCGTTCCGTCTCGGGGGTCTTCAACCCCCTCAGGTTTTTATCGGATACTGGAGGAACGGCGCGGGGCAGCGCGCCCAAATCTGACATACCTTTTCCCACATCAATTTGGCATTCTGTTTCAAAATTTTGAAGTCAAGTCATCTAGGATCAACGAGTTAGTCAAGGTCAAATGAGGTCACCTACAAAAAGTTCAACCCATCGTCACGCTTTAATGGATATAGATATTTCAATGAAACTTTCAGCGTTTGCTTATCTTTAGAGATCCAACACAACCTACGAGTATAATTTTTCTTCGTTTTCGTTTTTGACTACATATAAATTTGGCATGTGTCAATTGCAGTTCAAATAGAAGATTCTGGCTAAAGTAAGCACTTTTTATTGGGCAAGTTGACTTCCAACAACGTTCCTCGGTCTGCTCTACCAATTTGAAAAGGAAAATTAAAGAAAACTTGAAAACTCAAAATTTTGAAATTTGAAAAGGAAAAAATGGAGGGGGGGGGGGGCAAAAAATGATGGCACTGGTCGATTTCGCTATCCTTTTCTTATTCCAAATACATTTTGTTTTTTTATATATATCCCCCAAAATGAACTCCCCAGAGCCGAAAATATAATGTAAGTCGTGAAAAGTCGTGAAAATCTAGCCCTCTGGTGACGTCTATTTTAGGGGGAAATTGTTTTGCTGATGGACCGGGACCCTACTCGTCGAACACGTTCCGATGACACCTCTTTCATTTTCGTGCGATGCTTAGTTTGAATTTTAGAAGGGGTTACTAACCGTCCCTCTCACCCCCTGAAACGGGGTGAGAGGATCTGACCGGAAAGACGGCGCGGGTTAATTTCTACCAATTTTCGAATTCTCTGGAACAGCATTCAGTAGATAGCAATAGCACTACTTTGAATATTTCGCACTAGTTGCTACTGGTGGGTGGAGGTGGGAGGGGGGGGGGGGCAGATCTCGAACAACATAATTTGAATATTGTTGTCGCTATATAGCTGGAATTTCGCGGAAGTTTTGATTATAGGCATGTGGGATAGATTGTTAATTGTACAAAACTTGGAAGCATTATTTCTCAATTATTCTATAGGCTTTGGCTCCCTAGCTTGATGTATTAAGATGTTCCAAATGTTCGGCTCCCACCTGGTCGACGAGAAGCTAGCACCTCACCGAAGGACACCGCTTTGGTGAGTCAATAGAAATGTCCGGCCAGTACAGGTTCAGCCACGTACAATATATAAAGTAAAATAGACATAGATACTCTGTGGTGGTCAAGATGGACAGTATTTCCTTTTTGCTTGGAGAGCAAAAGACCAGATGTTTACATAGCATGTCGGTATGACATTGGTGCGAGATGTTGTTATGGCATGCCGGTATGACATGTTGGCATGGTATGTCGGTATAGCATGTCGGTATGCCATGTTGGCATGACATGTCGGCATGTCATGCCAGTATGATACTTCGGTATGTCATGTCGGTATGGGATGTCGCTATGACATGCTAGTATGACATGTCGGTATCACATGCTGGTATGGAATGTTGACTGCATTTAGTGGCAATATTTGTTCATGCTCAAAATGTGGAGGTGGAAAATGATTGCTTAGCACGCGTTTTCACGACAAAGGGTGAGCTACGGCCGCATTCGCCCTCCTGGGTCACCTAGTGGCTTGAACTGCAACACCAACAATACTACATTATCTGGTTAAACGACTCGAACACCACTCTGGTCACAGCCGGACGTTGGTCGTTGGCCCCCATAGAGAAGGGACTGGGCCGGTCAGGCCCGTGAACTCCATGACTGTCCCCCAGACTCACTATACAGCGCTGAGTGATGGGGAGAGCGCCGGAGGAATGCAGGCTCCCGGGCTTGACAGGCCCGCAATTGATCACAGGTCAGCGTCGGTGGCACGTCGGCCAGATTTTGGTAGCGGCGGCGCGGGTCTCATTGGAACTTATTTCCGTACTGTCAACGCCAAAGGGTGGGTGAAGAATGTCGTTGGCGAGGAGCGCAGCGCACGAGCTCCCGACTGCTGTCATCACACACCCCTGCAATGGTATCCAGCACCTGTCTGCTCACTGTTTCAGCCTCTTTACTCATCCCTTGCTTTCCCCCTGTCGTTGTATTCTTGCCAACTTCACTCATGCCGTCGTGCTATAGGCGATCCTGAATGTCGATCCTGGATGGGTCCACAGGCTAAGGCTTTGTGGAAATGGCTAGGACAGTGCGCAACACTTAACCTGTCCAGAAAATAATCTATATATATGGTAGCTATCCTAGACGGAATGCTAAGCCGCTTGCCTGCGCAGTCATTCGATTGTACGGTCCAATGACCGCTTGACCTCATCCTCCCTCGGCGGGGCGATTTTTTATCTTCCGAGTTCGAACCCATGAGTCTCCGGTGTTGGCGCAACCAGGATATTTAACCGGAGAGGCCCAGCTTCTTCGTATATATGGGTGGGCAAGGGGATGCAGCAGAGTGGATCCACCAGAGGCCGCAATTGGCTATATTTTTGCACTGAGGGAAAAGTATAGCCGAGGAAACTAAAGATGCATCTGGTAGTTCGTGTGAAAAGGGCCCAAGAGACTTGAAGACGCCCACGATGAGGGCTGCAAGGACCTTGAAGACGAGAGTCCGTTCGAGAGCTGGAATGCTCATGTCAACTGAATAGAGGAGCCTCAGTTGGAATGCCCATGTCAGCTGAATAGAGGAGCCTCAGCTGGGATGGATCCCTAACAGCTGAGGAATAAACAGGATGCCTGAGGGCCAGAGAGGGCTGAAATGCTTTTGATACTAGAAAAGACCCCTGAGGGAGGACTATGATACATAACAGCCGAAGATGACTAGTGAAGGCCCATATCAGAGCTGAAATGCCATCGAGATGAGAGCTTGACAGGGCTGTTGAAAAATTGATGAGCCCTAAAATCATGACAGGATCTTTAGTGATGAAGAGTCTTTGAGATTCAGAGAGGACTGCACTGGAATTCTCCTGAAGTTGATTGCGGCCTCTAATGGACGAATTAGGTCCCCTGAGAGATGAAAAATTACTTGTTGAGTGGCGATTATTGTAAAGAATACTGATGTCCAGCACCTACCTAAGCTGGAATGTTCTTGAATCTAAGCGAGCTGTCGATAACCTGGAAGGGTCCTGGCAGCTTGAGAGGGCCCTTGAGGGTTAACAGAGCCCCAGGAGAGCTAAGGGGCATCTCTAAGGCTAACGATGGATGTGAGGAATACCGAGGTCCCGCGTCAGAACTGAAAGCATGTGAAGCTAGAAAGACTGCCAAGGACTGGGAAAGGCCCCTAACAGCTGGAGAGGGCTCCTGGCGATTGTACATGGTCCCTGAGCGCCGCTAGAGAGGACTGGACTACGATGTCCAAGAGGCTTGGAAGGGATCCCAATGAGAAGAGCATATCCCCTTGAGATCTAAGGAGAGTCCCTGAGAGCTAGCGATGACTGAGGAATGCTGAGAGCTAGTTGCAAACTTGTCAAACTAGACTGTCATAGATAGCTCAAAAGTCTATCGATGACCGGGAAGGGCTCCTGGAAGCTGTAAGCGGACCGGACTGTAGTTATTCTGAGGCTTGGGAGGAACACTGAAAAATAGACAGAGCCACCTAGAAGGACGGAGAACTCCGAGAGCTGGCGATGTTTGCTAGAAATTGTGAGGCCAGCTCCGAATTTGCAGGATTCCCTCGAAAGTTAGCCAGGCTTGTCGAGGACTGAGAATTGCCCATACAAGTTGGAGAGAGCTCTTGACGAATGAAGGTTCCACTGAGAACCCGAGTCGGCAGAAGATGTTGGCTGGACTGGGATGTTCCTGAGCTTTTGGATGGACATCTAAGGGAACGAAGCCCCCTGAGAGCTAGGAGAATCCGTGAGAATTGACGATGGGTGTCACCGCCACCTCAGTGGAGGTGGCGGTAGTACCCATCCATAGGATAGGATCCAAACCACCCCAACGGCCACAGCCGTTCTAGTGGTGACGACCGCCCCAACGGTCATAGCTGTCCCAGTGATCACAGCTGCTCTAGCACATACGGCCGCTCCAACGATAGCGAATAAGAGAGCCCTGCAATAGCTGCGACGATGGCTCCTTCAGAGGTGTTAGCTGCTTCGCCTTGGACCGGGGTGACACCGGTCTAGCAAAAAGGAAGAATTAAAAATTTGCAGGTGTGTTGGGCATAGCTGGTCAGCCATATTGCTGGTACTTGCCCTGTCAAACCTTGCGCTTATTTTCCCCCACCAGTATTCACGTCTCATTTTGAGGTAGATGGAAGATGTTGAAAAGGGGCAACAAAGTGGGTCTCACCCGTATGAATACACTCCCAGCTAAACTATGTCAGATGTAGCGGAAAACAAACAAAAGAAATTATACTCATTGATATGAGCAACCGTATTTTTACTAAAAGTAATAATATTGAGGTTTTTAATGGAGATGTGCCAATAATCGTGTATTTTCCGCAATATGTTGTATTTTGTTGGTTGTTGTCGGCAGCTAAACTATTTGCTTTTCTAGTCTGTACCGGACCGTTGGACCTTGATCGGCAGTCACATGCTAGTGACGTCAGAGCACATACCATATTTCCATATATATATATATATATATACATATATCTTTACATTTGTAAATGCCCTTCGGAATTCAAGGGACCGAAATCAGAGGAGCTTCGGAAAAGTGGGAACCCGTGTGGGTATGGAGCCCTGTTCAGATGTTCAATCCCTGGACAAAATCATGGCTATACCATTGATGCCTTTATAACTGAGAGGGATTGTTTGCAGTCAGATCAAAATTGGCGGCGGAATCTGCCCTGACGATGCTACATGTGCTCATATATTACCCTTTAACGTACCTGCTTATTACTTGACGTGCACAAGAGATTAAACATCCTGAACACATTACTGAAATAATGCAAAAAAGCAATTAAAACTTGAAGGAATTATTGGGAATGTGGACTATCGTCAATGTATTTAATCTAAAACTTGGAGATGCGCAATCGCCTGCAGGCTGATCAAATTCCACCCGTGATCGAGCGACTAGCTGTTTTTCTACTAGACCATTCTACAACGGCACGAAAAACAAGTCAGTCAAAATGCGCAGCATGTGGCTGACGAAAAACGTGAGAAATACGAACTACGCATTTGTGCGTCTAGCACTTATGACTCCCGGGCAAAGTTGGCGATCACCATATGATACACAGCCGGCACATTTATAATAGAGGTTATTTGGCAGCTCATACGAAAAACTACCACCAGCTCGTCAATATTTATCAGGTTATGTTAGCATTACAAGGAATAAATTATGATATCTCTTCAACTTGCTTCGAATTCCCTTTTAACACTGTAGCCCGTCTACCGATTATACTAGTCCGGATTTTTTTCCCGCCCGTTTTGATGTGCACGATGCTTTGAATACGCATGATCCAGGCGCGACGTAACCGGCAACGTAAGCTGAGATGTGATGCTAATTTGATTGAGTACATACGGACACCAGCTCAGCCGGATTTACGGAGGATTTTGCTGAAAGATCTCGCGTGCACAACAACAATATAGAGCAAGGACAGCTAACATAATGATAAATAAGTAAATTATGGGTGACAAGTGATTACACTTTTGTGACACAATTTACACAGCAATACAATTTTGGCAACAGTTTCAATAACAACCCATCTTAGTATGATGCTAGTGCAATAAGAATAATTTAACCTACGAGTGCCAGCAACTGATCAGCTTACCGCGGTCTCAGTGAAGATCCGACAATGCTCACCCTTACGAGCTCGTGTTAGCTGCGATCTGGAGCCGAGCATGCGACCGCTGCACACGCGGCTGCTGTGACTAGTACCAAACCAGCTCTCTATGGCTCCAGATTTCAATGTAGATTCGGTGTGGTTTGCATTACAAAGTGTGTCATCTCGTCTTCAAATTCCTGAAAGCTTCCATGTCTGTGGAGATTTTGTCTATATGACTTCACCTTTGTTGGAGAAATACAGCCAGGTTAGTTTATAGATATGCACCTAAGTAGGTAGAATCTACCGGCCTATTCAGGTGGTAACTGTGCAAACACGCAAATGGACATAACATCATCCTACAACTTTTTACTGCAATTGTAAATTTTAAATACCCAACAGGCCCGCATATTTCATTGGTTATGTACGAGGCATCTAACTACCCACCTAGGTAGCTAATGCAAGCACGAAGAGCATATTTTACGCTTGATGAATCACACGATACAGCTGAATGCACGGTATAATATGAGCAACATCTCATGTGCAAAACTGAGACACACATTTTTCACAACATTGTAGTTTGCATAACTGAGTGCATCCCGACCTAGCCTGACTACACCTAGCTCCACTCCAGAGGGGAAATTAAAACAATTACGAATTTGCTCGTAAATCGTAGGATGTCTACTCAAATATCAAATAGGCACTCTATGTACATATGAAATCTTCATCGCTATGACGTCGTAAATCATGAGAAAAGTGAAACTGCCACAAACAGCGTTGGGATGTGCATAATATTACGATCGTCTTGTAGCATCTATCTGGTAAATTGCCGAGCTTGAATAATGTGCGATCATTTTGCGAATCATCTGTTGACGTTAATCATCATTGGCATAAAAATCATGCTTTGCAGTAAGAAGTTAGTTTAATTTTCATGTACCACGTAATCATCAACTTTGAAAGAAATCAAGACGAAGCAAACAGGATGAGAATTCGGGCTCGGTCCGACCCGGGCAAGTCCATTTACGTGATATGTTGGCCCGACCCTATCCGTATCCAGATCCGGCCCCGAGCCCGCGGAGCCTGCCCGAACGCATTCAAACTCTCCTGCGAGCCGCCAAGGCGCGGCTGGAGTGGTGTTTCTGTGGTACGCGCGACCTTGAAAGTCCCTAGTGACCGAAAGTTGCGCAAATACATTGATTGGTTGATTGACTGGTGGTTACGGTGGTCCCCAACCTCAGCCGAGTGGAGAACACCTTTCTTTGCTACAAAGTTGTAATGCTCGTCAATTGTTGGTCGCACCCGAGCACCTGCAAAAGGCACGATGCAGCGCACATGCGGGCCGATCTGACACAGCTCGGGCACCATCGGACCGCATCGAGGCAGACACTCAACCGACCATGGGAGAAGGCGGCTCTTCATCTTTTGTTTGATGGAGCCGAGCTGAGTGCGTTCGTCTGGCGCAGTTCGGTGCTACGTCCGGATGCGGTGGATCTCAGGTGAGTCTCAGGTGAGTCGGCTCGTTCGGTGTGGTCAGGACGGATTTGAACGCTTTCGGCTGGAACTGGTCCAGAGGGATCCGGTTGGGCCAGGCCGGGCTTTGCGCAACCTATGTTGACCACGTCTCGCGCGCACGGCCCAGTCCGGTCCGAGTCACTGGGATTGGCGCGGCAGGTCCGGTCTAGGCTAAGTCACTGGGATTGGTGCGGCAGGTCCGGTCCAGACCGAGTCACTGGGATTGGTGCAGCCGGTCCCAACGTGATCCTGCTGACGGATATTTTGATCTGCCCGCCGGAGTTCGGTCTGCTCGAGGCGAGCACTGAAATAAATTATGCTTAATCCCGATCACAGCGTACAGGATCGAGTGCGACTGGTTCGCCGAACTCGCCTGAGCGCAGGCACGCCCGGTCAGCCTCCACCGTATCTCGTGCGTCCCACTGAAACATCCCACTGAATCACACTTGACCACCAAAGCGGACCGGCCACCACGCAGTTTGAAGCTGAAGTCGCCTGCGCCGCGAGGCGGGCGAGCTGGCGGCGCGAGTACGCCAATGACGTCACAGAGCGACCCGGCGCGGGATGTAAACAAATTACCCGGCGACTTGGCATGCCACGGGGCTTCGGGCCAATCCATTAGGCCGCTGGATCAGCGTAGGCATGGGGCTGGCGGGATGTCTTCTGGGCTGCAGTCACCTGGCGGGGATCAGTCCATTGGGACGGGGAACTTGCGGACCCGCCGCAACTGCGCTCTCTTGGGAGTGAACGGGTGGAGTTCCCCATCGTCTTGACGGGCTCTGAAGCGTTCATCCAATAATTCAGAATGTTAATATGGTGCCCTATGGTACAGCGTAGCCCATTCCATGTGGCCAGCTTTAGCCGCCATTAGTTCCCCAATATATGTTTCGAAGTTTTGCACGTGGTTGTAGTGGTATGCACTTTACCACGTTCCTTAAGTGCAAGAATGTACCAAAAATAAATGGAACTTGCTTCGACAAGTTGTCAGTACATCGAAGTTTGAGCTTCGCGCACCATAATCTGCGGAGGAGTCAGATTTCGGCCTTCAGCCTCGACTTAAGCGCACCGAAATGGAATCTGCTTCAGCCGAAATCCGACACATTCTTGCCGAAGTTTGGATCTTTTACCCGACAGTGTGCGCCCGCCACATCCGAATACACTGCGTCCAAATGTCTGCCATAACATAAGCGAAACTATGTGGCACTGGTTTATGTCTCAGCTTTTCCGCCCAGCTCATGCCAAACACAACCTTCGATTGCGGCGCCTTGTATGCCACTGCCCTTCTGCCGACGAGCCGCTTGGCCCCGGGGCACGTAGATCACGTGACATGACGTCGCCATGCGATCGGTGATTGGTCGGACCGACCCCGCCACGTGTCGCCAGAGCCTCAATTTGAAGGAAGAATGCAACCACTTCAGATGAAAGATACCGAAGAAAACTGGAAGAAATGAACATGAAAAGAGCTGAAGGATCTAATTATGAATGAAGACACCGTAATTTCAGAACAATGAATCAAGAGAGATTTCCATGTTTCCTGAGGACGGCGACTAGTGCTGGCTTGGTTGCTCATGTTAACTCGTGCTTCGCATATACACGAAATATACACGCTGATGGTTTGCCCTCGTTCGTAGTAATGCGCTAAAAACAAATCAAGCAAGAAAGTCAAGTGGTATTCTAGTGTCCTTCAGTGGACACGTAAGCTGGCTAAGTACTGGTTCGTTGTGTACAATAGCGCTGTCCAAATTAGACAAAATGTTGCCGCAATTGGAAGTTGAATGGTTAATCGAATCGTGCTGTTTTTTTCCGGCTATTGAGGCCAAGTAACGTCTTATTCCAATCATCGTGCGTCATGCTTGATTATCTAAAGTGTCAGACATATCTCTAGGCGTTTCTCCAGTTTTGGGGATGCTAATTTCTTTATAGATTGGTGTGAAAAACCTCTTCGGCGAAACAGTGTATGTTCAACACTTAAAAAATAGTTCTACAAACGAAAGCATGTGCCCAAAATTCTGCAAATTTTTAGATTCAGTTTCACTCACCATCGTGTGCCTTTGTGTTGTGGTTTTAATATTCCGCAAGGCGATTCGACGTAGCATCCGCAGACGGGGTGCTAGGACTCAGTACATCGTCGCAAATAGTATTTCCATGGCGGGAAAAATTGAGATATCTGAGACCTTTTGGAAAATGATCAACAGTAACTGCTCATTCCATAGCTTTGACTGCCTTTTGCTTTGGCTGATTGACGAAAATCTGAGCTTAGATCTCCGGATGAAACATCGGATATTGCCGCTGTGTGGTGCAGCAATGGGGGGAGAAGGGGAAAGGGAGGACAAGATCGCAAATTGATAAAGGTTCTAACAAACAAAAACAACCACTCTCAGCTGACTAAGGCACAGTCACGAGCAACGTCTGACACACGCACTCACACCACTCACGAGCAACGTCTGACACACGCCTCGGGGTCACCTGTTGGCGACGTCCGAACTCGGCGGACTTGCGTCACTTCTGGATACCGGTGCGACGCTGTCGGCGCACGGCAAACTTGACGCTCTTTGGCCGCCCATAGAGTGCCGCCGAACCAATCTGGCGCCTCCGGCTTATATTATTGGCGCCAGAAGAACCGCAAAAGGCAGCGTCAGTCGGTATGACATAGCTCATCAATGCACTCAAAGCCGCGAAGCCAAGCGGTGCTGGGTTTGACCAATGACCATGTCGGTTGGCTTCCGGTGAAGATGAAAATAACCCACCTGGATATTCACGCACGGCTCGAAATGGCGAGGCGATCGTTCAGTATGGGTGCAGACTCAAGAGGTCGACCGAGAATGGAGCCATTGGGTGAAATTTTCGTCGCTTTACGACAGAAAGAAGACGCCAGCCAACAGCCCAGATAACTGAGCCCTAAATATATCGGTATTATGTCTTGATGGAGAATATCCTGAAGTTGTGAGCATTCCATATTGCGTTGCATACTTCATGCATGCCACAATGGAGATACCAACCGCTCGTGACTTGCTGAGGTCTAAATCGTTCATATTTACACGACCACACAGTTATACTTCCTTCAAAATCTAAGAATTCTGATCTGCTCCACTGGAAATATAGACACAATTTTATTGGTGCATCAAATGTTGGTACAGGTATTTGCACTGTCCAGTGACATAGAAAACATGCGACATATCAGGTTGTATGGCGCCGGAAAGCATTAAAAGGCACCAGCATTATTCCAAAGCTCCATTTTTCATTTAATTTCAAACGCGCCTCGCAATTGTGATTCACGTTAATGGATACCCAATGCAAATCATTTGATCATGACGAGTGGGGAAAAAGCTGAAGCTCAAGATCATTCCTCTATTGTATAATATATATATATATATATATATATATATATATATATATATATATATATATATATATATATATATATGTACATATATATACATATATATATATACTTATACATATATGTATATATATGTATATGTGCAAACACATATATGCATATGTATATGTATATATAGGAGCCCTTTAGAAACAAGGTAACATAAATCCTGATGAGTTTAGAAGAAAAAAACTTTGGGGTGGGGCAGGGGCGCTAAATGATCCTCGCCCCTGGACCGAATCCTGGCTACGCCACGGTGCGGAATTAGATACGTAGGTTATGTACGGCACGTAGGATATGAAACAAAGTTGTGCTATTTTGGGTTTCATACAGCAACTAATTCCTGTCATGTTCCTTGCTGCCACACCCCAATACATATTTCCCTGCAACTAAGAATGCATTCACATTTTGTTTCATATGGAGTATAAAGATCTCTCAATGCACCCAGACAGAGGGATGACGCTGCAACAGGGCAAATGTTACAACCATCCACACGTTCCGACTCCCCTGACGCCGGCCACGACTGAAGCCATCAGCCATTTCCAGCCTGTGAGACATCAAGAGCTTCAAGATATTCCGTGTGATTAAAATGTTCCAAGGCGTCATTCCTTCCGCGTGATTAAATCCAAGCCGCTGTAATGCAGCGTGCGGCGCTGGCTGGAGGCTCCATTGTGGGCGGATTGGGCGGCGACGCCTCGCGCATCAAAACGACGTGGTGACGGCGCTACCGGAGTGAGTGATTTCTCACTGACTGGCGCTGTGCCGGCATGGCCCCGCTATCGCGACGCCATTGCGCTCATTGTGCACCGACACCTACCTGTGCTTCTCAGCAGTCACTTATGACGCCCACTGGATGATAACTTAACGTTCTCCGTCCACCAGGGATTAGTGCTTCTCCAGGTGCCGCTGGTGTAATTGAAGCGAGCTGTAGAGTCTCTTCCACAGCTATGGCCTCGCCCGTCGTGTAATCGTTCGCCCTGTGTCGCAGCGAAGCTGTCGCTGTTGAGGTAGGCCTCATCAATATTACGTCAGTTGGACCAGTGCCCAGCCTCATCTGCCGGTGGCACCCTTCCTCGCACCCTTCCCTAGTCAAATATTCCTCCCTATGCTGTTTCCTCCATCTCCGTTCTCCACCTCGTAGCTCCGAAATGTCCAGCACTTGACGAATGGACCCAACGCCAGCCAATATATCCTGCTGCCCAGCCCGGCACCGGCTGGTCCCTCACCGCAGACGAGGCCCCAGCACTGGCCGACCTGACACAGGCGGGCAGCGCGCCTCGCACGGCGCCGCCGGTCCCTCACCGCAGACGAGGCGCCAACACTGGCCGACCTGACACAGGCGGGCAGCGCGCCTCGCACGGCGCCGCCGGTCCCTCACCGCAGACGAGGCGCCAACACTGGCCGACCTGACACAGGCGGGCAGCGCGCCTCGCACGGCGCCGCCGGTCGACAGGGCCGGCCCTATCGACACGCCCTTCGTCAGCCAGACGTCAAATTGTGCGGGCACGTGGCCAAATCTGCCGTCTGAGCTGCTGTGCCCTCTATTGCCGTGCTGCCCCTGCGCTGCGACGGTGCGGGGAGCGGCCCCGCTGCCGGCGCGGCCGGCCACTACGCCGCAGGAGGGGACGCGCCGCTATCGATTCAGTCGGCTCTGATTTCACTCTTGATGGCCAACCCCTACTGAGTCGGCCATTGGGGGCGCGGCTGCTGTTGACGACCGGGGCAACCGGGAGGTACGACGCGGTAATTAAATAACGGGGCAGATATTCCGCCTAATGCATTGCGGGCTTGGTTGCAATGCAATTCATAGTGTTTTCGGAAATGATACAGCTCAGTAGATCGATTAAACTACACACAGACGTCACCAGCAGATTCGATCCCATGTTAATCATCCAATGCGCTTGCTGCGTTCAAGAAGTGGACACTCAGTATCTCATCCAAAGTGCGAGTTGGTGCGGTGTGCAACTCTGGGTGGAGGGGGCAGTAAGCAGGTTGATGACATCATACGAGAAGAGAAGTCGTGTCGTCCGGATGAATAAGGAGACAAAGATAATTCCCAAGGCGCTAGCTGTAAAACTTAATTAAACCACTCTTGTTCAGACTAAAGTCGTCACGATAATCAGCAGCAGACATGATCAAAGCCCGACTCATGGCCCTGCTAATAATTACCACCCTCAGTATCAACTAACAGGGATTGGTGTGCCCTGAACCACCTACCATATACGCGACAAGGTCAAATCTGACATCGATGGAATTGCACGAGCCCGAGGTACTCCGAGGTGCTTAGACAGCGACGCTATCTCGCATATATTCGGCGCGCGGCCCGTTTGAACGTGCCAACACGCGGTATTTATGGAAACGTTGACCTTCGGCATGCCCTGGAGCACCACTGGCTGACGAAAGGAATACACATCGAGTGCAGTTGGATTTGGTCTGCGATAATCAGCGCGCTGGTCTTTGTCCTGCTTAGTGCGGGACGAGGTGGCGACAGCTGGCAGCACCATCGGATGACGGGCCGGCAAAACACGCCCAGCAGGCGACCGCTGAAGGCTCGAGGGTGGTCAGTCGGATTTGGTGACAACCATCGTAGTAGAAGGTCAAGAGTGAGCCCTCTAAATAACAGGAAGAACAGTCACTCGAGCGGCCAGGTGCACCCGACCATAGCGATTTTCAGACATAGTTTTGTAACGACCTTCCTCCTGATCATAAAAGAAGCACGACCACACAGTATAATTATTGTGTGGTTGTGTGGTCCAATTTTGATGCTAGTGGGTTCTCAGTCATGAGCATGAGCTTCACATGATTATTAATGGAGCAAATCCCGAGGAAAACCTACAGAAGACACAGAAGAGAATGCCTTGAGGGGCCGAGAAGCAACTCTATGCAGCCCTGAAATGTTCAATGAACTTTCGACAGGCTAATTTTTTTGTGGAAGGCAGTAGGTGCTTGGATTTGTCCTTTTGCTAGGTCAGTAAGCTACGATTACTTAAAATACTATTGTATCCAGAGTAATGTAGGTGCACTCCTGAGTGTGCATCAGGTATCTTAATTGTGCCAAAGGTGTGTATCGTTCACGAGATTTATCTCATTATTGGACAAATTTGGAGACCATTGTTACCAATATTGCAAACTTTTGGTCTCTTTTACGGAGACATAAGCATTTGTGTGTCGCTGTGCTTTTGTTTGTTTGTTTAAATACAAGAATAAATTGCGCTATTTGGGTATCTCGGGAACTAGTCTTTATAACTAAATGAGCCCATACCTCATGTGGATAGTGTCGGCAAGACAAGTCGTTCATAATTAAAATTAAGTCCGATTCAACCCTTAATTTAAAGGTTATGTTCGCTTTAAAACCATGCATGTTGGCCTTTCTCAGCCTATAGGTATTGATGTACCGTTCGGCCCTTTAACACAATTCACAAGAAGCGCGCATGCAACGTAAATCTTACATACACTGTAGTCACCCAGTGCTGTGCTCATGACGTAAGGTGGTGAAGGAAATGCAGAATGAACGTGGTAGTTATGTTTTACATTCACATAGGCACTGCAAATAGGGCACGGTTTCGGTCAGTATTGCCATTGCTGCATTGCGGGTATGACATGACAACTTATGTACGTAAATGTATAATATGTGCATAGTTCATGTGCCTATTAAGGCGAGAGAGCCGAACTAGCCACAACATTATAATTTTTCATTCATTTATCCACCAATCATTTTACAACGTGTCGAGCTTTTCGAAGTACCATGATGTCACAGTTTTGATATGGGCCTTGCCCTAGAAGCGTAAGACGTTCTATACAGTCGCGTAAGCTGATTCATTCTTGCTTGTCATTTTCTCGTTTAGTCCTATATTCGCGAAAACAAATGTTGTAATATCTGATTTGTAGCTGGAAGCTTGCTCCCTTCAATGGTTGAGTAAAATTAGCCAAGTAAGCAAATGTCAGTCGATGAACGTTAATCCAGTAACCTTGATGACTGTACCTTAACACTCGGGGTACAAGATGTGATTCCCTCGTTTTACGACTATGTGCAGTCATCTGCCTTATCTTCCTTGCTGGTGGACGGACTTACTAGTTGGAGGGGATGCATCACGTCGGATTCTTTACAGCATTGGCAGTCATGAATCTACAAAGGCACAATGAGAGGGTTATCGTCATGGACATGACAAAATGCACAGGTCAGTAATAAGTTGGTTTGTTGGCTGGTTATTTGGGCTTTAGGGCGTACCGGCCGTGATGAGCACATAGCGCCAATATGGCCAGCAACAAGTGGTTACCAGTAGATGTGGCATTCACCATAAATATGCCACAGGCACATTAGATGTTAAAAACTTAGTTCTGGTGTGGACCATACAGTTGAAAGTGCCTGCACCTGCCCTGAACCGTGTCGATGAGCGAAGTCTCTTCAAGTAGAAATTAAACAACCTATGCCACATAATGTAAATGGTGAGCTTATTTTAAGTCAGCCTATGTTGCCATTTGCCAGACGCTTGACACTGACGTGTATTACAGCCCTATAATCCAGTTCATACGGATGCTGACATACAAAGTAAGTCTTGCCTGCATTGTACATAATGCGCAGTCACCAAGTATTGCGATAGTCATATAAGGGTGAAGACAGGAACGTGTGTGTGTGTGTGTGTGTGCGTTCTTTGAAGTTTTGATTTTGGCGAATTGCGTGGATGTTCATACAGCTATCTTGCTTGCTTCTCAAGATGCGAATTGACCTAAAGTATAAAGAATTCAAATTGTCTGGCTCCGTGCGTGACCCTTAAGCAAGTTCCGATTTGTAAATATATTTTGTTGTAAATTTATTCCATCTGGCTCAAATAATGGGATAAACCTATTGAAGCTACCACTTTTCAAACTCACTCTTAACAAAATGGACATACTTACTGTGCATGAGACATGTACATTAGGGTGTGTCGCCTGAACGGTTTTTCTCATGCATGTTTCTTTATCGGCCTGTCGCATATTTTGTTTATTGTTTGATTTCGATCTGGTTTCGACCACAGGTTTTTTTAAGGTGATCTGCACGATAATTTCACTAAGCAAAGTGCAATTTCCAAAAAAGGTCCTTCGTGACACACCCTAATGTACATGCATTAATACGTTGATATAGATGTAAGTGTATGCATAATTATGCATGCAAGCGTATTGCACCATACTTGTTTGTATTATGTCGAGCATTACATGCTTGACTTTGGATTATACCTACGAAAAAAGCTTAGTCTTTAATATGTGCAGTCAGAAAAAGTCACAGGAGAGTGTCGAAGGCCCCAGTCATTATGACGTTAACGAAAGACCGATCTTGGCTCGTGAAATGAGATCGGCGTAACATCCGGAAAGCTACCTTACGAGACAATGCATGGCAACTACGTCAAGCGCTAGGCTGATGGGTGCAGCAGCCACTTCTTTGTGTGAAAAGGTTTGCATTATCCAACCGTGATGCTTTTCCTGCGGTTGAGAAACCCAGCGCCTTGATCCTGTCCTCGTCCCTAAATCTTATTTGGAATCTGAACAATGTATGTCCAACACTGTAGATGAACGTACAGCTATTTGGGCTGTTCTTCTATGCACGTTACGGGCACTGTCTTCAAAACGGATCATCAAAAGAGGTGCAATGAAGAGCGATAAAACCTAGCAATGGACAGAACCTTTCTCAACAATTTGGGGCGGTCGCCTAACGTGGCCGAGTGAAGCAGCCCAGCTGCAGTTAATCTCCCGCCAAAGTGCGCCGGTTGCCGTAGTCGCCGACGTGGCACGCCAGAGCAGTCCGGCAATATCCAGCGTGGCAGAGCGGCCGGCGACTCGCCACTCCTCCACACATTTTACCCGCTCAACACAACATTTAACTCGCTCAACACAACATTTCACTAGCTCAACACAACGTTGAACTTGTTCCACACAACATTGAACTTGTTCCACACAACATTTGATCCACTCAACACAACATTTCAATCGCTCAGCACAACACTTCACCGCGGCGGTACGGCGCCGGGGAAATTTCCCACATTTATCGTCGCTGCAACAGTCAGTTCAAACGTCAGCGACGGGCAGCTGTCAGGGGCGCTCGCCGCCCACGCTGGAAGTCAGCCGGCATTTCCCGACCACAGTCGATTCGCGTGACACTTGTCGGCAGAGCTGCGGCGTCTCCCCCACCAGTGGCCTACCCTCGCTCCATGCCAGCCCATGTCAACACAGTCGGCCGGCACAACTGCACGCCGACGCGCACATGCCTTTGGCGTCGCCAATGCCCACTAATCGGCGACGGCTGTCGCAGACACAGACTCCGTTATGGCTTTGTGCACAAGCAATGCACCGGTTAAGAGCTTCATCTGACCGCGACGGTCTTCTGACGTGCATATCGACCCCCTACCTAGCAGCTGCCCCCCCCCAGCAGCCGCAAGCCATGGACAGCGGCCTCGGACAGGAGAGGGTCGCCACGTCGGCCGCAAGCGGGCCGACCGGGCCGTGCCGGTGACAAACGGTCCCGGTCCAGACCGGATTCGAGGATGTCCGCTGTCGGTGCGCTTATCTGGCCGGCGCTAAGTTGGTCCGGCGCCCAGAAGTGGCCAGTTCGCCGCGCTCTGATGCACCGTCCGACCCGGGTGTGAGTGGTGTCCTCGGCAGAGTGTGGTGTCGTCGGCAGAGTGTGGTGTTGTCGGCAGAGTGTGGTGTTGTCGGCAGAGTGTGGTGTCGTCGGCAGAGTGTGGTGTTGTCGGCAGAGTGTGGTGTCGTCGGCAGAGTGTGGTGTTGTCGGCAGAGTGTGGTGTCCTCGGCAGAGTGTGGTGTCGTCGGCAGAGTGTGGTGTTGTCGGCAGAGTGTGGTGTTGTCGGCAGAGTGTGGTGTCGTCGGCAGAGTGTGGTGTTGTCGGCAGAGTGTGGTGTCGTCGGCAGAGTGTGGTGTCGTCGGCAGAGTGTGGTGTCCTCGGCAGAGTGTGGTGTCCTCGGCAGAGTGTGGTGTTGTCGGCAGAGTGTGGTGTCCTCGGCAGAGTGTGGTGTCCTCTGGAGAGTGTGGTGTCATCGGCAGAGTGTGGTGTCGTCGGCAGAGTGTGGTGTCCTCGGCAGAGTGTGGTGTTTTCGACAGAGTGTGGTGTCGTCGGCAGAGTGTGGTGTAGTCGGCAGAGTGTGGTGTCCTCGACAGAGTGTGGTGTTGTCGGCAGAGTGTGGTGCCGTCGGCAGAATGTGGTGCCGTCGGCAGAGTGTGGTGCCGTCGGCAGAGTGTGGTGCCGTCGGCAGAGTGTGGTGTCGTCAGCAGAGTGTGTGGTGTCCTTGGAAGTGTGAGTGGTGTCCTCAGGAGTGTGAGTGGTGTTCTCGGTTGAGTGGGTGGTGTCCTCGGGAGTGTGTGGTGTTCCCGGGAGTGTGAGTGATGGACTTGGGGTGGGTATGGTGTTCTCGGGAGTGTGGGTGGTGTAGTCGGGAGTCCGGGCATTGTCCTCGGTAGAGTTGGCGGTGTCCTTGGGAGTGTGAGTGGTGTCCTCGTGAGTGGGCGTGGTGTTCTCGGGAGTGTGGGTGGTATCCTCAGGAGTGTGAGTGGTGTTCCCGGTTGAGTTTGCAGTGTCCTCAGGAGTGTGTGGTGTTCCCAGGAGTGTGAGTGGTGTTCTCGGTTGAGTGGGTGGTGTTCTCGGGAGTGTGAGGGATGTCCTTAGGAGTGGGTATGGTGTTCTCGGGAGTGTGAGTGATGTCCTTGGGAGTGGGCGTGGTATTCTCTGGAGTGTGAGTGGTATCCTCGGGAGTGAGTATTGTGTCCTCGGCAGAGTGGGTGGTGTCACAATTTACCACAACTTGATCCAATTCGAATGACATTTTGTCATTTAATTGGATTGGATTGTGGTTTCACGACGCACTCGGCAGTTGAAGAAATATGGCGTCGCCTGCCTCTCACCCTGACAGGAAAGGCGGGCAACGTGGAGAATCGAACCCCGTACCTCTGGCGTCACAATTTGACACTCACTACTGTCTCTCGCCCCCTATCCTCCACCGTCATCCAGTGTCAGCGTGTTGTTGTGGCGGTGTCAGTTGTCCATGAAACACGTGGCGACACGTGATGCTCCGCATTGTGCCACGTAGCAGCAACCTGTCAACATTTAGCGCTTCGGAAAGTGACAAGGAATATGCTCTGTTTGGTGGAGGCGAACATGAGACGTGTGAAAATATAATTAGCCAGCCGAAGTCGCTCGCTCTGGATCGACCCCCACCCAGCCTGACGCCAAGCACGTTCACGCTCACCTTTGCTGCAGAAACATCCACTGTCATGAGGCATTCAGTGCCATTGTCGGATCATTAAATACACTATATGAGGGTAAATGCCAAGTGCAGATGCATTCATATTGAACCTGTACATATCAAATTGACATTTGGCTTATCTCATCAGCGATCACCCAATCAAACATAGCATATTCAATACACGATGCTTATGAAGTGTTTGTTTTTTGCCTGGGGGTATTCGCCGGTCAGCTGGTATCCGAAAGAAAACACTTGGTAGAAAGGTGGCTGTTTTTCGGAGCATGCTCTGACACTTGACAACCATAGCTGTCCAACTTGACGTGTATTGTGGTGGTTCTCGACTCACTGAAGCTCATTTTTCATGTCTAGTGGTGTACCTGTGTCCATGATTGATTGAATTTGGTGATGCTGATGTAATCTTTGAGCGATCATAGATCCTCGTCTCTTTCTTTATGCTTAAATGTGGTCAAATTTGATTTTGCCAGTGAACTCACGAGTGCAGAAGTTAAGAATATTGTTCTGTGCTCGATGAGGTTGTGTCTTACCGTAGGTACCGTGTATCGAGATGTGGTGCCTACTCAATAACATCACAACAATCGGGCTCAGCGTGTAGCGTGACAATTCGTGACTAGTGTGGACAGTGATGTAGGAGTGGCTGAAAAGGTTTGGAGTGGAGGAGGGCAATGTTCAAGGGCGCCAGACCTTTAACGACAATATCGTGTCAATCTTACAAAGGGAAGGAATTAAAATCAAACGATGTTGGAGAGCAATGTCTTCCAACATGGAACTGCCTCCGCAATCAGTGGTGATTGCAGATACCGCCGCAAATGGTCCACATTAGTGCGTATTTTGGAGGCACTTGCGCCGCCAATAAAGTATCCTTAGCCGTGCTCCTGGGAGGAGCCGCCAGCTATGGAGGCTTTAAACGTCCAATAGCATTGGAACTAGGAACGTAACTTTCTTTACAACTGCGGGCACCGCAGCACCCACTATACTGGAGCGTTGCTGTGCACCTAATGGCCTGTTTACATCGGACTGAATTTCCACTTTTCATCGCTGAATTCGGCGATGAATAAGGCGCTTAATTCAACGGCAAGCTTCACGGTGACGTCACGGCTGACAGTGTGACGTAGGATGGACCTCAAATCATTGAATAGATTGTCAGGGACGATGTCGCAGTCGTCGGCGGAAAAATCGTATCCTTTACAATGTTTCCGAGTCGACGCGGGCGAAAGCGACGCCCGCAGGAGTTTATTTTTGCCGAAAAGTATCATCATTGGCATGCTGGCTCGATCATATTTTTGCCTTCTTATTCATATCGTTATCATCTCTGTGTTGCTCGTTGCGATGAGGAAGGCCAAGCATTATTTCACTGGAAAAATATGCAGGGGATTTTTCTTTGCTGGATGTTCGCAGTCTCACTATAGGCTGTGCACCCTATATAGCCGGCAGGATGTAGGCGGCAGGAGTAACGGAGGTACCGTTGGTGTGCGTCCTGACCTTGGTGTAAGTCACGTACGGTGTGCGGAACTCGCCCTCTAGTTCATGTTGGAATGGCACGGACCTCATCCAAGCGCGTCTGGCGGCTTCTCGTTTCTCCCGTTCCCTTCTTCTCACCAACACCGGTAGGCGGAGGTGAAGGACGCGATGGTATTCATCGAGTGCTGCTTAATGAATTGGCGAACGGTGCACCTATGTTTCGTACACTTCACAGAGCGAACAACCGCTGAGCGATGAAGCGCACTATTATGAGTGCAATGAGACGAAATCGGCTGATATGCTAGCGAAATGTGAGGATGTAGCATACAATGATGCGCTGGCATCCGCCGCATTAACTCCGGTTGACGGATGACGTCATCAATTATAGTATGACATTGGCCGACGTCGAGCAACGTTAAATTCGTCGCCGAATGCAGTGATGAAAAGTGGCAATTGCGCACGGTGTGAACGGGCTTTAAGAGTCATAGTATACGGCCTGATGGCGAATGGGACAGCCCTAGTCGCGGAAAGTCGTCTCAAATATGTCATCGATCCGACAATATTGTACGCATGTCTCATCGATCTGACAATATTGTACGCATGTCCCATCGATCAAATTGCTCAGACAAGCGCGCTGCAAGCCACAACCGATGCCCGCTACGAGTGGGTGGCCGGCAACAAGATGGTCCTCAGCACTTCCAACTGTGATGCACCGCACCTGGTCACTACAAAGAAGTCCTTCACGTTGCCAGACATCAGCATAATATGGGAGAGCATCCCAACCGTGGACAGCTGCAAACTGCTGGGCACCTCAGTTGGCAGGAGCACACCCGCAGCATTGTCTCCAAAGACCCCAGGGCTCCCTATGTGCTCCGCGTTATGAAACAGCCCCCCCCCAACACACACACTGAAGAACTCGTGCAGGTGGGTCTACTGCACCTACCATTGCTGGAATTTTATGCGCATGTGTTTATGCATGCGCTTGGGCTTGATGCGCAGAGTGAGGCTTGGTATGACGCTTTCCTCAGAAAGCCAGCCGTGCTGCACCTCACACCTCTCCTAAACATTCTCGCTATAGAACAGCAAGCAGGTGAAAGACACTTTTGCACATATGCAGATGGTCCACACAACGTTCTGTTAAATGTATATATCAGTAGTATCGCTCATCCCACACAGAGTTGCAGTTGCCGGAACAAGCGATTGGCGTTTTGTATGGCTGTATGCACGTGCTATGTGACCTCATTGTGTAAGCAGTGTTGTGTGGAATATGTCGTCGTCATCGTCGTCGTCGTAATCGCTCTCTCTCTCCCACTTTCTCTCTCTCTTCTTTCTCTCTCTAAAATATCTTGTAGTCTTTTCAACAGCGGGTGTTGTTTTACCATGAACGAATCGAAGGCCGAACAATATATCATGCAGAATATTCTAGCCAATTTCAGCGCGACGATCGCAGGATAAGCCTGGAATGGCAGCCATCAATAATCGTCAACTATCCAATGCATCTGCTCCAGCAGTCATGGATTTCTATGCTTTGGGTCGCGAACACCGCTGGATGCGGCCAACTTGATGCCAACTGAGGACGCTGCTGCTTAGTGTTATCGCACCACTTAATGCACGCTTACTGGCACTGATATCGACGGCGGCGGCGATCCTCGGTCGGCGGTTCTTAGGTGTGGGCGTATCTTGGTGGCCATTGTGGCTGGCGGTTTGTGCCGTGAGCTGCGGCAACTTCATTGGGTGCGGATCGTGAGAGGTTATTGTTTGCCACCATCGCAGCAGCTTCATTGACCCAGTGGTTCGGCTGGAAATCTCAACGTTGAGGGCAGGAGAGCAAAGCGATTGTGAAATAGGATTCTAACCACTCTCACTCCATGGACTCTACGGAAAAGGTGAAAAGGTGACTGAAAAGGTGTTGGAAGGCGGGGAAGAATGGTGGATTATCGAGTGACGACTTGTTGATGTGCATGGATTCTACATCCTTTCTGAATTTTGGATGCGATGAGATATCTCGTGAATCGCTTTGGCATTGTCAGTCAGTGGTAACAAAAGGTACTTAACCGAAATATAGTTTGTAATGGAAGTTCATCCGGTTAAGGTAATCAACTATATAGTTTTTCTCTTCTTGCTTCGATTATAAAGTTCGGTAGCGGTAGCTTCGTTGTCATGGACCCCGGCTGGAAGTTTCGTTCGAAATCTGAACCACTGGTAGCTGGTACTTTTGGTGGGCCCGGAAGAAGCAACCAAATTTGATGGTGAAGTAATTTCGAACCCGGTTGGTAGTATAAAACAGTGTTAAACAGTCATGATGCTTTTCACGGAATTTAACTGTTTTAGCAATAACCATGTTCTTCTCACTGTGTCCTATAGCTGCCATGCGACACCATTTTACTTTCCACTGGTAATCCTGTGTGTGCCGGATGACCTTTCGATACTGAGAGGGCCAACTCTCCCTTTCGAGCAGCCACACTCCCACCATTCCGTCATATCCGACATTTGCATTGTTATCTGGCAGCAGGTCAGGGGCGTCGTTGGGCGGCAGAAATGGCACTTGATTAGCCTAACGGTGCTATACTGTTTGAAGGCTTCTCGTTACTGGGGTGACGCCCTATCTCACACATATATAGAATACTTCTGCTGGAGGGCCCCGCCAGTGGACATGCGGAGAGTCCGCGCGCCACGGACCTATAGAATACTTCTGCTGGAGGGCCCCGCCAGTGGACATGCGGAGAGTCCGCGCGCCACGGACCTATAGAATACTTCTGCTGGAGGGCCCCGCCAGTGGACATGCGGAGAGTCCGCGCGCCACGGACCTATAGAATACTTCTGCTGGAGGGCCCCGCCAGTGGACATGCGGAGAGTCCGCGCGCCACGGACCTATATAATATTTCTGCTGGAGGGCCCCTCCAGTGGACATGCGGAGAGTCCGCGCGCCACGGACCTATAGAATACTTCTGCTGGAGGGCCCCGCCAGTGGACATGCGGAGAGTTCGCGCGCCACGGACCTGGGCACAGATCAATCCCGCCACACATTCCCTCCCCTTGCCCCCGTAATACTGAAATTATGGTTATAAAGCCATACAGTGCTGAGGCTTAATGAAAGTCAAAGAGCCATCTGGGCTAAACCTGCCAAAGGAAGATACAATATGAGGAAAAAGGGGACTAAAGACCCTAATTAATGTTATATCCTGAGTTATAAAGAAATGATCTACACTCATTGCGTTTCTCTGGCTGGCAGTACCACTAGCTGTCTCCTCAGCATTACCAGCCCGAAGACAGGAGATGTATTTACTGCCAGGTACATCTATCGCTATTATAATTTCCCATTTATAAACATAATCAAGATACCTACTAGTATCATTCCCACCCAATTCAACTGAATTGCTATCACCGTACTGTACAAACTACGTTTATTGAACCCAATTAATTTATCCAGCTCGTTCTAGACTACCATAAACCCGATTGTGTTTCCATGGTCATTCTCATCACTGGAATTGACACACGGAGGACCAGCGTGCTGTCGAAGCGACCAAACTTTAATATATGTCCACATTTTCAGCCGGCTGCTCAATCCTTCCGGTCGAAACTCACCAGACCAGCTGCTCGCCATGGGAACAGGGGTAGGGAGTCTGATGTGTGAAACCGTGTGCCCTGGACAGATGTGGTGGAGCCACTGAATAGCTATGCTCTATTATGTACGCAGCGAACGAGAGGATGAACAACGCGTCACCGACAAACTGTTGTGTCGCGGTGATGCCACATGTGTGACGGTATAATGTCACAACTGGCCACCGAGAAGGGCATATTTTGTTCTTTGGACGATGCACATCAGCATAGGCATCGCCAGGGATTTTCGATAGGGTGACGAGAGGTGTCTAAAGCAGAACTTTCCTATGCAATACATGTAATTCCCTCACAGTGCGCAAATAGTGCTTTTGAGTGATGATAATATTGTCTAAGCTAACTTCTAACTCGTCCATGGTATTGCTTTGAAATCCGCAGGGGCGGCGCGAGGTATGTAAGCATAAAAAAGCAACACATAATGAGTAGTTCCGTTTGAATTATATATACCCTCCATTACGCTGTACCAGTCAATCGATGGACCAATTTATTGGGAGCATGCTAGACTGTGCCAGACTATCCGACTTGGCACACCAATTAATTTAATGTCGTGTGCGGAAAGTCCTCCATCACCCCTTCTAGAGACCCCTGATCAAGCCCGTAACATGCATCTCATCCTTGGCGACACAAACTCGTTTAAATGGCTCTGAAACGGCACTGCAGCCACTATCCCAAAACATATTTCTGGTGACTCCCTCGAAATCGATCCCACGTGACTGTCAAACTAAACCCTCGATATTCCACTGGTTTATCGGGCATTTCTCTAGATCCACCTCTTGTGCTCTACTTTAGCACAATTCCCCGGTGACACCCCTGAATCAGCAATTTCACCGCCCATGCAAAGTCTCTGATTGCACCTATGAATCAGCACCTTATCCTTCCAGACACAAAATACTGGAAACGGTCCTGAATTGGCACCTCCATCAGAGTGACCCCGGACGATGCCGATGAATTTGGCCGTAACTGGCATCGCCGTCAACTCTCCACCCCCACCCCCACCCCTATGATATAGTTACGCTGTCGCCTCTGCATCGACATTTCCATCCCTTGCTCCGGTGCACACGGTTGGCGCTTGTTGTAGTAAACTAACTACATTGCTGACGTCGGTAGACTTGATCCCATTCATGTGGCCTTTTCACTCGCTGAGCAGATATTTTCTCGAGCAACGCAGCGAGAGCTACCACTAACTCGGAAACCTCATTTTTGATCAGTGAAACCGACATCTTCCCCCTTCCCACACTAACTACACACATCCACACACACTCATAATCGTCCTCAAATAGTGCATGTCGGAGTACCTGTAGAAGAAGGCCTCGTGTCCCACCTGCGCAGTTCAACTGTTTAATTTTTTTTTACTAGACATTAAACGCTAAATCAGATGCACATTCTGGATGGGTTGATGCCACATTTGGCACGTGTCCGTAAGCATTTTTGACATCTTGCTTGTGTATTAAACATAATTCTGGCTGAATAAATAATCTGGCTAATATAATAAATATTGACATATTTTGACAGATGTATTATCAACAAACTTCCATTAGAAAGATAAGTCATGGACAGTATACTCTTCATCACTGCTTTAATTGCGTTCATTTTAAATACTAGGATGTAGTAAGCTGCATTAAAAGCACGTGCCCTCCACAGGCTCAGCTAATTAAATCTGGAAGGATGGTACACTATATGTTATTCTTATCAGCTTCAAGAAGTAGACAAGTATCAAGGGTCAGACAAGGGTCAGGCTGTAGGATAACATTTGCTAGAGGTAGTTAATGCCTAAAATATATTTCAACTTATTTTCACTGACCAAAAAGTGTATATTAAACATCACACCGATTCCACGCATTGATAAACAATGTATATTTTACTAATCCATGAAAACCACCATTGGAAATTTTGCGTACTTTCCGGCAATTCAAGAGTGCACATTGTAAATAAAATAGCGACATTAAAATACACCTGTAAATTTTGTCTTGTAAGATTCTGGGATTGTGGTTGTTCAGTCAGACCACGACCCTGTCTCAATACAGTCCTTATATGTGTCTTGAAACACATTTCATGACCAAATAAGGCAAGATGCAGCTGACCGGAATGACTATGTGGATCGAATGAAAATTAATTGGGGAAATTTAAATATTATAATCGTATACTTATAACATTAAAAATATAAAATGTGAACCAGATGAAGCCCTTAGATCAAAAGAAGGTCCAAGCTAGGACAATGCTATTGTCATCAAAACACTTAGTGCCATTTGAGGATTTTGAACAGAAGGAAATATATAGTAGTAGATTATATCCTCTAAACGTGTACATGCCAGAATCAGGTCAGATTAGCGAGATATGATCCGAAGCATCCACAAGGTACATGTATCTCGGCCGTCCTGAAAGCAAAAGTACAAACTATTACCAAACAAAAAAGGCCTAGCCAGGGATGTTCTGCAAGAGGACTTTATATCTGATGCGGCTAGGATCCCAAAACTATTTTGAATGATTTTGTGTTCTCCGAATATTTTAAGAGATGCCTCGAGATTCTAAAAAATGCACTTAAACTTGAAAACAGAACATTTCAAACACAGTGGATGGAAACATTCGGCTTTCTTTTTGTGGCACTCCTTACCTTTCCCTGAACGCAATCAGTTGAAGAAATTATCAACTTCAATAGTTCGCATATTTCAAGGTATTTGACCTCGAAGGCATCGGTGATCTTGACCTTTGTACGTGCCACTCTCTAGACTAAATCATCAATTTGCATATCCTCAAAGCACGACATTGCCTTTGCTTTACAACCAGTTAAGAGCTACAGCTGCACCTCGACACAGACACGCTTAGCCTGGCCTGGGTCGTGGACCAAATGGACAGATCAATATGCCACAAGCAGCTCCAAATATTGAAGGGTGTATCTGTATCTTGCCATTCACTGCGTCTCTGTCTTGTTAAAAAAAAAGTTGGTGGTAGGAGTGGGGTCAAATTAAGCCTTCCTCACCGCGAGGCGTGGGAAACTCGCTTGACTCGCAGGGCTAAATTTCACGGCGTTTGTGGATTGTGTCTCCCTGCCTTCACCACCCATGATGACGCCCGTGTACTCCGGCACACCTTGATCCCCATCAGCGACCTTCGCTGACGCCGCTAGTGCTGATATCGAACGGCAAATGAAGACACCATCAGACGGTTAGCGTTCTGTCTGCCCATTATTCACCAACCTCGACACCCCAGCCACTTCGGCTGCGATCTGCACGTCGCCATTAGCCGGCGTGTGACGTCAAAGTCAATTGTGTGACGTCACGGCTGTCACTGTGACACGTGGCAGGACGTGTGCCGGGGCGCGGCCCAGCCGGATCATTTCCGGCCGGATCTGCGCCCATCGATCACCAGCCGTCTGCTGCAGTAGTGACCGAGCCTTCCGGGCCTCCCAGGCGTCCAGGTCACCAGCCGGGCCTCCCATGCCTCCCCGTGCGGCCACGTTACCACCCGGGCCTCCCATGCCTCCCGGTGCGGCCACGTTACCACCCGGGCCTACCATGCCTCCCGGTGCGGCCACGTTACCACCCGGGCCTACCATGCCTCCCGGTGCGGGCAAGTTACCACCCGGGTCTCCCATGCCTCCCGGTGCGGCCACGTTACCACCCGGGCCTACCATGCCTCCCGGTGCGGGCAAGTTACCACCCGGGCCTCCCATGCCTTCCGGTGCGGCCACGTTACCACCCGGGCCTACCATGCCTCCCGGTGCGGCCACGTTACCACCCGGGCCTACCATGCCTCCCGGTGCGGCCACGTTACCACCCGGGCCTACCATGCCTCCCGGTGCGGCCACGTTACCACCCGGGCCTACCATGCCTCCCGGTGCGGGCAAGTTACCACCCGGGTCTCCCATGCCTCCCGGTGCGGCCACGTTACCACCCGGGGCTCCCATGCCTCCCGGTGCGGCCACGTTACCACCCGAGCCTCCCATGCCTCCCGGTGCGGCCACGTTACCACCCGAGCCTCCTATGCTTCCCGGTGCGGCCACGTTACCACCCGAGCCTCCCATGCCTCCCGGTGCGGCCACGTTACCACCCGGGCCTCCCATGCCTCCCGGTGCGGCCACGTTACCACCCGGGGCTCCCATGCCTCTCCGCGCGTTGTCTCGGCGATATGATGATGCTTGAGCCACGAACACCATGGCACACATAAGTGACCGGAGAAGACTATGCATTACGGTTGTCATTCTTATCTGCTAACGGCTTCCCACTCTGAACACCTGACGTCACTGCCAGGGCATTATCACACTATGTGACAGGTTTCTGGGCCTTTGTCCGCAGTACGCTTGAGTTTTGTGGGTTTTATGTCTTTTTTTATAACCTATGTTGCTTTACTTTATCGTCTGTCCGAACACGTCTGTCCGAGCTGGGTCACATTCCTCCAGTGAACACGTCTGCTCGAACTGGGTCATTTCAGACTCCATTGAACACGTGTGACCTCGTTCGATCTCAGCTATATGCGGATTGGTGTAGTGACAGGCCTCGCCATGACCCTTCTATGCATGTTTTCTAGTGATCCCGCTGCCGTGTCACCGGCCCGTCACGTGTTGGCGCTATTTCTGGCTCTATCTTTCTCTTGCTAGTTAAAATCTGGTGGTGATCGGTCAAAATGAACGCCATCCCCACGCACGTTCATGATGAATACCGGCCATGAATATTGTCATACATCTATATTCAAGACGTCATTCAGCTGTACTCCCGTCAACCCCTTGCCAGTCAACTCTACTATTCCTATCTCGCCTACTCTCCTGAACTCGGCCCTCCTCATGGTACTCTACCTATAACACTAACGCATACATACACACGTACACAGCCGACACCACCAACACGGTGGTGTGCTGGTGAAATTCATCCCACACGCGCACATGTTGTCATAGGCGTAATGGTGACACACGAACGCAAGCATTACCAACACTGGTCGGCCCAAAACACGGTGGTGCGCGGCGTGGCTGACTTCAGTCCACAGGTAATTAATTACTCGGGTCGCCTCGCCCCCGTCTCGCACACATTAGCCTGGGGCGGGCACGCGACGCGCTCCCTTCGCGAATGGAAACAAGCCGTCACCACGCGATAGTCGCCGTCTGCCGGTCATGCACTGATGGTGACTGGGTCACGGCGACCCAGTCACGTGATCATGGGCTGTGCGACAGGTCTCTCTCTTTCTCTTTCTCGCTCTCTCCATATATATGCATATATACATACATATATATATATATATATACATATATATATATATATATATATATATATATATATATATGTATATATATATGTATATGCATAAATTATATTTAAAAAATACAGAGCGACGCCGGCCTGATCGCCGGAAGGTGTTGTCACTGTGCTCATCACCTGTGCTGTGTGGATGACATCCCGCCGTAATTGAGTGGGAACTATTCCGAAGCCGGTAGAACTGTAGCCGGTCATTAATACCATGGGCCATATCAGTTTCAGCGGAACGTCGTAAGGGTCGTAAGGTTAAACTTTACGGAACTAGCCGGGCGCAGCTACGAAGTTGGTGACCAGCCTCAGCTCAGCACTGAGAGGAACATACGTATCTGGCTGCAACAGGCTGGGAGACATTCCTCGAAGCCAACAACACGACTTAAGACTAAAGGCAGATTATGATATCGTTAATTTAATAAGACAAAAGTGTTGGACTGCGAGCGTTGTGACCATCCAAGCCACGTGGAAGACGTCGATCGGGTGAGGACATATAGTTGATCCAATTAGCGTTCATGGAGTGAAGCATGTGCATGCGCATGCTTCACGCCGTAATTAACACTTCCAGTAAATCTAACCGTGTATCACGATAAGTGTAGCAACTGCGACTGAATAAAAATGTATCCAAACAAATATACAAATATATTAATATAGACATATATATATATATATATATATATATATATATATATATATATATATATATATATATATATATATATATATATATACATATATATATTTGTGTGTGTGTGTGTGCGTCATATATAATAACATACAATAATGTAAGCATAATATGTACATATGTTTTCGGACACGGCGGCCACGTTGTTCGGGTGTCCCGGTGGGTGCCGAACGGGCAGTCGCCGCCGTCACAACCGTGGCGCGCGCGCGACAGTCGGACGGCGCGCGCTGCCATCTCTGACCGCCACCAACTTGGGCACCGGTCGGCGCACCGCCGCAGCAACCGCGGCCGCCCCCGGCCGGGACGAGTGCCACTTTTTGGGCCATTCTGGCCCACAAGAGCAAGTGCCCATTGTCCATTCGAGCAATGGGCAATTGCTCGAATTTCTACGTTTGTCAAAACTCGATAGTTCTACCGTAGATCGTCCGCAAAATGTTCCCACCGTTCGAAAACAGTATTTTATCTTTCGTATGACAGCATCCGTGTCCATAAACATACTCAGCAAGTCATATGATTAAAACGTGCTTTTCTGCGTACTTGCAAACACGCAATTCCATTCTCAGGTTCTAAGTATCCTCATTCTTCTTCCGAGGCTCGAAAACAATATTTTTCCTATCATTGAATTGTTCAGATCCGACCACAACCCGCACTGTACCACTCGAGTGGCGCCGCGCTCGTTGTGGCCAGACGCCCGGCGACTCCGGCCGACTAGGCTGGTAGTTTGCGTTCAGTTAGGTGCGCCGGGGAATTTATTTATCCAATTGTAATGTGTGGACTGAAGTTTCGGAGAGAGTGGTTCGCTCCGAACGAGACTCGCGGGAACCGTGCGTTCGGGCCTTTCCTGCTATTGTCGCCGGACTCGACGTAGCTTGCACAAAGACGGTAACGTATCTTGCATATTCATCTGCATATCTAATATGCTGTCTCTCCTGTGCTGCAGCAGTGCGATCGAAAATTGTTTCTACGTGGTGATAACACATATGTTGTACCGAAAAATAGTTTCATTCCTATCAACGTTGGAGTGAAATTGCACTCAGCGCTGAAGATGCCAAGAGTCTCCAAGTCGCCAACATCCCGTGTCATCACTGATGATCGCTCCGCCTGCCCCGACGCCATCCATCCCCTGATCATACTCCCCGGCATGCGCGTCCATGACTGCTGATGACGAGTTATTCGACCAGGACATCAAACTGCTATAGATCCATCAGCGAGCACATTCAGCACTCTTCAGCACCTCGTATTGCAGGGAGGGAGAGAGTCGAAGTTTAGAGGTTTAAGCGGCCGACGATCTCTGCAGGGGAATCAAACAAAGAGCTCCTACTTCGAAACACGGTTGGGAAGAATATGCATACGCAATCGGTCTGGTAGTGCTACAGCTCCTTGAATGCTACGACGAACAACTGCGATGCGTCCTCACCCGCACTGCAGGCGGGACTCCGACCTCTGAGTCGGAAACAGAGGTTCTCTCAGCCATCCGAAGGCTGGCGGCATGTGAGGAGAGCACCATGATGGTGCGATCCACGCAGCAGGAAGTCGATGGGCCAGTTCGGGCCTTCAGTGCCAGGATTCAGGGCCAAGCAGGCAGTTGTAAGTTTAACCTCAGCTGCCCAGGATGCCAGGATCTAGTACACTACACGTACATATATATATATATATATATATATATATATATATATATATATATATATATATATATATATATATATATATATATATATATATATATATATATATATATATATATATATATATACCTATATATATATACCGGCACTGGCAAAGCAGTGTGGACGGCACCGTTAGCCGTGATCGTGCATACAGTGCGTCGTGAATCACCCAATAAACACTCGGATCGCCGCTTTGGTACTGGAGAATTAAGCCATCGAGCTGGTGTGGCGAGGAGTTGGCGTGCACACACGAGTCCGCGCACGAATAGCGTGCTTTCAGTGCGTGGCCGAGCGCGGGGCGGCTGGCGAGGACGTCGCTGCGGAGCCGCGCCACCGTCCGCCCGTGACGGACACCGTAGACGTGCCCGCGGACAATGGGGACAGGAGCCCAGCCGCGCCACCGTCCGCCCGTGACGGACACCGCAGACGAACCCGCGGACAATGCGGACAGGAGCCCAGCCGCGCCACCGTCCGCCCGTGACGGACACCGCAGACGTGCCCGCGGACAATGGGGACAGGAGCCCAGCCGCGCCACCGTCCGCCCGTGACGGACACCGCAGACGAACCCGCGGACAATGCGGACAGGAGCCGAGCCGCGTCACTGTCCGCCCGTGACGGACACCGTAGACGTGCCCGCGGACAATGGGGACATGAGCCCAGCCGCGCCACCGTCCGCCCGTGACGGACACCGCAGACGAACCCGCGGACAATGCGGACAGGAGCCGAGCCGCGCCACTGTCCGCCCGTGACGGACACCGTAGACGTGCCCGCGGACAATGGGGACAGGAGCCCAGCCGCGCCACCGTCCGCCCGTGACGGACACCGCAGACGAACCCGCGGACAATGCGGACAGGAGCCGAGCCGCGTCACTGTCCGCCCGTGACGGACACCGTAGACGTGCCCGCGGACAATGGGGACATGAGCCCAGCCGCGCCACCGTCCGCCCGTGACGGACACCGCAGACGTGCCCGCGGACAATGGGGACAGGAGCCGAGCCGCGCCACCGTCCGCCCGTGACGGACACCGCAGACGTGCCCGCGGACAATGGGGACAGGAGCCCAGCCGCGCCACCGTCCGCCCGTGACGGACACCGCAGACGAACCCGCGGACAATGCGGACAGGAGCCGAGCCGCGTCACTGTCCGCCCGTGGCGGACACCGCAGACGAACCCGCGGACAATGGGGACAGGAGCCCAGCCGCGCCACCGTCCGCCCGTGACGGACACCGCAGACGAACCCGCGGACAATGCGGACAGGAGCCGAGCCGCGTCACTGTCCGCCCGTGACGGACACCGTAGACGTGCCCGCGGACAATGCGGACAGGAGCCGAGCCGCGCCACCGTCCGCCCGTGACGGACACCGCAGACGTGCCCGCGGACAATGCGGACAGTAGCCGAGCCGCGTCACTGTCCGCCCGTGACGGACACCGCAGACGAACCCGCGGACAATGCGGACAGGAGCCGAGCCGCGCCACCGTCCGCCCGTGACGGACACCGCAGACGTGCCCGCGGACAATGCGGACAGGAGCCGAGCCGCGTCACCGTCCGCCCGTGACGGACACCGCAGACGTGCCCGCGGACAATGCGGACAGGAGCCGAGCCGCGTCACCGTCCGCCCGTGACGGACACCGCAGACGTGGCCTTCATCAAGTGTCACAGTTGACAAAGCCCCGGACTGACGAAACATTCTGTTTTTCCTGACTCCTTTTCGAATTGAGGCCTCTTGAACAAAAGGCTCATTTTCCTAACTACTCTATGCCTTTCTACTGAACATGCTCACCATATTTTATGTGCTTAAACAACTAAAGGTGTTTGCATCCTTCTTGCAATACAAGAGGCGCATGCCGTTTCGTACATATTCAGCCTATCTATTTCGCGTTGTACGGCCATAACGGTCGTTGCACCCTAAAGTGCAAATAACGATCAATCACTGTGCCTTTCCGACGGGAGAACGACGTCCAAACGTTTTGTGCGTGTCTGCCTTCGATGACATATAGTTTTAGTGCGAGATATGACGTGGCATTGAACATTATATCAAATTCCACTACATTTTTACACAAAAAGTAACATATGAAGCTGCGTTAGGCCGGGCCTTAAATCGGCCCCTCTCCCGGCAGGAGGGGGGCAGGGGGAGGGGGGAGAGGACGGATATCCGCCCTCTGTCTCCATGGTCTCAGGAACTATGGGATCCAGAGAAGAAAAACAAATGTAGTCGGATAGCCCATGGCGATTCCGGAGGAACGGAGCCAGGATTGTATACTTCCATTTTTCGAAATAAATATTTAAAAAAACGCCACTACGGCATTCGTGGCACTTTTGATGCTACGGATGATATCACTTCTTGGGTTGTGTTGTTTACTTTATTTTTGAACTTAATACTGTCTTGGTATCAGGACGGAAAGGCAAATTGTAATCCTACTTAGAAAAGTAGACGGGTAAACTTTTGAAAGTTCAGTTTTCACAGGTTGCGAAACGGTTTCCTATTGTTAAGTTCCTTTTCGAACAGGTAGGACATACCTATAAATTCACCAGATTCCAATTTAACCACCTAAGAAAAGGCGCGGTTCGACGATTGTGGTTTTACCCATAAAGGGATAATAACGGTGAAAGATAACGTCAGTGAAGACCACAATTCCGAGACATCAAGACTATAGCTTTGTTAGCTCTGTTGAGATCAGCAATCTCTGACTGTTTCATGTAAATATATGCATTCAGGAATGCGTGAAACGTCCTAAAATTGTTCCACTATCGCGAAAGAACCGGAGTGGTAGGCGCAATTCCCCTATGTGATACCGTGACACGTCTTTTATTGCGCACCGCAAGACAGCGATCCGCGCGTATAGCATGTGGCAATCACAGGGTATGCCAATTTGCAGCTGATGGATATGCATGAGATGAGAAGCACTATTAATATACAATATACTATGTCACTATACTATGTACTATTCATACTACTAAGAATTATTTGCATGAGCTTGGAGCTAAATAAATATAGGCGAACAGGTTTTTTTAAAAATGTCCGCCACCCAAGATCAGGTGACCAGGAGTGCCACCTCCTCTTACCCAACGACTGTAAGCACCTTACATTAACACCATAAAATAAACAGTAAAGTCGCGGCACTCCCAGCAAAGAGATGGAAGGCAAATAAACAAGCATACAAAGCACCGGGAGCAATAATACTAATGATAAAGAATGCAGTTAGGAGTCATACCCAAAGGAGGCATATGACTGACCCTGGATCCAACCCAACAAGAATTTAGGGTCTAAACCATAATGTTAGCAGCTGGTTTGTGAACAGATAGTAGTTAGCACTCCTGATTTGTAATGATTTTTTAAACTTTGGCTCCTCCCACAGCTCCATCCAGCTAAGCATGGGCCTGTTGCTGGGTGGAATGTGAGAGGAACCAGTGGTTGGGTGTTTTCAACTTTATATATAGTTAAGTGCAAATACACACACACACACACATACACACATACACATACACACACATAGACATAATCACGTGACAACACATCAGCACACATACATACACACACATACACACATACACTCACATGCCAGCATCCCTGTACAAACCTACACACACAGAAACAATTTATCTCCTAAGTAGTTTAATATCTGCTGAAGAAGTATGTCTTAATGTGATTTTTTAGAATAGTCATGGAATTTGGTATCTCTGAATGCAGAAAATGCTTTGCTATGATGGAATTCCAAAGCTTGGGTCCAAAACATTCAGTGGTGAAGAGACGATAATTTTTGTTTCATTAGCTGTGTTGGAAGTGGTTTTGTAATCTTGTGGAATATGGGGAATCAAGCAATGATGTGAAAAGGGGTGTGATAGAATGAGGTAGCTGATGATGAATGCATTTTTGCATAATAAGCAACATTTGAAGTTTTGCTAGATCTTGGACTTTTAAAATTTTGCATTTCTTAAAGATAGGGTTTGCACTCTGGGGGGGGGGATACACCCTCAATAATACGCATCACTCATTTCTGAAGTAACAATAATTTGTGTGTCTGATTATCATAGTTTGCACGAAAAAGAAAACAGCAATAATTTATATATGGAATAATTAATACATTATACAATTTTAGGAGGTGATTTTCCCTAGGAGATGATTTAAAAAAATCATTCCTATGTTGCGGCTTATTATGTTTGAGACACTGCTGATATGGGATGCAAATTTCAAATTTTCATCTACGTATACACCAAGGTATTTTACCGGATTCTGATGTAAAATAGAAATTCCATTAAATTCAATCTGGATATCAATATCTGCTTTTTTAATGTTATATATATATAGGATACAGTTTTGGATTAATTTAATAACAACAGATATTAATGTAGCAATTGCGAAGTTTTTGGGAAGGAATTTATGATCTTGTAATGAAGCTCTGTACAGTCAGTGCTATTGAAAAGATGGCAGTGTCATCAGCATATATAAATGTCTAACATTCTACATGTAAATTTACAATATCATTTGTATATATTATAAAGAGTAAGGGGCCTAAGATTGAGCCTTGTGGCACATCCATGTCAATTTGTCTGAAAGTAGAGGTACTGCTATATATTGCAGTAACTTTTTTTAAACATATTTTTTTAAAAAACTTGTGTTCTTCCTGATAAATATGACTATATTCTTTTGATTGCATTTCCCCTTACACCATATTTTTCCACTTTTGCACACAATATTACTATGTCAACGGTATCAAATAACATTCGTAAGTCAAGGTAAATTCCTACGACATATTCAATATTTTCAAATTCATTAGTGATCAGGCTCTGTATTAAGAGTAGAGGCATGTAAGTGGGCCTCTCTTTTCTGAAACCAAATTGCTTATCAGAAAGTAGGTTATGTAGGGTGAAATGTTCAAAGAGTTGGTTGTAGATTATCTTATCCTAATATTTTTTATATATATGGAAGAATACTAATTGGTCTGTAGTTACTAAATGTTGATGGGTCACCTTTTTTGTAGATGGGCTTTACAAGAGCAATTTTGAATGGCTTGGGGATGGACATAAAGACATAAAGAAAAAGACAGCAACCGACCACAAGGGCCCTTCTGGTGCACTCTGACACGAACCAGTGCCCACCAAATCGCCAATCAGCCCTCCCTGTAATACTGAAAAGTAAGCCCTCTATTCTTATAATGATTATCTATGCTGTTTTTAAAGATGTTCAATGTTCTGCTACGACGATGTTTTCTGGCGCTGGTTCCAGTGTTCCACTACCCTGTTGGTGAAGAAAGTTGCCTTAACCTTGTTCTGCTGTGGTTAATTTAATTTGAATTAGACCTCTAATTGCATCATTTCTGTTAAACAAACATTCCCCAAGGTATCCCCTCTCCAGACCATGACAAATTAAAGACCTCGAGAGATCTCCCTCAGCCTTCTATATCTAAGGAAAACAATTCAATTTCTCAATCTTCCTCAACCAGGTTCCTATGCCATAACCATTTAGCCCTCTTGACCTCCAAAAGCCAACAATCTTTCAAGCAGAGACCAAGCTGGAGCAGATCCAAAGGGCCTGACGATGCACAGTAAAGCTTCCGATCCTCCTCACTCGAGAACATTCCTATTTATTGCCCCGAGCATCTCAGTGCCTCTCCTGGCTTCCTTGGTCTGTCGATGCCCCCAATTTTGTGTTAGAAAACACCCAAATCCTTCTCCTGTTGAGTCACAAGCACTGGCCACCCATCAAGAGGAGCCTCAAGCTGCTACCACATGCATGATTTCACTTACAAAGTTAAATCATTGCCATCTTCGGACCACTCACAAGTTCGTCTAAGTCTTTTGCAGCGAGAATGCTCATCCTGACCTGTATTGCCCCAAAGACCTTCAAACATCTGCAAATTCAAAACTGTACTGCTTAGGCCACTTTCAATGTTATTTACAAATATAATGAACAGTAATGGCCCTAGTACTGACCCCTGGGGGACTCCACTAAGAACATTTTGCCATGATGACTTTGTACCATTTAGCATCACTCTTTGCTGTCTATCTGAAAGCCACAACTCTATCCATTTTAAGATGCTACCTGCAATACCATGGGACTGAAGCTGTATCATTAACCGTTTATGGGGTACCTTGTCAAAGGCCTTACTAAAGTCAAGATATGCTACATCAACCTGATTTCCCTGATCAAATTGTTCTGTGGCGAAGTTCAAAAAGTCCAAGAGGTTTGGAGACACGATCGTCCTTTTCTAAATCCATGTTGAGTATCTTGAATCAATCTGCTACCTTCCAGATAACTAACTATTCTATCCTTGATAATTGATTCGAGTACCTTGCGACTAGGGATGTGAGACTTATTGGCCTATAGTTTTCAACTTTCCCTCTTTCTTCTTTCTTGAAAATAGGAACTACATTTGCCCTTTTCCAATCGGTTGGAATTTCATTATGTGAAACTGATCTACAAAATATTATACTAAGTGAAATGCCAGTTCCTTTTCAGTTTCCCGCAACACCCTAGCATAAATATCATCAGGTCCTGCTGCCTTATTTGGCTTTATTTTCCTGATATGATTGTAAACAACATCACTACCAATAAATCAACATCATTTGTCAGATCCCATGTATCTGAACTATGGTGTACGGTCGGCGATTGGTCATATCTTCCAATGTAAACACTGATTTGAACTGCTTGCTCAGCTCCTCAACCATCTCACTATCCTCACCCAATGTAGTCCCGTTTACTTCCAGTGGACCAATTGTGTGAAACTTTACTCAGCTTGTAGAAACTAAAAACTTTTACTGTCCCCATTACAGTTTCTAGCTAAATCCAGTTCCTTTGCTCGCTTTGCTGCTCTGGTTTTTGCTTCACAGTGTCTCTAGCTTTTCGATACGCCTTTAGATTAATGACATTTGAGGCTTCTTTAAAAACTCTAAATGCGTTTTCTTAGCCCTAATTGCTGTTATCACGTCTGGTACCATCTGGTTTTTTTTTTTTTTTTTTTTTTTTTTTTTTTTTTTGGGGGGTTTTTTTTTTTTTTTTTTTTTTTTTTATATTTTTTTTTTTTTTCCCTTTTTTTAGGGTTTTTAATTGGGGGTTTTTTTTTTCCCCTTTTGGGGGCCAAAAGCCGCTCTCATGCCGTTAAAGTCTGCTTGTTGAAATTTGGAACCTTACCAAATTATCCTGATAGTTTCCCCTACATGTGCCTTGAATCTAACTATGTTATGGTCACTTTTTCCCAGAGTTTCGCCTACAGTCAAGTCTTGAACCAAGTCACTTAAATCCGAGAATACAAGGTCCAAGAATGAACCATGCCTGGTAGGTTCCATACAAACTGGTTAAAACAGTCCTCTTCAAGGCATTCCTAACATTTCATGATGGACCTATATGACTGTTTAAATATCCCAGAATTCATTCCACCAAATCCACACCCAACATTTTTTTTTAAAGAAGCAATTATTGTATCTAAATTATTTTCTGTTACTGCTAATAGCACCATTGATATATCTGGGTAGGTGTGCATATATTTCAAAGCATTGATGGTGCTTTCAGGAATTTGTTCTCTCAATTTTGGTGCAATTTCTGTGACGTTTCTATTAAATCCTTCAGCTATAACTGCATAATTTTATAGAGTGATGTCCGCATCTATGTTCATTTTTCAGGGATATTATGATTCGAAGGAGTTTGCCTGAGTATCTGGTTAAGCATTTTCCATGTCTCTTTTGGATTATTTTGATGTTTGTCGAATTCCACTTCAAAATAAAGTATTTTTGTTTTTTTTTCTGATTATTGTAATCAGTGCATTTTATACCTGTTATATTTTTTCTTACTTTCAGCAGTGTGATATGTAAGTTTTTGATTAAATAATATTTGCTTTTGGTTGATTGAGCATAATATTGCAGGTGAAATGAATGGTTTTATGGAGGCTGTTCCTCTTGATATGACTTGAGTATACGTAAATTTCTCGATCCCACTCTTATATGCATTAATTAAACTGCTCAATGCCTTCTCAGGACATTTTCATCAAAAATCTCTTCCATTTCTACCACGTGCTCAATAATTCAGGACTTGAGTGGGTATTATGTGAACCACGTGGGTAATGTGATACAGCCGACACCACGCCTGGTGCAGAACCGCCTGCAGTTTTGATAACTCGTGCAAGTGCTAAATCTAGTCTGACCATCCCGCCCTGAGCTCCACAGTTCCCCAGCGCGTGTCTACCTCATCTGACACGACGGCACGTGCCGGAGAGGTTCCGGGCGACAGGTCAGTAGTGGTCGAGTGTGACGAAGCTGCCACCGCCCACACCGCCGCCGCCTGGCCGCCGGCCAGAGACTGGCCGAGCCACGCCCACCACAGTTGTCAACTTCGCCACTCAGTCACGCCCAGCGGACTGCAGCGCACCCGCTCTGATCAGGCTGCCGGCCGACGATGATGATCCCAAAATGACGTGCCCTCTGGGAACTTCCCCCGTGAAGCCAATGGGGCGGCGCAGTAAATCTCCGGGTAGCGTAACCAAAGTGTCCTTCCGTAAAGCTGCCAGCTTTTCGGTGGTGACCCAGTTCGGTTGACCTTTAGGTAGGAGGATGGGAAGGACGAGAAATACTCACCAGTGCATTCATCGTTATCACGAAAAACAACTTATGCTCTCTTTGTATCGAGAATAATTGTTAATGCGAATGTTTCAAATGTGGTAATTTTCCCGCCAGCGCCTGATGTTATTCGGTGGATAAGTAGACGTCTGCACTTCAAAGCACACATCTAGCGGAGTCCCGCCGCACCCACCTGAATTAGTCCCATGGTGTAGCTTCAGCTGGCGTGGAGAACGCGTTGCACGTCATAAGTAAACATATCTAAGGAAACAAAGTTAATTCACACTCACCATCTCAACATCACACAGTTACCAACATGCTTGTTATACATCTTAGCAATATGCTTTCCTTTTTGTTTAGGCATTGTTATGCTGGCTTGGTGGCATGTTATTTCGTGCTCCAGATAGGTCGTATGTGCTTCTTTAAATGAAATGTGGAGCAATAATTTCTCTTGGCGGTTCAATGGTGTCCATTAGGGGAAGCAGGAGAATGGAGTGCGTCATCTGCTGATCTATTTCTCAGCCCGGAAACTGGGCGTGGCTGACGATACCTACACTCGTCAGTTTCTCCGGGATAAGCGGTGCTCTGGACAATGAAGGCTGCGTGCTAGTGGTGAACACAACGCGCACATGATTGATTGTTCACTCGTCTTCCTGGATGTTTATATTCGAAATCGAGAACCTTAGCTCAGACAGGCAACACGATAAAAACGACGCCAGAGAGTGCCACAACCACACGTCCAACATGCGGAGACATGTCTGGCCACGTCACCATGCGCGGTGCAGGATGGGATTCCATCACCCGTACAGATGACACCCCTCCAGCCATATACACCACATACTGCATCATCCTCCACCCGGCCGAGGTCGAATGAGGACATAAGTGTTGGGGTATCACATGGCCACCCAGGCGGCCCCATCGATAACTCCGCCCACCCGAACACTTACAAGCAGTCCGATTGGTTGTGCAATGGCGCATGGCGTCTCTTGCAATGACGATATTCATGTGGCATCACAGTTGTGAATGTATCAAACATTTCCATATGCCGGTCGGAGGCTGCCAGGTTTGGAACAGTGTAAATTTGGAAAACAAACTCAAAATATGTAAATACATAACAAGGTTAACTCGAAAGCGTCGTGAAATTCTGCCTTTCCACATTGCTGACTTAAATTACATGTAATGGTGGAGGAACAGATGACAACGCAAAACAAGTGTCATAGAACGGCCAGAATACCCATACGCAAACGGCGAAATACATCGCATGCTCCCAGCGTTCGCATGACAAGCAGCAACACACAGCCAGGAGGCTGACGCTCCATCAGACCCACCACAACAGACGGGCACGGCGGCGGCGGCACTCCTGTACACCGGGTACTCCCGTCCAGGGATGTACTCGGTACCTGCGGCCCGACACTGTGTAACCTCTGCCAAGCATGCACAACAAATACAACATGAATACGCAATACTCCATCACTGAATCAGGCTCGACGTCATTACAGAGGGCCTCACGCCAGATGTACGCCTCACCCACTCGTTTGACAAATAATAAACATGCTGTCGATATCCAATATGCCAACAACTATACGACCTAGGGCACCAAGCCACATGAGCATTCCAGCACACAAGCCACTCAGACGAGAGTAAGCATGACCACTGCGGCACCAAGGATCACCGAGTGCACTTCGACACGGAGTGACCTCTTCCCTGCACACCACAGGCGCAGTTACAATCAACTAGGAATACAACACAAATATCACATCAATTTGCACTTCACAACCCAAGCACGAACAATAGCCAACATCAACCAGCACACCATAGGTTGCCATAGAACCAGGCAAGGGAACAGAGAATGCATCGAGAACAATAGCGATCGCCCAGTTTCGGTGTTATCGCAATCATTTGGTAGGTGTCCGCGATAAAATCCATCAGCTGGCTTATCGACGCGTCGGGAAGCCCATGCGTCGCTGGCAGGTGCGGCTCGCCGGCAACGAAAGCCATCCAGGCGATGACAGCTCGAAATACGTCAATTTCTGTACGGATGCTGCCAGGAGGAAAGTTGGCGGAGCCTCGGCGGTGAAACGCTGCAACAACAGTATCACGGCGAAGCCACCCAAGAACCACAAGGGAGGCACAGCGGAACCACCGAGAAAACGTAGCAGAACCACCATGATACCAAAGGGAACTGCAACGCAGCTATCGCGGAAAGAGCGAAACCACGAAACGAACCAAAATGGAACCTCCATAGCACAATAGCGGAGGCACCGGTATCTTGGCACCGAAGCGGAACCACCAGCCGAAGCGGCAAGCGGAAGACGAAGGACAGTACGGTCTGCAAGGTGCCGACATGCTGTGTGGGGTGGCTGTCGCCTCAAGTCCCGTGTGGGGTTACGGTGCGTTGGTGAACAGCATCGCCTCTGTGCCACACACGAACACGTCGTAGTTGTGGCCACACATGTGCAGATACTCAGCACAGTGCAGTATCCTCCGTAGTAGTCCCCGACCAGCGCCCAGATTCAGAACAGAACCGAACTGGTTAGATTAGGATTCCAGTCATGCTCTGCGTTTCTGGTTTATATTCGCACCCGATTCACGTGTCAGCCTCACGAATCTGCATCCAGCCCTTCCAACTATTTCGCTCGTCTGATATTCCGCAACTCTGGTCTTCCGACCCCCATCAGTGCTTTTGTCGATTTGCTGAAAACGCCGTTCACGTCGACCCGCATTTAAATGCACTTGAAATTTTCACGGCAGCGTCTCGGCACATACGACCACGGGATTCGCATCGCATCTCTGTTGATTGCGTTGTCTATTGTTAGCCGGCCGACGAAGGCAAAATGGCACCGACGACAGCAAATCGAGCGCGAAACACACCGAGAATAACAAATGGATCCCGGTCTGAGCTTTGCGCGTGGTTCGAAGAAAATTGTGCCGAGTGACAGTTAACTTAGTAAAAGGAAACTCAAATACGGAGTTGATACGCAATAGAGATGCCTTTGTAAGCCTAAGTCCAAGGCTAGCTCTCACGAAGCTAAGAGATTTCAAGTCTATACTTTAAAGATATATTTCCAGACTGAATAGAGAGCAAAGCAAATTAACACTCGGAGGGTATCAACCCAAGTTGTCTAGATCCTCTTCCCAGATCCTCCCGGGATTTGCTAGCCATGCTTAAGTTGATCATCGTGAGTGAGGATCGTATCTGTTGTGATTCCACGAACGCCGAGCTGTGTTGCGCCCACACACTGGAGATTGGCTGCCATATCGCCGGACCGGCGACCATCTCCCAGCGCTATTTATTCTCCCACATGATGATATTCTCGGACCATACTGGTCGGCAGACGCTGTCCGAACATATTCATTACGCGCCGCTATTGAGTATCTGCTGCCATCTGGAAGTGCAATCAAATTGTGGCACTGCTCACACGCAGTGCACACGGTGCACGCGGTACACGGGGTGCATACGGTGCACACTTCAGCCACTGCGCCTGTCACTGAAGCCCCGTTTTTCAGGGGACGGCTAACCTGACGTGCTCGCTCTTGAACCGTGTCGGTAAATGGCCACAAACAGTACGGCAGTGCACTGACGCATGTGCTGTCGTGGCGCGTGCGGTGTCGTGACGCGTGCGGTGTCGTGGCGCGTGCGGTGTCGTGGCGCGTGCGGGGTCGTGGCGCGTGCGGTGTCGTGGCGCGTGCGGTGTCGTGGCGCGTGCGGTGTCGTGGCGCGTGCGGTGTCGTGGCGCGTGCGGGGTCGTGGCGCGTGCGGTGTCGTGGCGCGTGCGGGGTCGTGGCGCGTGCGGTGTCGTGGCGCGTGCGGTGTCGTGGCGCGTGCGGGGTCGTGGCGCGTGCGGGGTCGTGGCGCGTGCGGTGTCGTGGCGCGTGCGGTGTCGTGACGCGTGCGGTGTCGTGACGCGTGCGGTGTCGTGACGCGTGCGGTGTCGTGACGCGTGCGGTATCGTGGCGCGGTGTCATGACGCATACGGTGTCGTAGCGCGGTGTCATGCCGCGTGCGGTGTCGTGACGCGATATCATGACGCGTGCTGTATGGTGACGCGTGCGGTGTCGTGACGCGATATCATGACGCATGCTGTATGGTGACGCGTGCGGTGTCGTGATGCGGCCGACCGCAATCGTCGCCGGTAGATGCCAACTGACCTGAGTCGTGTGGGCGTCAGGCGTGGGCCGGTCGGGCGCTCCGCGGCAGGCTGTGCGGCACGGCCGCGTCTCCGCGTCGCACGTGCGTGTTCGGCACGCGTGCGCCGCCACCACTGCAGCCCGTTGCCAGCGGTGGCCGAGCGCCCCGTCATCGATCGCCGGCCGGTCCGCGCCGCCGCCGCCACGGCTGCCGCCGCCGCCGCCGCCACCGCCGCCACCACCACCGCTGCCGCCGCCGCCGCGGCAGCTGCTTCCGTCCCCACCACCACCACCGCTGCCGCCGCCGCCACCTCTACAACCACCGCCGCCACCGTCGCCACCACCACCGCCGCCGCCGCCGCCATCTCCACCACCGCTGCCGCCGCCGCCGCTGCCGCCACCGCCGCCACCTCCACGACCACGGTCGCCGTCACGGGCACGACTTGGTCCCCAGCAGGGCACAGCTGCTGACATGGCCATCTCAGAGATGAGATGTGGTGGCGACGCTGCCAGCTAGCTTTCCCCGGGAGGCAGGTGCCGATTGGTTGGCGTGCGGTGTATGCCGAGACGACGTGACGTTGCGCATTATCGTGCGCGCCAAGTGTGTGTGGTGTGGGATATGCGGAGGCGTGGGTATTCGTGGAGTCGTATGGCGCACCCACTCTGGTGTCACATGGCTTGTTACTAGCCTTCAACAACTTGATTTAGGCAACAGAAGACCAATGTTTTACACTGATGAGTATTAACTGTCCGGAATTTCTGAGGAAACATCAAGACTTGCCACTGACGGAGTGAACTACGGACACTCCGGTATGCCAATAGCAGTATTCGATAGGTACTCAGGTACACCAATTGTGGTATTCGATAGGTACTCCGGTATGCCAATTACGGTATTCGGTATGTACTTCCGTATGCCAATTACAGTATGCGGTAGGTACTCCGGGATGCCAGTCACACCATCGGCCAGTAGATAATTATTAATCAGGTATGGATTTTGCTCTGTCGGTGCAATCCTTTACGATTAATCCAGCTTTTTTTTCTTATCATGAATGCTTCAAGAACAAGCGATGCACACTGGGGTCAGACGAAAATTTCCAGCCATAAATAAAAGCTAAATGGCGTGCATATGTTAAAGTATGTTCACGTATTCCATACATACCAAATGTAGAACTGAGTGGCCAGAGCTCCGTCCAGTTGTGCGAATGATGTTTTAGTGCGGTTACATTTCGACATTATGCTATCCCTCCAAGAAATTCACCACAAGAAAATAAAACGGCCAGCAACCTGAATGACATCTCCAAGCTACGGAAATATATAATGCTTCGAAATGACGGCCAATTCGGTATCAGGAGCATGCAAGTTCAAGTTTCTGAACGGCAAAGCAGGGATTCAGGTCGCACAGGAAACTGAAGCATGCCAAAATACGGTCACAGAAGTCAGAAACTGGCAAATTGTGTCGTATTTTGGAGTATTCATGCATGTTTTCGAGCAATCAAAAATTCGCAAAAACTAATAATGTAATGCTTTTTTGGCAGGGCCTCTCCTTGAAGGGATTCATATATCCCCAGCTGGAGTGAAAACTAAGCTAACAAGATTAAACTCGGCTTCTTCACCAGGGCCTGATGGTATCCACCCAAAGGTCCTCGAAGAATTGGCCTCTTCACTAAGTGTTCCATTGTGCATGCTGCTCAAGAAATCTATGGACTTTGGCATGCTTCCTGAAGACTGGCTGATTGCCGAAATTACTTCCATTTTCAAGAAAGGTTGCAAGCAAGACCCCTCCAACTACTGTCCCATTTGTCTTACTGCAATATTGTCCAATTTACTTCAATCTATCATTCGGGACAGCCTGATGGAACACATGCTAACCACTTGGCAACTCCATGAAGCCCAGCATAGCTTTGCGCCACACAAATCCTGCACTTCTCAACTTATTGCTTCATTGGAAGATTGGACCCGGATGTTGGAGGATGGCAGTCTTGTGGATGTTGGGTACTTGGATTTCAGGAAAGCATTTGACACTGTCCCCCATCTGTGACTGCTGAGCAAACCATATGACTTGGGAATTTGACGAAAGGTTCTGGCATGGATTTCAGCATTTTTGTCTGGAAGACAGCAAAGAGCTGTGATAAATGGAGCAATATCTGATTGCGCTATGTGGGATATCACTGGTGGGATACCCTAAGGATCAGTGCTTGACCCAACTCTCTTTTTGCTATTTGTTAATGACCTTCCACAGTGTGTGAATTGTGGCCTGAAGCTGTTTGCAGATGACACAAAGTTGTATTGCAACGTTCGCAATCTTTAGGCCTGGACCAAATGCAGTCAGACCTTGATGCATTATGGCAGTGGTCTGAAAAATGGCTTATGCCCTTCAACACATCCAAGTGCAAAATCCTTCACCTTGGAAGCAAAAACAGACGGCATTCATATAGCCTACAGAACACCCAGCTACATCAAGTCACAGAAGAAAATGATCTGGGCATCTTCATTGATATAGATCTAAAGTTTCGAACGCAAGCAGGTTCAGCAGTTTCAAAAGCCAACAGAGTTCTCGGACTTATTAGAGGTCCTTTGCACAAATTGATGCTCAGATGCTTCCCCTCCTTCATAAATCTCTGGTCAGACCACATCTAGAATATGGTAATGCGGTCTGGGGTCCTTTCAATAAGGCGGACCAGAAAATGGTTGAGAAAGTATGGCCCCAAGCAACCAAGCTAGTGACGGAAGTCAGACACCTTCTTTATGAAGATCGCCTACAAATGTTACGACTATATTCATTGCAATACAGGAGGCGTCGTAGCGACATGATCCTCATGTACCAACTATTGCATGGTCTTATCGTCTTACGCCAGGAAGACATGGTTCGGTTGTTACCACACTTGTTCACCAGAGGCCACTCCTTGAAGGTGGCGAAGCTTGCTGCATTTACAAGAGTGAAAAGAAACCATCTGAGTGTTTGAGCAGTCAGCGACTGGAACTCTCTCCCAGGACAAGTAGTCTGTTCTAATACTCTGAACCAGCTCAAGACCAGAATAGATTCATTCTGGTTCGAACAGCGATTTCGTTATTCATCCTGAGGTGTGTTAGTGTATTGTGCTTTGAGTTACCTTGTGTATTTCCAGTTCGAGCTTGATGCGATCAGGTTAAACAGGCCCTTGCCTCGTATGAATCCCGAAATATATATGATATGATAATGATATGATGTCGTGAGACTTGGGGGAGGGGAGAGAGCAACAAGAGCATGACAAGAAACGTTTATATGTAATCTCCTGTACTCTCAGATAGCTTCTATATCCAAATCCAAAGTTGGTACTCCGTTGGTGACGGCGAAGAGAGTGAGAGACTACACTAGCAGACCAGACTCTACCAGACTACATCCCTAACCGGTGAATGGTTGCATGCAATAATACCAGGCTGAGGAATGTGCCGACCATGCCTTCCGTGTTGTGGGCACTTCAGGAAGCACGCATGTCTAATGTAGCCAGCTGTTCGGTGTCGGTCCGAAGGCTCACCGCTGCAAACTTAGAAACAGTAAGTATAGCTCTGCGGTACTTGATTAACTATGCTGCGCATGACTGGATCAAAGCACAACACCAGAGTTGGCGTGCCTTTTATTTCACACGGGCACTTTCACATGCTGCTACATCAGCTAATATTGTTGCACTAATAGCCAACATACAATAACTCCCCTCAATTTCTATCATCTCGGAAAATTGCACAAAACAGCAACTCGAAACCTCTGTGCCTTTTAAGCGAACTAAATCGTCTGTATCAGAGCAGCGAGATCTATCAACGCTCTTGTTATTTTCGCACGTTGAAGGTATCTTTTAAAAACGTTGTCCCCTCCCAAACCATCTCTGCCCTTCCCAACTTCAAATTCTTGATCGCGCCGAAAATGTATGGCTTCGTGTGGTGAACATGCCAAAATTCCTTGTTTGATTTAGTGTATGTTTGGGTGCTGAGTGGGCGGTGGCCCGGCTCCCATTGGCCGCGACTCTGAATATTCGCACTGCATGCAGTGCAGCAGCTAGGCTGTACCGCTATACTTGCCCCGCAGCGGCACAGCATTGCGAATCTGCGTCACCTCAGGCGGCGAGACTCGCTTAGCGGCGGCCCGCCAGGACCGTGTCTGAAGAGCTTTGGCTGCTGAAGAGGGCAGACGCAGTGAGAGAGGGAGCTGGAAAACATATGGGTTTTAGTTGGATCTGAGCAGCGTCGAAATAAAACTGCCTACTTTCTACTGGTAACCTTTCATATTTGTTTTGTTCCCATACCTGCAACCGAACTTCACCCTGAATCTACAACCTGCGTATATCGTGATTAAAAATGAAACAGAAATAACCTGTTAACTTTAGATGCATTAGCAAGCCTCCAAAATGTGAAAAACAATGGTAATACACTGGGATAAAAAGCACAAGGCAGGCGGAAGACACAAAACCTAACAATATGATGATGTACGCATATTCACGGAAGGACATGCACAAACGCCAACGACAAATTTGATGTTTTATATGTGTTCCGAGGACAATAAGGCGCCTAAAGTACTGATCAAGGTTTTCGGGTCTCTTGCTGTGTGAAGACCCATAACTACCCCCCGCTTATTAGCGTTGCTGAAGCATGCCATTAAGCTACAGCGATGGAACCAGATACAGATGCGGTGCAAACTTATATTACAGCAATCCACAATGACCGTACGGCTATTACTGCCTGTAAGCCCATGTGCTTCACACGGCATGAACCCGCGCCGTGCCGGGGGGGTCGTTGACGACCGCCCCAAGGTTTTTCGTGGACTGTGAAAGAATGGCGCACGGCAGCGCACCAAATTTGTCATACATTTTCCCACGTCAATTTGGCATGTTGTGTCAAAATTTTGAAGTAAGGTCTTCATCTAGGGTCAACGAGTTAGTCCAGGTCTAGTGAGGTCACCTCCCAAAAATTTCAAGCAATCGTCACGCTTTAACGAATGAAGATATTTTAATGAAACTTTTAGCGTTTGCTTATCTTTAGAGATTCCATGCTTATTCCAAATATTTTTTTTTCTTCCAAATCTCGCTCAAAATGAACCCCCCAGAGCCACAAACATGATGTAGGTCGTGAAACTCTAGGGCCCCTAATGACGTCACTTTAGGGAGATTCTTGGGAGGGGTGTTTGGCCATACACGTCGAACGCTTTCCGATGACAACTATTTCGTTTTCGTGCGATGCTTAGTTTGGAGCTTAGAGGGGGGTCTCTATCGACCTCCCACCGGGACGGGGTGTGAGCATCTGACTGGAGAGACAGGGCGGGTTAATACCGTGAAATCTGAGGGGGAACGATGGAGCCAGAGATGAACAGAGTGGTAATGGAACGACTGGGCGAAACTGGGCAGGAACTGAAGCGTCTGTAGAGGAACTGGCTGGTCATTTGGATGGAGGAGACTGAAGATCGTGTGAAGGGACTGAGCAATGTGTTGATGTGAGTGAGGGCGGTCTCTCGCAGACAGTGGGTTTTATCCTGGCTAGCGCAGTCCAGTATCGTTCCAGAATAACTTAGTGCCTTTTCGCACTGGTGAACTTAGTGCATGCATTGATCGGTCGACTTGCAAGCACTAAAGTGGAATCTAGTAAAGTATATTTGTCTGGGGAAACCTTCATTTGCATTTAATCTCTTGAATGTGAATCGAACTAACAAGAGGTGATTAGGATAGCAAGCGTTGAATGGTTGCCAATGTTGACGTCACTCGGCTGCGGTTTACGGGTTAAAATGACACAAAATTGAGGCTAGAAGCATGCCATAACTCAAAGAACAACAACGCTATCTGAAAAAAAGATCCAGACAGTAAGTCGGCATGAACAACTTTAGCATGCCAATCAACTTTGGTGCCCACATTGTCAATTTATGCTAACAAGTGGAGCTTAACAACATTAATGAATGGGCTGGAGAATGGGAAGCAGATTCAAACTCCATTTTGTCTAGTATTCTAGTTTTCACTGCTCCCTTGGATATTTTCTCTGCATATTTCAGATCTTAGCCACGAGCGAGATTCTTCCTGGCACTGCATAACGGTCATTTCTGCGCATTTCTGGCCAAAGAATAACAGCACAGCGACAAGATGGTAGATAACGCCCCGTCAAATGCCTGCGCCAGAAGCTCCCCGACCGCGTGGCTCCCATTTATCCAGCCACACCCATCCAGACGCAACTACGTTACCCAGACGCCAGGACCGAGTGATCCGAGCATCAGGCAGACGTAATTCGGATATCCAGCCGGACGCCTGGTTCTTGTCCGACGCCTGCGACTGTTACTGTGATGGATGCGCCTGGTTAGCCGGCGCTGGAGGTCGCAACACACGACCTTCCATTGCGTATCGATCGCTGCTTGGTATCACACTGAGCAGATCAGTGTCCCTTCAGCGTCACCGTATTGCTTCTGGCTGCACTCAAGCAGCCCTTACAGAGCTACAGCTAGGAGTCGGTACTCCTGCACACAATTTTGTCCATGCACACAATGAAGAAGCTGGACGTCTGTGATGCATCGCTGTGTTGGTTTCTCTTCATTTGATGTACAAGCCGTGCACACATTCGTATGCAATCCGCGCGAACGTACTGAGGTGAAAGGGAGCAGGCGCTATACGTGTTGTTATCCCACCAGCAGGCGATACGGATCTGAAGTCTGCCCTGGTGACCTGAGACGCCATCGGGGGCACCAGACCGCCAGCAGCCGCTCGATGGAGCCGTATCCTCTCGGCATGCTACGAACAAAACGTGTTCGTTCCTGGAACTGTCCGATTGGGCGCACCGATGATTTCTGGGCCGAACGCTGAACTGCGGAAATTCCCCCGGAGGTAACCGAGCTACCCGCCGACACCGCTCGGTCAAACCGGCTACGGACACGGAACCACCTCTGCTTGGCCACGGAACCGAGCGTGACCCGCCGGCACCGCTGGGTCGGGTCGCCTGCGGGCACTGGAACCACCTCTGCTCAGGTCTGTCCGTAGTTGTCGCTTCGAGGTGTACCGACACGCCTGTCGGTAGCTCCGTGCCCAGTCAGCTGCTGCTTGTTTCGCACGGTGGCACTGGATCTGCTCCGTCTACTGGACACCAGTTAGTTAGTTATCAGGGCTTTATGGCGCATCGACTACATTGGTCATGTAGCACCCATCACTGGACACCAGATGACACTTGGAAAGCACGAGTAAGCTGGAGTGATTGAAAAGTTGATGGTGGAGTATCAATAATTGTCACACGGTGTAATGCATAGTCAGCGTATAACATTTCTTTTGGACGTATCCTTCGTAAATTATGGAGTAAGGCCATTGTACGTATCCATTTCCTTTTTTTTCAAATGTTGATTATGTTGTTGATTCAGTGAAATGGTCTCCTAGAGCTATGTGAAGGTCGTACGAAGAAATCAACTGCGTTCCCCAAAGGGAAACGGCAATAAGATCGCAACAAAATTGGCAGTGCAGCAGCACATCGCAATGCGAGGAATGCGGGATCAGAGAAGTCACCTGGCGTTCCTCCAGCAGCAAAAGTATACTCCAGGCGGTATTCCTAGCAACAGAGTTATGGAGGCATATTTTGAACTGTTTATAGTTGATCCTTTCATTGCCTTTCACTTGAGTAAAATCACGGCAGTTGGAAAGTCTTTGACTTTGGGATTATATGCCACAGTGAAACTCTAAAATTCTTCCAGGAATTATGTCCGCATGTGCTCCATGTCTCCACGCAGGTCTGCAGGCAGGACGTTTCAACGCCATTCGACAGAAATATATTAGCACCGAACTCAACATATTTTATTCCACGGAGTTTCAGAAGACCTCATTAGTTATTTTGGCATCCTGAAAGGTTACTAATGAGAAAGCAGTTCCACTCTGTATGCGCAAAAGAAATGTGAGGCACAAAAAGGTGACCAAATGACGAAAGTAGTATTCTGCGCCAAGGCACTTATAGACCATGGCTTGGTGCGACACATTCTGGTAATTATTTATCTTATGGAGGCATTTTCCAGACTGGATAGACTGAATAACTGAACATCCAGGAAGTCAGTGCTGATCGGTGACTGCTGATCGGATGCAGGCTGACAACCGCTGGCGGCTGGCCCCTGACCCTGCGTCAATGGGAGGTGACCACTGATCTGGTGTAGGGGCCGTACCGCTGGCGACTGACCACTGACCTGACACAGGAGACCGCGCCACGGGCGACTAACCCCTGATCTGATACAGGAGACAGTGCCCCTGGCGGCTGGCCCTGACCCTGCGTCAATGGGAGGTGACTGTTGGTAAATTTGCCCGCACAAATTCACGCAATTCTTGCTCACAATCTATTCTCACTTGGCCACAATCTTCCGGAGGCCACACCGGAGCACGCAGTCCAAATCGCTCGACACACGTCAGCAAGGTGCGCCAGTTCCAACCGAAGTCTCCTGTGTCACACCCAAAGCTCCACTTTCAACCCCTCGGGAAAATGACACGTATGTTACACATGCGCAGTGAGCGCCACGTCGCACGCACGCACAACCAACCGCAGCAGAAAGCAGTGGTTACAAGGTCCACCACTAGATGGTGGTACGCATCGGCCTGCAGGCCAGAAATAGCCGGGCAGGCACCCCGCGCACATAATTCTCAACAGTGATCACTGACCTGACACAGGAGACCGCGCCACTGGCGACTAACCCATGATACAGGAGACAGTGCCACTGGTGACTGATCACTGATCTGACACAGGAGACCGTGCCACTGGCGACTGACCACTGATCTGACACAGGAGACCGTGCCACTGGCGACTGACCACTGATCTGACGCAGGAGACCGTGCCACTGGCGACTGACCACTGATCTGGTGCAGGAGACCGCGCCACTGGCGACTAACCCATGACACAGGAGACAGTGCCCCTGGCGGCTGACCCTGACTCTGCGTCAATGGCAGGTGACCACTGATCTGGTGCAGGAGACCGTGCCACTGGCGGCCCATTGACATGTGGAGATCGACCTAACCACGATCCCAGTAACGCTTCTGTGGCAGACCAGATGGACATTATTGGCACATGGTCATCGTTCACTTGCGTCAGCATTTGTCTCCATCGTCATCTGACACTTCATCGCTATCTATCACTCAATCGTTATCTGACACTCCACCACTATCTGACACTCCAACGCTTTCTGACGTTCCATTGCTATTTGTCACTCCATCATTATCTAGCACTCCATAGCTATCTGGCACTCTTTTGCTATTTGGCACTTCATCGCTACCCGGCACTCCATTATTATCTGCCACTCCATCGCTATCTGGCACTCCATCGCTATCCGGCACTCCATCACTATCTGACGCTCCATCATTATCTGGCACTCCATCATTATCTGGCACTCCATCATTATCTGACTCTCCATCTTTATCTGGCACTCCATCGTTATCCATCCGATTTCCAATTCCTGGCACTCCATCGTTGTCCACTGTCGGTGTAGACAGTGCACGGCACGACACACCCGAACTATCCCAGCGGCGTACAGGGTACTCGACAGCCGTACCACCTAGGAAGGGTGTGGGTTACGTCGCCCAGTACCAGGCCTGGCTAAATGACCAATGCAGTCGATGCGCCGTGAAGCCCAAAGGACCAGGTCTGGCTCAGGGCTGAGACCAGGTCTGGCCCAGAGCTGAGACCAGGTCTGGCCCCAGGACCTGCGGGGATATATTTTAGAGGACCGTATGACCTATGGTGCCACGTGTCCAGTGCCGGCTAGAAGCTCTTAGCACAACAGCTCATCATGAAAATAGATGTATCGCATGAGTTTGACTGCTAAAGTTCGCGTAAGGTCAAAGTTCGTGAAGAGCCGGACTTCGCGTGGACTAAAGTTATCAGGAGACAAGACGGATAAGGTTCTTCCAAGAGAAAGGTTCGCTTAGTATATAAGTCCACTCAGAGCAAAGCTAACAAAAGCATATGCTTCAATATGTGCCTCGCCTACGTCTGGTCTATTTCATCATGCAGTCCCATCAGCTCGCCTTTTCGTGCTGCTGGTGCTCTCGAGCGTAAATAACTCGCAAAACGTTTAGGATATATATGCGCAACTCTACTTACATTCCAGGAAAAACTCACCGGACTCATGTGACTTCAGAACTGACGAATAACCAAAGAAGCTGTAGAAAACCAAGTGCAGAAAAACAAGTAGAAAGAAGCCACTGGACATCATGGCATATATGATAGAGAATTGAGTTCACTATGCTCAAGTTTTGATACTTATTCTAGGTGACATTTTCAGGAGGTCGAGTACTCCGAGGAAACTGAAGTTGGCGCAATGCTAATGCAATAACGATTTGCACAATGGTCCATGTAAACTCTGTGAAAAATTTCAGACCAATTAGCTTAAACGCATTATTTTGTGTAGTGTCCCGTCTCGAATTAATGAAGCATGTAACTGGGAAAGTTCAAAATAGAAACAGAATAGATGTAGTGTACTTAGATTTTAGTAAAACATTTGATGAATTTCCGCGCAAGAGTCTAATTTATCAGCTCGAGAAGCACGATATTAATAGAAAAGTGCTGGGGTGGATTGAAGCATGGTTAAAGGAAAGGATGTTGCAAACGGTAGTATAAAGTAGATTAAGAATGAATGGAGGATGTTTTAAGCGGGGTGACCCAGGGCTCCGTTCTAGATACACCTCGCTGTGTCATCTTGAGAACAGCATTGATGTAGGGCTGAGAAATAAGGTGCTTAAATTCGCTAGCATCAAACTGGTAGGAATGGATAAAAATAGTCATGAATGCAGCAATATTCACCTAGAATTAGATGACCTCAAAATATGATAATGGGATAGTTCTTTCAACTAGGGTAAGAAGTGTAAGGCTGATAAGTATAAGGCATTTCGGGTCTGGATACCGGACAGATGTTGTGTCTGTGCATGTTGCAAAATGAGAGGTAGTGAACTAAACGCCACTGAAAAGGAAACATATTTGGACGTTTGTTTCAAGAGACACTTCACAAGCAGAAAATAGTGTAGCTCAGCTGGGAACTGCGATTAGAGTACTATAACTCATTAATAGGCATGCTGAAGATAAAAAACAAGGAAGCTACAAAACTGTACTTTGCTTATTGTGCTGTTAGTGCTCTCGAGTGTAAATCTACTTGGAAACCCTACCATGTTGTGTACAGCCATGGAGCCTTTTCTTAGAAAGTGAAATAAGCACGCCAGAAAAAGTGCAACCGGGTGTTTCTAGGCTTTTCATGCGACTGGGAAATTTATAATATGGAAAGTGGCTGACGACATTAAATATGTGCTCACTGAAGTATCTGAGATGAAGGAATGATATGACTGCGATGCTAAGGAGTTAGTTTAGTATAAGGGTTAGATATTGGCCATGGTAGTACAATGGGGTATATAGCTTCTTTAGAACGCAGAACTTGACATTGATTAAGTTGTTTCGGTATTTTTTGCTGTCTTCGTACGATTTGTTATTTCATAGGCTTACTTCAGACATGCCCCTATGGCTCTTATTAAGCCTTAACATAGTGCGACACTGACTAGTTATCTTTCCTGCACAGTTTTTCCATTATGCTTCCTTTGTTTGAACCGACTAAGAATCTTCATGCTTGCAAAGTTCTGCGGTGCGAAATTGTTCCCGAAGAACTACTGTATGTCTTACGAATGTTTTATCTGTAGGACTTCTTGGCAGGTGCCTGGACACGCAAAATAAATGGGAAGCTGAACATGATTGAACTTGATGTATATTAAGCCAAATGAATTTCACGCTGCTTAAAATTATTCAGCACTTACAATAGCTTGCTTCAGAAGCCACACTCCTGCTGATGATGCTCTCCCGGAGATACGACGATGCTGTTCCGGAGAGCTGATAATGCTGCCCAGTAGAGGGCCGACGATGCTGTCCAGTGGAGGGCCGACGATGCTGCCCAGTGGGGGGCCGACGATGCTGTCCAGTGGAGGGCCGACGATGCTGTCCAGTGGGGGGGGAGGCGACGATACTGTCCAGTGGAGGGCCGACGATGCTATCCAGTGGAGGGCCGACGATGCTGTCCAGTGGAAGGCCGACTATGCTATCCAGTGAGGGCTCACGGCACTTGCAAATGGGGGTTGAATAATGATGCCCAACGGAGGCTTAATAATGCCGCCCTGTGAAGGTTTCACAATGCTTTCCAGTAGAGGCAAAATAATGTTTTTTTTAAATTTAATAAATTTAATTCGAATTGTTGTTGGGGTGGCTTGAGGAACCAGGGTTCTATTGCTAAGCAGAGCTTGTTGCGTGAACCCTGGCCCCACCACCCGATCCATGGAGTCCAGTTCAACGGCCGAATTTAGACCGAAAGTTTAACGTGCCGCCAATGCACCGACACAGCCGCCCAATAGCTAGTCCCCGGCCTTATTGGGCCAGCTGCCAACTGACACTCCCTGCCGGGGGCTGAATGCGAGCGCGCGAAGCGACTCGAACCCTGTGTTGCCAGTACAGGTGAGACCAGTGCAGGCCAGCGCTCCAACCAACTGAGCTACCGGGGCGGCAAAAGATGTTGGACGGTAGAATGTTAATAATGATGCCCAGTGGAGGTTAATGATGCTGCCCTGTGGAGAGTTAGTAGTGCTGCTCAGCTGAGGGTTGGCAATTATGCCTACTGGAGGTTAATGATGCTGCCCAGTGGAGGTTTAATGATGCGGCCCAGTGGAGGATTAATAATGCTGTTCAGTCTAGAGTTAATAATGCTACCCAGTGGAGGATGAGTAATGATACCAAGTGGAGGTTAATGATGCTGCTCATTGGAGGTTTCACGGCACTGCCTGATGGAGGATTGACGACATTGTCCAGTGGAAGAATGACGACACTGCTCAGTGGAAGATTAACGACACTGCTCAGTGGAGGGTTAACGACACTGCCCAGTGGGAGGTTAACGACACCGCCCAGTGGGAGGTTTGACGTCATTGTCCAGTGGGAGGTTAACGACACTACCCAGTGAAGGGTTGATAATGCCTTAACAAGCGCCCTGGAGGGTGGGGGAGGGGGGCGAAATCCGCCCACCCCACCGGTTTTTCGTAGATAACTCCATATGTTACCGGCTGATATACGCCATTGTTTGTGTACCTACTTAGGAATGACCGGCGCGTTGTTTAAAGTAAGAAAAACCAAAATCGACCGATTTTTTTCGAGTTAGGGGTTGTTAAAGCACAAAAAAGTATCAGCGCCAGACCACAAATATCGGCGCTGATGCGCTTTCCGTATCTTGGCAAAAAGGAAGTGGTCTTGGCAACACTAGTGACTTGTTTGATGTATATTGTTATGCTACATTGTTTCAAAGTCATGTCAGGTCACCGAGGTTAAGTCAGGTCAAGTTCATGACAGGTTAACATACGCCCTGAAGGGATGGAGGGCGAAATCCGCCCACCCCTCCGACTTTTCGTACATAACTCCATATTGCACCGGCAGATATACGCCACTTTTCCGAACCTGCTTAGAAATGACCGGCGCATTGTTTAAAGCAAGGAAAATGAAAATCTTCCGAAAGTTCTCAAGTTAGGTCCCCGCTAAAGTAAAAAACAAATTTACGGCTCCAGACCACAAAAATCGGCGCTGATGCGCTTCCCGTATATTGGCAAAGGGAAGTGTTCTTGACAACACGAACGACTTGTTTGATGCATATTGTTATGCTATATAATTTAAGTCATGTTAGGTCGCCGAGATCAAGTCAGGTCACGTTCATGACAGGCTAATGGAACCAAACTTGGTCACTTGGAATGTTGTCATAAATGGAAATGACTGTCATGCGATTGATGTCACTTTGCATGTTACTCCGTACACATCCTGAAACCTACTGTTTATCATCTTGTGCCTAAGCGTTTCCATACTTTATTCATGCATTTCACTCCTTTGCGAAGCCGATTGTGCCGAGCCGCCCAACGGAGCAGTTGGGTTGGCAGCCCGGTTCCGGTAACTGGAGCAGGTAATGACCTGATAAAATGCTCCTATGTAGGTGACATGAGGCCAAATGGCGGATCTGGCAAGTGCATTGCATCATTAGTAATGTCCAAAACACAACTAATGTAAACTTCGAAGCATTTAAACACAATCACAGCGATGCATAACAATGACAAGCCAAGCCACACAAAACCAGAAAGTTTTGCTATTTTGACCATATTTGACCTTGAAGATATTAACCTAAGGTCATGAAATTTGCACACAATAGCGTTCACTATCGTGGCCATACACCCCTGGGAATTTCCTTTCTCTAGCATTAATAGGAGCCGAGATCTTAGGGGTGGCGGTATCCGCCCCCTCCAGTGCGCGTAATTTTCAGAGGCCTTCCAGGGCACATATTAATGTCCAGTGGAGGTGTGACGAAGCTGGCCAGCGCAGGCCACCGCCCGGATCAAAGGCCGCATTACGATGGAGCGCACGGTCGTCGGCACGCGACCGGACCGAACCGACGACGGCGTCGTCTCCGACGTTCTGGGAACCGGGACCGCTCAGGCTGACGGTGCCATTCCCTTGATATGGAGCGTCGCCGCCGTGCTAAATGGCCTCACCGAGCTCAACAGGTAACTGAATTAAATACCGGCGGTCAGTTCCCGACAGCGGCTGATGGCGTAACTGGCAGCCGCAGAGTCTCCCCCCCCCCGGTCGTCTGCTGTCTGCCAGGTACGTCTGTACTGCAGCGGCGCCGATTCAGGCACACCTTCCGAGGAGACGCCCTCCGACACGCTGCTGATGAGCGTCTGGAGACGGATAGTGCGGGCAGATGAAGATGAGTGAAAGCGGTGCATGCACCCTGTGGACGGTTGCTGATGAGTATCTGGAGACAGGTGGTGCAAGCAGATAAAGATGAGTGAATGCGGTGCACGTATCATGGGGCTGATTGCTGATGAGTATCTGGGGACAGGTGGTGCAAGCAGATGGATATGAGTGAATGCGGTGCACGTACCATGGGGCTGATTGCTGATGAGCATTTGAGGACAGGTGGTGCAAGCAGATGAAGATGAGTGAATGCGATGTACCTTGGGGCTTGTTTTTTATGTGTTTCTAGAGATGGGTGGTGCGAACTGATGCAGATGTTTGTTGTTTATTGGATGATTTACGACGCACTTTTTGCACGAACACGGCTAATGGCGCTGCCCACACTGCTCACCAGTGGGCAGCGGGTTTGGGAAACGTCCCGAGTTATGCGAGTGTTGAACCCGGGACCTTTGTATTCAGAGCCCAACACCCCAACCACTCGGCTGCCCGGCCCCAGCAGATGAGGATAAGTGAATGAGATGCATCTTGGGACTGGTTACTCGTATGCACCAGGATAGCTACCGGCATTACTGGAGGCAGGGACAGGATCGGTAGGGATGGGGCTACGAGCGTGCACCAAAGGTCTAGCTACACATATGTGCTGAGGTGCAATTTACCGAAGTGTACCGTGCTGCCACATCCTAACGAAAGGGTCTCACTTGGTGATTCTAATCCATTCATAAAGACATAAAGACATAAAGACATAACACATTTGTGCAACTGAGCCACAAGGGCCCTCCTTGGATGCACTCGGGACACTCAACCAGTTGCCCACCAAATCCGTCGATCAGCCCTGCCTGCAATATTGAAAAGCAAGCCTTCTATAAGCAAGATAATGATTGTCTAAGCTGTTTTTAAAGATGTTCAATGTGCTACTACTGACAATGGTTTCCGACAGCTGGTTCCAGTACTCTACTACCCTTTTGGTACAGAAAGACTGTCTTAACCTTATCCTGCTGTGGTTAGCTTTAATCTTGAATTAATGACCTCTAATTACATCATTTCTGCTAAATTCAAACATTTCCCTGAGATCCATTCTCCAGACCATGGACAAATTTGAAGATCTCGATGAGATCTCCTCTCAGCCTTCTATATCTAAGTGAAAACATATTCAATTTCTTCAATCTTTCCTAATACGCCAGGCTGCTTATGCCATAAACCATTTTTGTAGCCTTCTTTTGTACTCTCTCAAAAAGCCAACAATCTTTTTTCATAGCCAGGAGACCAAGCTTGGATGCAGTATTCCAGATGTGGCCTGACATATTCACAGTAAAGCTTCCTGATGACTTCATCACTTCTGCATGCCACATTCCTATTTATTGCCCCGATCATTATCAGTGCCTTCTTCCTGGCTTCCTTCGTCTGTTCTGATGCCCCTCCAATTTTGTGTTTAGAATATGACCTAAATCCTTCTCTTGTTGAGTCACCGATAGCACTTGGCCACCCATCAAGTATGGAGCCTTCATATGCTGCCTACCTACATGCATTATTTTGCACTTATCGAAATTAAGCTTCATTCGCCATTCTTCGGACCACTTCACAAGTTCGTCTAAGTATTTCTGCAGAGAGATACGCTCACTGTGGCCTGATATTGCCTTAAATACCTTCAAATCACCGGCAAATTTCAAAACCTTACGGCTTAGGCCGCTTTCAATTTTATTTACAAATATAATGAACAGTAGTGGCCCCAGTACTGACCCCTGGGGGACTCCACTCAGAAAATTTTACTATGATAACTTTGTACCATTTGGCACCACTCTTTGCTGTCTATTTGAAAGCCACAACTCTCTCCATTTTAGGATGGTACCTGCAATACCATGGACTTGAAGCTGCATCATTAACCGTTTATGGTTTGTTTGTTTATTGTTTGTTTGTTGGTTGGTTCACGACACACTTTATGCAATTCACGGCTAATGGCGCCGCCCACACTGTTTCGCCGGTGGGCCGCGGGATTGGGAAATGTCCTGAGTGGTGCTAGAGTCGAACCCGGGACATTTGGTACCCATAGCCCGACACCTTAACCACTCGGCCATCCCCGCCCCATTAACCGTTTAAGGGGTACCTTGTCAAAGGCCTTATTAAAGCCAAGGTATGCTACATCAAGCTGACTTTCCTGATGAAGTTGTTCCGCAGCGAAGTTAAAAAAGTCCGAGAGATTAGTGAGACACGATCGCCCTTTTTTAAACCCTTGTTGAGTATCTTGAATCAATCTGATTCCTTCCAGATAACTAACTATTCTATCCTTGACAATTGATTTGAGTACCTTGCAGACTATGGATGTAAGACTTACTGGCCTATAGTTTTCAACTTTCTCTCTTTCTCCCTTCTTGAAAATAGGAGTGACATTTGCCCTTTTCCTATTTGTTGGAATTTCATTTTGTGAAACTGATCTACAAAACATTATACTAAGTGGAAATACCAGTTCCTTTACAGCTTCCCGCAATACACGGCCATACAATGCATCAGGTCCTGCTGCCTTGCTTGGCTTTATTTTCTTGATATGATTGAAAACAACATCACTATCAATGAAATCAACATCATTTATACGATCACATGTTACTGAACTATGGTGTACGGTCCGCAGATTGGTCATATCTTCCAATGTAAACACTGATTTAAACTGCTTGCTCAGCTCCTCAACCATCCCACTACCCTCACCCAATATAGTCCCATTTACTTCCAGTGGACCAATTGTGCTAGAAACGGTACTCAGCTTATAGAAACTAAAGCATTTTTTGCTGTCTCCATTACAGTTCCAAGCCAAATCCAATTATTTTGCTCACTTTGCTGCTGTGGTTTTTCGCTTCACAGTGTCTCTAACTTTTCGATATGACCTAAGATTTACGATATTTGAAGATTCTTTAAACACTCTAATTGCAGCTTTCTTAGCCTTAATTGCTTTGCTCAAGCCTGGTGTAAGCCATTCTGGCTTTCTTACTCTTCTTTTGCGCCTTTGCTTTTGGGGGACATGTCTTATCTGAATTTCTTTCAAGTAAGATTTGAACTTTTCCCACATTTCACAGGCATTTATGTTGGATAATTATTCTTCCCATCTTATGACACTTAAAGCCACTCTCGTGCAGTCCAAGTCTGCTCCGTTGAAATTAGGAACCTTCATCAAATTATCCTTAATAGCTCCCACTACATGTGCCTTGAATCTAGCTATGTTATGGTTACTTCCTCCCAGAGTTTCTCCTGCAGTCAAGTCTTGAACAAAGTCACTTAAATCCGAGAATACAAGGTTCAAGAATGCCTGAAGCCATGCCTGGTAGGTTCCGTTACAAACTGATGTAAGAACAGGTCCTCGTCAAGGCATTTCCTAAACATCTTGCATGATGGGGAGCCAACACCAACTTTTCATATCCTTTTAGATTAGTCACCAAGAGTAAGGCACTTCCTCTGAAAGTTTCTACTGATTTCCTCACAAATCACCTCATGAAGCTCCATTTGCTGAGAATATGGCACGGTTCCTGATCGGCAGAAAGCTCCTATCCTCAGTTTATTGCTGTTGCCTTCTCCCACAGCGACATCAAGCCCAATGGACTACACAGACACATTTTTTACCCCACCTGCTACTTTTTAAAAACTGAATAAGCTAGTCACATAGAGCATTACACCAGCCCCTTTCACTGCTGAACCCCTATTGCACGAATACATATTGTATCCCCGTATCTCATAGTCCTGCAGGTTGTTCCCGAAATACCCCTCACTGACCCATGCCCCCGCAATGCAAACAAAATAGTGATATTGTGTCGATAGTAGTGATAGTAGTGCTGTGTCGCTCGGGTTAGCTCCGCGCAATGCTGTGTCGCTCGGGTTAGCTCCGCGCAATGCTGTGTCGCTCGGGTTAACTCCGCGCAATGCTGTGTCGCTCGGGTTAGCTCCGCGCAATGCTGTGTCGCTCGGGTCAACTCCATGCAGCAATGTGTTGCTGGGGTCGACACCGCGCAGTGACATGTCGCTGGGGTCAACTCCGCACATTGATGCGCCGCTGGGATCCATGGTGACGTTTTTAGCAATCGTGGATCTGACATAGCCCTGGCAAAACTGATTTTCATGCGGGAAAGATCCGGCCTAAACCGGAACTTTCTGCATTAGATAAGGATGTACATACATAGAGGCTGCCAACCTGTGGCAACGATGCACGTGTTGAATAGAAGGGTTGGGGTCACTCTAAAAGCAGTGGCAGCTGTGAGTGAAATTCTGGATTAAACGAATTAATTGTTATTTCGCTTTGCATTGCCCTTGATCATCCCAAGTTCTCGTTTCAATGATATCAAACACGACAGAGCACTTTTTAAAAGGAAGAGTTGGAAATGCAAGGCGAAAGCTGGTGATGCGCATCTCTATGTTGCGGATGTGTGTGCATCCAAAGTATATCAAGCTTCACCATGGATGCAGGCAGCATCGCAGTAAGTAATGCCACACTACATATGATTGTTATTGTTATTGCTATTGCTGTTATTGCGTCAGCTTTGTTGTTGCTGTTGTGGAACGTGATGTTGTGGAACGTGATGTAGAATGCAGCTAGAACCGCATTTAATACGTGATTACAATACCCACAATCACGCATCCATGCATCTGTCCATCTATCCATCCATGTACACACACACACACACACACACACACACACACACACACATATACATATATATATATATATATATATATATATATATATATATATATATATATATATATATATATATATATGTCCTATTTCAATGACATACACATCACTACAATTGTGCTATATAAAACCATTTATTTGCGGCTCATAAAATGTTGGTGCATTTTTACCAGATCTCGTTCAAAATTGCTCTGTTCATTGTTATTCAGGAAGTCAGGGTGCACCATTTTAAAACCTGGCTGTAATCTTAAGCTGCTAATGGGCCAACACAACTGATTGAAATCAGGGAACTAAAAGAACTCTTTCGTCTATGACGGCAGGCCACCATTCTGATTATATTATATTTTACTTGAATGAACTAAATCTTACTGTTAATGAAAACTTGTCATAATTGTCGTATTGTTATGCTTCCATTTTGTTTACCTTCAATAGTGATATTATGGATGGGAAACCGCTAAGCGTGTTTCATATATATAGGTCGGGGAAAATAATTGTATTAACTATATCCATCGAAATTGTTTATCAAATTTGTTGCCATATCCGCCACCCGATTTTCAGTGAGCCGTTTTCAACAGCCGTAGTACCGGTGGCAGACAATATTTCCAACCGGCTACCGCAACCAAGATCACTGTACGGTGCGACCGGCATGTCATATACATGGCCAGAGCGTGACATGCGTGGACGATCCGTCAGTACACGGTGAGGGACTGCTCGAACAGGCCAGCCAGCTCGTCCTCGCTCTGCGGCCGCGGCGCCAGCCTGGTGACCCGGTGCTGGGGCACGGTGCCCCTGACCAGAGCCGGCACGTCCTGCGAGCTGTAGCCGAGCGCCGACAGGCCGTTCTCCACCCGCATGTGCTGCATCAGCCGGAGCAGCCGGTCAGCGAGCAGGTCACCGCCCTGTGCGGCGCTGCGGCCCGTCACGTCGGCGCCCAGCAGGTGGGCGGCGCGCAGGTGCCGCTCCGGACACAGTGGCGCCGTGAAGCGGAACACGGCCGGCGCCGTCATCACCACCGACAGGCCGTGCGGAATGATGGCGTGCCGCGCCGGGTAGTCGGCCGGCTGGTGGCTGCGCACCAGGCCAGAGATCGGGTAGCTCAGGCCGTGACACAGGTGCACGCCGGCGTTGCCGAAGCCAATACCGGCGAGTGCGCTGGCCAGGTGCATCTGGCTGCGCGCCTCCACGTCGCCGGCGTCGCGCACCGACCGCTCGAAGTACTTGGCCACGATGCGCAGCGTCGCCTCAGCCCACGTGTCGGAGATGGGGTTGCGGCCTTGGTAGGCGGGCCGGTCGATGGGGTTGTCCGGCCGCGGCGAACGCTGGGTGTACGGCAGCGCCGTGTAGGACTCGAGCGCGTGGCAGAGCACGTCGAAGCCGCTGTAGCACGCCACCCGCTCGGGCATCGACAGCGCGTGCAGCGGGTCGACGATACCCAGCAGTGGGCGCAGCTGGCGGTAGGCGATGCCCGTCTTGGCGCAGAGCGGCTTGTGGTCGAAGATGGCGATGCCGGTGGTCTCGGAGCCCGTGCCGGACGTGGTCGGCACGGCGATCAGCGGCTTCAGCTTGCCGGCGATCGGCTTGCCCCTGCCGATGGGCGGATTGACGTAATCGAGGAAGTCAGCGTCCGGGTTGCACAGGTACAGGTTGGCGACCTTCGCCGTGTCCATGGCGCTGCCGCCGCCCACCGCCAGGAACGCGTCGAACGGCCGGCTCCGGGCGAACGCGATCGCGTGCGCCAGACTGTCGCTGTCGGGCTCGACGCGCACCTGGTCGTAGAGTTCGTAGTCGACCTTATGCATGTCCAGCGACTGGAGGGCCGCCCGGACGGGCGGCAGGTTCGCCAGGTTGGCGTCCGTCATCACGCACACCTTGCCGACGGCCAGGTTGTTTAAGTCCATGCCGACCTCCTGCGTGACGGCCGGGCCGTAGCGGATGTTGGAGCACGCCATCTCGAAGGCGTAGTCGGTGGTGGCGCCAGGCGCGGCGACCCAGCGCACAGCGCCGCCCCCGCCGTGCGCCGGACACCGACAAGCGACGCGCTGCATCGTCTGCATCGTGGCCAGCACCCGGCCGAGTGCCGCCGCCATACTGTCGCCGCCGGTCCGCCTTGTGACCAGACTTCGCGACACGCGCCGCCGCCGCCGGAATCACGCGGCACACTGGTGACGCGTGGCAGCGGTTGTGCTGGACGCTCTCCGTCCAAGGCCACCGAGTCTGGCAGCGCGCCGGCCTCCACCGGTGGCTGGAGCGATTGCGGGCAATATTTTGTAGTCAGGGGCGCAGCCAGGATTTCCCCAATTGGAGGAGGACGACCTCCTAATAAGTTTCAGCTTATTCAATGCAAAGCGATATTTTCTACACTTTGGGTTCGATAAATATACAACATTTTCTAAGGCGGAGGGGAAGGGGGAAGGGTGCCTGGCAGCCAGAAGGCGAACAGGAGTTTTATGAGGATTGGAGTAACTACTCCTGGTGGCCCATGCTCAATGCCTGCCCATCGAAAAATATAATATCGGCATCATGGGCATGCCAATGTTCCAGACGATGTGGATAGGTTCAACAATCCATTTAGTGGGAGATTGCAGTATGAAAATGGCCAAGACTGCTGGATATTGTTGGAAATGTATGAACCACTTTAGATTAATATTGCTATTCTTCTCAAGAATTTTGCATCGGAGAAAATTTCATGAAGTGGCTGCAATTCCGAGCACCTCAAGATTTCGTCTTAGTCAAGACTCAAGGCTTGGTGGTCCTCAATACTTGGCCCCTATGAGGTGTCCAATGACTGTTTGGGTGTTGTTGGCTCTTGTTGGCGGCTCTGGGTTGCTGTGTCGGTGCGCTAAACCTGATCAGTGCCGAATGTTCCATGTCGTTAAATAGCTGCCAACTTCCGCTGTTGGGGCCTGCGGGGGAGGACCTTCGCTGCTGATTGGTGTATATTGGGGAGTTAGTGGACGCTTATCTCATTGTTGGGAATGATCGCAAAACGTTGGTGGACTCCGGCCGCGGCGGACTCCGGCTCCAGATATTTTGGAGTCAGCGGACTGTTGCTAGGAGCCCTGGATGCAGTTGCTTCTGACATCCGGCTGCTGCGGGCCACCCGGTTCCCTGCTGGGAGCCTCAGGTCATTGGTGCGGTACCCGGCCAGTGCTGAGGATCCGGCCGGCTGGGAGCCTCAGGTCATTGGTGCGGCACCCGGCCAGTGCTGAAGCTCCGGCCGGCTGGGAGTCTCAGGTCATTGGTGCGGCACCCGGCCAGTGCTGAGGCTCCGGCCGGCTGGGAGCCCCAGGTCATTGGTGCGGCACCCGGCCAGTGCTGAGGCTCCGGCCGGCTGGGAGCCCCAGGTCATTGGTGCGGCACCCGGCCAGTGCTGAGGCTCCGGCTGAGTGTGTGACCACAGGATGAAATTGGACGCTGATCAGTGTTTTGGAGCGGAGGGTGGGGTTGGGGGTGGGGTGGCCACACTACAGTCCCTGGACCGTAGTGAGGCCTCCGAGCCGCTGCGAGGATTATTTATCTCCAATTGGATCTTTGGGCCCTTGGACTGGTCCCCTCCGACCACGGCTGGGCTTCCAGATAAATTGTGTGCTGGAACACTGGACAACGGCTAGGAGCCAGGAGTAGGAGCCAACGGCGCTGTTGATTGCCTGGGTCAGTGGGCGGGTCCGGAGCTAATGAAGCAGCCAAATGTCAGCATGGCTCCACAAATTATCGCCGGGCCTTAGGCTGCCTTTGAGGTTCCGGGACCTACTAGGATGCTTAGCAAGTCGCTGTTGGAGCCTTTGAAACACTGCCTGCTAAGGAGTTCAATACGGGCCCCCGGCTGCTGTAATGGGCGCACCTTAGTGCTGTTTCTCTGCGGTAGGCCGGCTGGTGGTTGCTGGCACGTCGTGGCCAGCAACCACGTTGCAGCCATAGTGTAATTAAGCAACACTATGACTGCACAACAACACTAGAGTTGTTTAATTACACTATGGTGCAGACAAGATGCTCACTTCACAAGCTTCGCGGCTGTGACATACATGTGTAGCCGAAGCAGCTCATAGGATGTTTTCACTTCGATCGAGTCCGCACTCAGTTTTCGACTGAGTATAGCGGTTGTGTTCCTTATGCATCCACTGGGATGTAGGTGTGCACAGTCTCCAAAGGTACAATACACGAGTGGTATATCAGGTTTGTTTGTTTGACCGTGAGTTTGAGTTTTTTTTGTGTGTTTTGTACGATATGGAAAATTTTCCCGATATCAAATTCTTGAAAAGAATACCGATGTTCATCTTCAATGGTTTATACATTTCCAACAACATCCAGCAGTCTTGGAAATTTGCATTTTGCACCATCTCACTAATGGATTGCTGAATCTACCCACACTGCTTGAAACATCGATACGCCCATGATGCCAACATGATTTTTTTGGAGGGGCAGGCATTGAGCATGGGTCATCAGAAGCAGTTACTCCCTCCCTGATAAAAATTCCTGCTCGGCTTCTGGCTGCCAAGCACCTCTCCCACCCCCAGCACCCTTCACAAATGCTATACATTAATCCCATACTGAAAAGTAAAATATCGCTTTGCAGTGAATGAGCTGAAATATATTAGGTGGTCGCCCTCCTCACCCTGAGGAAAATAGAAAACCCTGCGTGCCTGATTGCACAAAATTGACCAGCCACCGGTTGGGAAGGCGGTTAGATTGATGCGCTCGAAATTGTGACGAACTGCAGCTCATCAGTGGATTCGGGGTCCATCTGCCTAATAGGGAATTCAACTTATTAGGGGCACCGTCAAATCGGTTTCCATACTTATTTCATGGACACCTTCAGACATTGCAGACGCCGAACCTCCTCAGAAACTATCAGTCAAAGGTTTTGACTGATCGTGATCGTGATAGTCCGGGATGGTGCCGGACATGACCACATTTTGAAATGAGGTCATGCGGGATGGATGTCAAATGAGGTCAGGTATGATGGATGTCAATGAGACCACGTCTGATGGATGTCAAATAATGGATGCCGACAGGTTATGGCTAGTCGAGCTCGATGCCACCAAAGTTGAGCGCATTGACCAAGCCAACTCCAAATCTGAACCACTTTTGGCGCTAGTACACGAATCCGAATAATATATATTTATTATACGGTGCATTGCATAAAACAATGCACGGCGTTTTCCTCAGAAATCGGTGAATTTCTGATGGGCCTGTGCTTACTAGCGGGGCTATAGGCTCACTGAAACTACTTGCTTCACGTAATTTCGATTACGATCCTCTTACTCATCTCATCGGTTACGACACTGCGAAAGATAAATGAAACCTGAAGACAAAATAGATTGTCATACTATTTCAGATACCATCATTGTTAACACACAGTCTAGAACCAAAGCAATAATGAAACACTTCGCAGACAAGCGTACCAAGTAAGGGTTTGTTGGAGCACCATTCACTGAAACGCGTATCTCCCAGCGCAATATGAAGACCCCTGCAATGAACATACCTGTCAAGTTTATGCTAGTTCATCTGATAGATAGCATTGCGTCGTGTCATCTGCCTGTCCAAAGGGAATTGTGCTTCACAGTAGATGAGCTTAGGCTTCCATGATGAACTTCCGTGATAATATTTGGTAAGCTAGGGCCAGCTAGAATACTTCGAAAACGCCTCGAAAGTGTAACAGCGAGCAGCAACACGTGTTGATATTCCATTTAGATATTACACATGGGAGGTTTCAAGAAAGCATCAGGGTTAAAACAGCAAGGAAATCAAGATATTTGTTTCTTTCAGTTCCGTTGTGTTAAGGTGCCAGTATCGTTAAGGCGATCAGAAAATGAGAAACACTCGACCAACCAGATGTTCACGTCTCAACCACATCAGTGATGTGAGCAGAACGTTTCACTTGATTCTGAAATGCCCTCAATCAGACAGTTAACGAAGCAGAAATCAAATATTTGTCGAAGCGATGCAAGTTCCGCCTAATCAGAAACTACAGGAGATATTCGTACTGGCACGACTGCCCGTATGTGCTTCCAGTCTCGAAGAATCGCGACTAGGATTTATGTCAAGAATTCTCGATCACTTGTTTGAACACGTTCAGAACATAAGCTTATTTGGTCCGTAGACTTTCTTGTCAACATTGTGTGTGAGAGCAAAGCACACAGGCATCACCTGTTATGCATTTGTAGTGCCACATCTAAGTTCATCTTTTTATCCCAGTGACATCCAAAGTACTTCAGAAAGTCTTCACGCTTAATTCAATGCACACAGTGGGACTGAGGCTGGGGAATAGAAATGCTGGTCTGGCATATTTTTCGTTCATTGTTGACGTAAAAATCATCCGACGAAGAGTTGCTGAGGCCTGCGGTGTTGTTGCAGTGTATTCGGTGACATGGACTTAAAAAAGGCGCCAGCAATGCTGGTTGCTAGATGACAAAAGCCCTATGACATGATAAGGTTCGATCATCTTTAGCCTATATCATGTCAGGTCCCACAAAACCGTTGGTAAATAACCCATGTATAACATTTTGTGTTCGGTCCAGATGGAATGGTTCTTAGCACATTTTGCGAATTGTAACTTTGTGGATCTTATTCCACGACTTCCTTAGCCACCATTATTTCCAGGCTAGCATTGTGTTGCGAAAGACGTCCATGTCGCAGAGGAGCCTCCCGAACGTGTCTGAGTTGTTCATGAGGGATTCAGCAAACCCTCCATACGGACCGCTGACTTGAAGAGGGATCCAGCACACCCTCCACAGGGTCAGCTGACTCGAGAAGGGATGCAATTCACTCTTCACAGGGTCCGCATACTTGATGAGGGATCCAGCACATCCTTCACAGGGTCCGCAGACTCGAGGAGGGTTTCAGAACACCATCCATAGGGTCCGCTGACTCAAGGAGGGCTCCAGCACACCCTCCACAGTGTCCGCTGACTTCGGGGAGCCTGCTCTGTTGCTAACACGCGAGCCGTCTCACTGGTCAGTGGACCGTTCATGACCGAGGGTTTGACAGTTGGATTTCTCATATTTGCAAGTGTTATGAGATACCATGTCTCTTGCCCTTCAGCATTTTACGACAATTAATAATCCCATTGGTGTAGTGAAGACGCCCATCTGTAATATTTAAGTTTATTCTTTGAGCAAGATCAACAATAAATTTCCCCCTAACTCAGATAAATCGGCGGCCAAACATCACGTGTGGTGTCCATATTCCTCGCTCTGAATCTGTCAGGGTAAAACAACATGGAACAGTACCATTACAGCTCGAATGCATGCACAACTCATATGCATAGGCATGGAGGAAAAGTAGACACTACAGAGGCTCATAAACTAAAATACCCTTCAGATCGAAGTTGCCTGTTTGTGCCTATTCCGGGACTCTGGTGTGCGTCTTCACAAAGGTCAAGGTCTCTCAAAGACGTTAGGGCCAGGCTTGGTCAGACGCTCAGGTTTATTTTTCCCCTGCAAGGTTTCGGCTTCACCCCTAGCAAAAACAGCGTTATTAATGTCGTACGTTAGCAAAGATAACGTTGTTAGAACCGGACCGCAACAAGGACAACCCTTTTATAACCGTACCGTAGCATATATATATATATATATATATATATATATATATATATATATATATATATATATATATATATATATATATATATATGCATACCGTTACCGTGCTGTTTTTAGAACCGCACCGTAACAAAGAGAACGCTGCTGACACTGCGTCGCAAACTCAGAACATTACAGACATCAACAAGCGCTGCATTCCTCTGAATATTCATGCTGACTTCCAACTCTCCAACTTCCACGGCGTACTTTGCAATATTCAGCTACGATCTGCCTCTCATACCTATGCATGCATTTCTCATGCTTCCTTTTCTGGAGTGCTCTGATACGGGGCATGGCATGCCAGCATAACTCCCAATAAGTTGAACACAGGGATATTTTCGGAAATATTTTCATCACTGCAAGGTTTTCAGAAAAATGCAAAATGCGCAACCTACCTTGCACACCCACCGTCATGACATCAACCAATAGCAAACAAGCGTGCAGACTTTCCCTCCAGAGAAAGGCAATCCACAAAGTAGCACGAGATAACCCTGTCAACTAATTGTGTTATTACCACAGCAATTTCAATGAAATGACCATTGATTTGTCTTTATGTATACCGCATTATTAGACACCAGACAAACAAGTTGAGAGGCAACAGCAGCACACAGGGCTGCGGGTACAACAGCACACCGTAGAACAGCTATGGAGATCACAGAAACGCTGCAGACCAACCACAACCGTGCTCGCTCGTGATCCGGTGGAGGCAAACATCATTGCGTCCAATTTCGGCGGAACTGCAAACATTCCAGAAGTAATTCAAACAGATTTCGACAAATCAGCATACTGCGTTGCAATCTTAGATATGTGTACCATATTCTGCAGAGTAGTCCTATTTCGAAAGTAGTCCTCATAATGAACACCATCTAGTGGTTTTTGGTCACAATGTTTACGAAGTTGGTTCCTATGCCACACATGGTGAATAGTGCATTCTTTGACGTCTCATAATGAATTGCTTATTGCTTATTACTTATTGCCTATTGCAGTTGGAATTGCTTATTTTTGTTGGTTTGACGAAGAGTTGTACACAAATATACACCAAGAACAAGCAACGTTCGACTGGCTTTGTCTTCTTCTAATCACCGAGGAAAGGTCATCATAGGATACTGATGACATAATATGTTCCTCGCAAGAGCGCTAAATGATTTGTGCCATGACGAATTTCCAAAATGGCATACATTGCAAGGGTGCATCGTGGTCTTGTCTGTCTTACTGCTTTTACGATCAGTCTACATCACACATACCCCACACACACACTCGGTTAGTGCGGCATATTATACTTCACTGTCATCGAACCGTATGATGGTCCAGCCCCGGGGCATGCAGGTCACGCATAATGGCCCACCCAAGGAATCGCTGGTCTGCCCAAAACGGCGAGATGCCGCCATGAGCCGTGGAGATGCCAACATAAACCGGCGAGATGTCACCAAGGAAAATTACCAGGCCACTCACTTCGTCATGGACTGGCTCGATCTGGTGCACTTTTCTCCGAACCGACTAGCCGCCTGGCCTCAGTGACCGGTGGAGTCGATGCGCCCTTCAACGCCAATAACCAGCCAACTTGGCCGCCTGAATCGGCGAGCATATGCGATCGCTTGATACGCCCTGGGATATCAAACACGTTGGAACATGGCGCGCAAATACTATCTGCAACGTATTGGCTGTTTGCTTTATTCCATTACCACTCCCGAACTCGTGTCACGACCGTTGTGGGCGAAGGCGACCACTGTAGACAGGGCGCTACATCATACATTAGTGACGACTTGCGCTGTGACGTATATGCAATGCTTGGTGCTAGGCAAAGTCCACAGTAACAATAGAACAAGCTATTTAGTGCATACAACTGAGTCAAAACACCTTTGGAGACAATCGTGCTGCTTTGCAGGTGTTGTTCAACTTCCTTTTCTATCTTTCGCTCAGATGTACTTTTTCTTGAAAGAAGAAACCCTCGCCGAAACAAGTGTCGATCAGTTTGTCATATCAGCCTGAATGTAAAGTGTTGTCATATAAGCCTCAATGTAATCTACTCTGCTTGTATTTGGGTGCATTTAAGTATTTATTTATTTATTTATTTAACAATACATGTCGCATGGCGCATGGCGGACGTATTTGCAGACCAATACGATGTAGATATTGTCCGGTGTATAGTGGGTGTCCGGTGAGTATGTGGTCCGGGTGTACGGGTATTGTCGGGAGTGTGGTGGGTGTGTGGTGGGTGCTTGGCAAACATATGGTCCGGGTGTGTGGTTGATGTCCGATGAGCATGTTGTCCAGCAATAGTGACAGAGCCGGCGGGTCCCGGCCGGACGTCGGCGGCAAAGTCGACCCGTTGGCACAGCGGCAAGAGCGGCCACGGCCGTATATCACGGCCAGCGCTTTCAGTCACGGGTGGCTCGCTGCTCACTTAGAGTCAACGCTAGCTCAGGCAGCGGGCTGCCTGCGCATGGCGGACGTAGTGGCATCGCCGCCGGGATCGGCGGTGCCGGCCGAGACATCGGCGTCGGCCACAGACGGGCCAGCGGCCACCAGAAGGCCAGCGGCCACCAGAAGGTCGGCGGCCACCAGAAGGTCGGCGGCCACCAGAAGGTCAGCGGCCACCAGAAGGTCGGCGGCCACCAGAAGGTCGGCGCGACGTCTGGTCGTCTGAGCAGATCCTCCTTCACCAATCCGGATCTGGACACGACCCATGCTGGCCCAGGCCGCGTGTATTGGCCCGTTATGACGCGGCTGCCGTCCCTCTCGGAGCGCATCTCAGAGATGCGCTGCGCCGGGTGAAATTATCAGGGGGTGTGCATCTCTGATAGCTCGTGTCTGCTGCTCAGCGCTCCTCAGGGGACGGGTCTGGCCTCAGACTAGGGCTAGCGTAGTGCATCATCTGCCGGGTCTTGGAGTCGCTGACTCGGACAGAACTATCTCGGTGCTAACCACCACTCGACCTACCTAGCTGGTGGAAACGCTCGATGCTGGCGGGTGCCAGCTGTACACCGATGGCCTGGCCAGTGTCGCTGGCGAATTTGCCCTTGGCTCCGTCGTCCTTTTCGAGTGCGGGGCTGACAATGAGTCACTGACGTCTCGAATACTCCCGCGCCTAATTCAGCTGGGTGTTGAAATGGCTGAGTTGACGTCTGAGATCGTCGGTCTCTGTCCCTCTCAGCGACGGCCTGGCTGAGTTGACGTCTGAGATCGCCGGTCTCTGTCCCTCTCAGCGACGGCCTGGCTGAGTTGACGTCTGAGATCGTCGGTCTCTGTCCCTCTCAGCGACGGCCTGGCTGAGTTGACGTCTGAGATCGCCGGTCTCTGTCCCTCTCAGCCACGGCCTGGCTGAGTTGACGTCTGAGATCGCCGGTCTCTGTCCCTCTCAGCGACGGCCTGGCTGAGTTGACGCCTGAGATCACCGGTCTCTGTCCCCCTCAGCCACGGCCTGGCTGAGTTGACGTCTGAGATCGCCGGTCTCTGTCCCTCTCAGCGACGGCCTGGCTGAGTTGACGCCTGAGATCACCGGTCTCTGTCCCCCTCAGCCACGGCCTGGCTGAGTTGACGTCTGAGATCGCCGGTCTCTGTCCTCTCAGCGACGGCCTGGCTGAGTTGACGCCTGAGATCACCGGTCTCTGTCCCCATCAGCTCACGGCCTGGCTAGTTGACGTCTGAATCGCCGGTCTCTGTCCCTCCAGCGACGGCCTGGCTGAGTTGACGTCTGAACCGGTCTCTGTCCCCCAGCCACGGCCTGGCTGAGCTGACGCCTGAGATCGCCAGTCTCGGTCCCCCCAGCCACCGGCCTGGCTGAGCTGACGCCTGAGATCGCCAGTCTCTGTCCCCCTCAGCCACGGCCTGGCTGAGTTGACTGCCTGAGATCGCCAGTCTCTGTCGCTCTCAGCCACGGCCTGGCTGAGTTGACGCCTGAGATCGCCGGTCTCTGTCCCCCTCAGCCACGGCCTGGCTGAGTTGACGCCTGAGATCGCCAGTCTCTGTCCCCCTCAGCCACGGCCTGGCTGAGTTGACGTCTGAGATCGCTGGTCTCTGTCCCTCTCAGCCACGGCCTGGCTGAGTTGACGTCTGAGATCGCCGGTCTCTGTCCCTCTCAGCCACGGCCTGCCTCACAGCGCGCCTCCTCAACGGCTCGACGGCACGAGCCGTGGCTTCTTGAAAACTTTCGTGCTTAAGGCACTCCACCAACTTGTCCACAGTCAGCTCAGCCATTACACTCTCCTGTCTTCGTCAACTGGCGCTGCCCGCCGCCACCGACTCGATTACTGACCGGTCGCCAGACACCGGCCGGTGGCTGACACACTGCCTGACCTGAACCGGTCGCCAGACACCGGCCGGTGGCTGACACACTGCCTGACCTGAACCGGTCGCCAGACACCGGCCGGTGGCTGACACACTGCCTGATCTGAACCGGTCGCCAGACACCGGCCGGTGGCTGACACACTGCCTGACCTGAACCGGTCGCCAGACACCGGCCGGTGGCTGACACACTGCCTGATCTGAACCGGTGCTGTGACGGGCAGAGCGCGTGTGACCTGTCGAGGTTCGCACGAGGACGCACCGTGCAGTCTCTCATACCTGACAAGATATCTGTATCAAGGGAGGTGACAATCATCGGTAATCACCATATTTTTCTCTGACAAGTTTATCTTCTTAACATTTCTGAACTTTCAAAGTTCCTCACATGCTTTAAGTGAAATATCAGCAATTTTTCTGCTGTTTTGGCCGGTGTGTTCAGGTTTTGCATATGAACCATGGCAGCATCAGCATCATCTGTCAGCCAGGTGCCATTATTTTGTTCCTGTTAGCCCAGAACTGTCCAGCATGGGCTAACACTGGTAAGCATAGCTGTACCTCCGGAGCATTAACCACACAAGTGTGCACCATTGAATTGGAACTCTAAAACTGGCTGTGGACGTATTAGTATGTACGCAACAAGCTATGCTTAGTAAGGAATGAAGCCAGAACCCGTGTTATGAACATATTGGGACTTAATTCATTTTTTAAATTGTTAGCTAGGTAACCTGACATTATCAGATTAACGGATCCTTTAGAATGCAACATCATGCACCGGCATTCTGATTCCAGGTTTTTGCTTGTGTCATTGTGTCATTATATGGACATTGGCTTCAATGTTCGGATGAAATTTATCGTTGGCATCTACTGCGTTCAGAAAGGTGGGTACATTGAGCAGTATGCCATTCGTGTCTCCTACAAATCAAAACCGGACGTGATCCTTGCTAAATCGGATAGTAACGATATATGATATTAGTCTAACTGACAATCTTGTATTTTGACACACGATCCTTGATATGCGACCAGGTAAAACCTAATCCTCGTATGCTAGACATACCAGATCTATTAATAAAACTAGGAGACTAGAAAACTAGAGAACTATAAAAAAGCAAGAAAAAACACATGGTCATACTCCAAGATGCCACGATATAGAACGCCATAATCTACTTCGAAATAATTAACTACTAGTCAGACCGGTATGAATGGTATTTAATCGTTAATTACACTCAGATCACGATGGTGATATTGTCAAGTACGTTTAAGGTTGAAAGGGTCCCAGGTCAGTGACCTGAACTCAATATAACGGAATCGTGTTCATTGAAATTTTTTTTTTTTTTTTTTTTGGGGGTTGGGTTGTACCTGGTAATACCCAAAAATTTTTAAGTTTAGGTTGGGGGGGGGGGGTTGGAGGGGGAGGAAAAATGTGTTGTCATGACAGTTGAGGGGTCATATATTTTTAAACTATTAGTTTTGTTTGGGGTTTTTTTTTTGTTGGGGGGGGGGGGGGGGGGGGGGGGGGGGGGTGGGGGAAAAGGGGGGGGGGGGGGGAAATATTGGGGGGAAAAAGGGGTGGGGCGGGGGGGGGGGATACTATAGCGCAGAGATGCAGATGACACGAAATGTGCGGTAAAAAGGCGGCTACCTTCGGCGAGCGCGAACTGTGCATCGCTTTATAGGCAGGAAATGCCAGCGCTATCGTCGGAATTTCAGCGTTGAATGTGAGGCATACATGGATACTGGCGACGGGGGGGGCACATGGTGTATGTGTTATTGCGATCGCTAGAGTTATTGCCTTCTTAGCGGCACATGCTACGTTTGGTATGCAGCATGCTGCCTACGATTTGTTCTCTGCAGGCGAATGCAGTACTTACACTGCGACTGGCTTGTTCTTTTTGCTTTTATTGTATTAGTGTGACAAGTTTTGTTGACATGTCAGTCTTTTGTTACCGAGCAACAACTTACAAACTTGTAACGCACGTGGCAACTTACCTTATTACCTACGCACTTTAACGAAAAGTAATAATTAGTCATAAATAAACAACCACAACTTTAAATCTTCACAAAAATTTATGGATGTAGTTATTTTTATTGGTATGTGCTGGAAAATGCCGTGGTGCATGATTTGGAAACTGAAATATTACACTAACGCCAATGGGTAAATCTTACTTATTAACTTGTTATATGACAAGTGCTTTTGTACTCATAGTTATCGCGGTTCGTGAGCCTGAAAACAAGTACACTTATGTTTTACAATGATATATTATACATCATATTGCTCCCTTATTTTGAACTTTGCAACATGTATCATTAGACTTTTATTCCTTTACAATTCTACAATACTATTATTATGTAATGTATGAAGCATTAATATACTAAATCACACTTTTATTACGCAAATTTATAATAATATTTATTCCAATTTTAAACTTTTTAACATATAAAATCTTTATAATACATACACTTATTAAAGTAAAGACAAAATACACTACTTATACTTATTTAAAAGGGAATCATAATATTTTAAACTAAAACACAAGTAAAAAAATGAAAAAAAATTAACCACCCCAAGCAACAAAAAAAATGCATACAATCTAACTTTATATATCAGGCAGGTGGCCAAACAATTACGACCCACCATTGAAGATATCGTTTCGGTGCGTGCACGACAAAAACCATATTTCTGAGATAGTAGATAAAGCTAACTATTTCAATAACGTCCGCCAAGTCCTCGCTGGCGGAAGTAAACCTGAACAGATAGTGGAGACCCTTCCTACTCTAGACGCTCAAGCAAACAAGTTCATTGACGCTGCTAACGCGCAGGTTCCCGGCGTCCGTACTCAAACAGTGGTGCGAAAGCGCAGCCCAAGTTACCTGTACGGTAATATTAAGACCCACAAACCTGATGTTATCAGGCCAATAATTTCTGAATGCTCACGGCTACCTCCCATCTTGCCAGGAAACTGAACGGATTACTTCCGTTGTGTCCACTCACTGATTATACATGGGCCGAGGTGTTCGTTGACACACTCAAAACTAGGTCACCTAACTGGTCACTCTCTTCCTCAGACATCGAAAGCCTTGTCACTAAAGTACCGTTCACCAAAACCATATAAATAAACTTTTACTGCGCGTACCACCATGGATCTCGCGTATGACTTAAATTTCCTGTCAGTATTGGAGCACATGCTCTGAGCAAGTATGTACAGCCGATGCTCTATTTCGGCATCCAGAAGGCAGGTTCTATTTGCAAGTCGACGAGATGACAATGAGCTTCCCATCGAGCGTGCTTTTCGCCCAAGTGTACATGTGTCATGTTGGCCAGAACGCGTTGCAGGCAGGGAACCCGAGGCCATGCTTATGCCACTGTGACGTAGATTGTGCGATGCACTTGAGAGAGATGGCGTCCCCAAAGCAGACCTGCAAGAGAACCACGAGCTCACTTTCACCAGAGGCATTCTCACAGAAAATACCACTAGTTGGCACTAGAGGCCCACACTAGCAGCAAGCAACTGACATAGCACTGTACGATAGGTAAATGACCGTAGGCTAAGGTTTGTTGGGGGCGGTCAACTGTGTTTTTGCGTAGCGTGATATCATCATGTGCATGTGTTGTAAATATAGATACTTCAGTTTTGAATGATGGCGTACAAGTGAATGCGTCATGAAGCATGATAACCATGAAGCATTCTGTGATCATTGAACACTATAATATGATGCCATTGTGTGCCGCGTGGTCGGCTGATTTTGCCCACATTTTCACACCTCGGTTTGTTCTATCTATTAATCAACCGCAGGCCACGTTGATGAAGAACTCCACCCCCCCCCCAATGTGGGAGGAGTGTCGGCGCTCGCCGTGAGATTGAGCAAAAAAGGGCAGGAGAGCGATTGCGTCAGCGTTCATTGCCACGGATGATAACGATAATGGCTGTGCTTCTAGTTTAGGATTGTGAACAAAGTCGCCGTGGCACCGCGGCAGCGGGCACCAATTGCTCACGGAGAAGAGCGAAATATTCAGGCTCGATTAACGTAAATACAACGAGTGTGTTGCCATACCTAGACCATTTCCAAATCGTTTTTGTCAGTACTTCAATACACTGCGTGCGGGTGATTCAGATTATTAAGATGTGCAACAGCTACCTGGAGGATAAAACCATGCGAATTGCCGGATGCTGAAATGCACTGTTCTGTTATTCAAACTTTTTAGTGCGTTGCATTTGATTAGGACCTGAATAGAAGGCAAAATAACCAAAGCGGTGCCTTAATACAATGATGTCACATGGCTTTGTCTCCTTACAATTCATAATTCCATCACATCTCTCTCTCTCTCTCTCTCTCTCTCTCTTATATATATACATATACACACACATCACTTATATATATATATATATATATATATATATATATATACACTTATATATATACACATACACACAAACGCACACACACACATGTATGGATATATATATATATATATATATATATATATATATATATATATATATATATATATATATATATATATATATATATATATATATATATATATATATATATATTTATGTATATATAGGGGGTGCGAGTGCAGCGTGCTTTTATCCTAGAAGCATTCCATTGCCTTCCCATGTTCTTTCTTTCAGGAATCGGCGCTGGGCCCTCTGCTCTTCTGCGTCTTCGCGAACGACCTCAATATTTCGCTAATAACGCAGCAGACCAGTACTCGGATGACAGCTAAATTTTGTCAGCTATTCAAAATCTGGCCTTTAAAATACTGTCTTGCGGATGGAAAGACTCTCTTAATCTGTGGTTAATATTAATCCTAATCGTGAGTTAACGGCCTCAGCATTAATGCACTTCATTTTCAGGCCCCAACTTCATTGTGTTCACGATCATCATCATCACCATCTCTTCCCTTGTCTGGAGCAAAGACCTGAATCTCCTCTTCGATCGTACTTTCAGTTGGAATTCATCATTGCCCGTCATAACCCATCATAACCTGATCTCCACCATAGCTGTCGTTGCTACTGTATGTCGGCTGGTCTGTCACATTTGAAGGATTGTCTGCCTCCGGGTGTCAGTACTACGCTTATGGATGCCTTCGTTCTGTCACACGTTCGCTACTGCATCACACTTTATGGCATCAGTACTCAAACTAAGCCCTCTCTGACCCAATCCATTTTGAACTGTTCAGTTCAAGCCATATTTTGTCGCAGGAAGTTTGACCACGTAACGGCCCTGCCACAGAACTTGACCGGTTATCGGCCAGGATATTGCAAGATTCAGCGTTCACTGACCACTAGGCTAAGTCGCATTGGCCAGCAGGTGGAGCTCGCCCGTGAGTTCCGTACTGTTGGAGAGACCCACCTGAGTCCCGCTAGACGGGGCGGAGATCTGCATATGCCTGAGTCTAGCACTGGGACCGGGAAGCGCCGTGGTACCTGCCATTCAGTAGTACAATACAACACAAATTTATATATATAAAATAATATATATATATATATATATATATATATATATATATATATATATATATATATATATATATATATATATATATATATATATATATATATATATATTCGCCATGACGTGGGGCTGTACTATCATAACTGTTTTTAGACAGCTTTTGCTATTCGAAGTCTCCCGCATACATATCAGGGTGCATTATTGTGTCATGGCGGCAAAGTTACGCAATTTAATTCTTTTCAGTCGGCTAATTACTGCAGAAGACTGGCCGAAAAGTGGTGTGTGTTTAGTGGCAGTTAACCACTGATGTTGGGAACAATCAGCGTGGCATCTTGGCATCTTTTTGAATATATCGCCACTCTTCCACTTATGTTCCGGAAACAACATTTTAGTAACAAGTTCATTCAGCAGGCATTGCAAAATTATGTGCCATGCCTTTGCAGATGGTAGGACAAGTGGGATGTTGTATTGGGGTTGATGGGGTGGGACTGGGTAGTGTGGGTGGTATGTTGTTGGTGCTGGATAGTTTGGTGTGGTGAGTAGGGCTTGGTCGGATGGGGCTGGGTGGCGTGTGGGTAGATAGCGTTGTGTGGTGCGTTGGGGTTTTGCGGGGCATGGCTCGGTAAGATGTGCTGGGTAGTGTGGTGTGGTGAATGGGGCTTGGTAGAGTGGGGCTGGGTAATGTGGGTCGCTGTGTGGGGGTAGACAGCGTTGTGTGGTGCGTGGGGTTTTTGCGGGGCGTGGCTCGGTAAGATGTGCTGGGTAGTGTGGTGTGGTGAATGGGGCTCGGTAGGGTGGGGCTGAGTAGTGTGGGTCGCTGTGTGGGGGTAGACAGCGTTGTGTGGTGCGTGGGGTTTTGCGGGGCGTGGCTCGGTAAGATGTGCTGGGTAGTGAGGTGTGGGGATGTGTTGCTAGGGAAATATCGCCACTGAAGCCGTACATGTCATTATGTCGCCACTAATGGTATCGGCTGGCTGGCGAAATTTCAGCCCAGCATTGGCATGCCGGAAATGCACGAATGTCCTCGGTAAATCTCGACATCATTTGAAGTGACTCATGCGTACACTTCAAATGATCGCTATATATCTGAAGGATAGATGGTTTTGTATTGGACTTGCACGGGAAGATTTGTAATGCTCGGTAGAATATAAAAGAAATCTTAACAACGCATCATTTGCTCTCACAAATATTTTCGATGTAGCCTTTGAAATGAAGGCGATTTTACAAGTATAGCATGGGAACAGCATTCCCACTTATATGCTGCGTGCGTTCTCCTTATGACCGTTAGTTTGCTGATGTGAAAAGCTCACGGGACTTTTCCAAGGGAATGCCAGTGAACAAATAGGAATCATTCATGAATTGATATGTTCATAAAGTGTTGATGTAAAACACAATCCCCTGAAACAAGTGAAAATAAACAGAATCTGACCAATGCAGGAAATGGCTCCACCAGCCCCCTTTCATCAGTCCTAAGCTATGTAAAGAGTTGCCAGTGCGAAGTTTAGGACATTTTTGTCACAAACGGGAATGAAAGGTTAAATTTGTATTCTTTTCGATATTGAAAAATGTGCATGCTATATATGTGCACCATTGCTATGAATACAATGTTGAACGTATAGTGGCCGAAGAGGTAGTGAAGCATTCGGCTGAGTCGCTAGCGGGGTGAGAGGTAGCCTTACTTTCACACCCACCTGCGAATCGCGTCGATGTGTCATGATGGGAAGGGTCAACTTTCTCAGCTAGTCGCTTGAGCCTCCCCGGCATAAAATCCTCACAATGCGCCTGCACCTTATAATAACGTATACACGTGGCCTAGAATCAGGTTATGTTTCGTAGCCGTATTGCACTTGCACGTCTCAGTACACTGTGATATCAAACAACAGAGCACGGAATTTCTTGCATTTTGTGATCCGACTTCGTGATCAATGATACGAAATTGATCACTGGTAGAGTGATCAATTTCGCATCATTCCGACGTCATCCAAAACGGCGTGTATGTTTTCTCCCAGTATTGCATGGGTTTCGGTCCTGAATATTTCAGGTCCCTATCTCATCTAGCCCAGTAGCTATTCAGGAAGAATCCCAGGGGGTACGAAAATGTCCGCAGCGGTGCTGTGCTGATTCACTCACGGCGCTCGTTTGGGGCTCATCCCAGCGATTAGTTGAAGACCGGGCGGGCGTAAAAGAAAACGAAGAGGGTGGCTATATCTTACAGAGCAGCTGAGCCGTGGGCTGTCCTCTACCTGCCAAGAATCGGCCGCCTCTTGGCTCAAGTGGTCACCGCAGCACGCGCTGACGAGTCGTCCTCGCTGGAAAACGCAACGTTCCCATGCCGCCTGTGGCTAGCCTCATCTCTTCATGGCGTTACCACGTAACCAAACACCCAAAGAAAACTGCGAGTGAAGAAACTGTGGGCATAGCCACCCACTTCTATATTCGTGTAATTTTGCATGCCATTGACGTTAATTACGCACATGCTATCCATTCATTTGAAGGTTCTCCAACTTTCACGTTGCACTAATCTGTTTCTGAAGCTGTCTATGAAAATAACGGCGCAAGATACCTCTCCCATCAGTCAATGATAGACTAAGCAGGCACCAATCCTCTGTCTAAGCAGTACGACACCCATCCGCTGTCTACTTCTATTTCATGCATTTAGTACATTTTGGAAAATTCGAGATGTCGTTTTTACCTAACATTGCCGGTTGTATATGTATTTCACGTCATAATAATTCACGAGGGAAATAATTCAACAGGCAAATATCCATCGCAACACGTGAATCATAATCAAAGTCCCGAAGCATACCCATATTGGCCTGCCTTTCCAATCGGTTGCAGCAATAAGTGATGCGTGAATGAGCAAATAACGACTTATATCTTTAGCTCTGGATGGAATTAATCCGGATCACCGGGACAGCCCGGGCACAGGCGGACATCCAGCAGCCATGGGTTTCCCTGCTTGGGTGCGTAAAGGAAGGAGCAACTGAATTTATCATGGAAGTGATCCAAAACAGCAGTGAGTACAAATTCGAAAATTTTGACGAAGACCACACTTCGGGAAACCTATTTTGATATTAGTCCATGTTTTTAATTATGCATTTTGCGCTGGAAACATATTAGTTGCATTCTGAAGATACACATACAGCCGACGAGAATCCCCTACATCTTCAGGCATGTGCAGTGTTGTATCCAACAACACTGTCACAAAACTTAGCTTGCATCACATAACTGTGAAGAAGACATGCCCTCATTCTCTTCCCTATGCACGTGATATCCCTCTTTGGGTCTTTGATAAAAAGTATGCTCTTTAATGGAACGCATAGAAAGTAGGCATCTTTACATCTGATGCCCAACCAAGAATGAATGTCGACACGATGCAACACAATTACAACATTTATTATGGTTGTGCGCTAAAACGTGTGTTCGTTTAATCTGATTCCTCTCTCAGTACAGTCAATAACGCTGAATCGTGATTTGTGTTTGATACGCGTTTTGGGACTCCACGTCATGTCCATCCTGCATGCCTCATTTCCAATATGGAAGGTCCTACCAGTGGCTGGCCTCTACACACAACATTGCTTGCATGTATTGCCTACATCTCACGCTTAATAGCCCCACTCGCCGTCGTCACGTTCCAGTGTGGTGCTGTGGTATGTGGTGTTGTGGTGTGTGGTGCTGTGGTATGTAGTGCTGTGGTGCTGTGGTGTGTGGTGCTGTGGTGTGTGGTGTTGTGGTGTGTGGTGTGTGGTGCTGTTGTGCCGTGGTGCTGTGGTGCTGTGGTGTGTGGTGCTGTGGTGTGTGGTGTTGTGGTGTGTGATGCTGTGGTGCGTGGTGTTGTGGTGTGTGGTGCAGTGGTGTGTAGTGTTGTTGTGTGTGGTGTGTGGTGTTGTTGTGTGGTGCTGTTGTGTGTGGTGATGTGGTGTATGGTGTTGTGGTGTGTCATGTGGTGTGTGGTGTTGTGGTGTGTGGTGCTGTGGTGTGTGGTGCTGTGGTGCTGTGGTGTGTGGTGCTGTGGCGTGTGGTGCTGTGGTGTGTGGTGTGTGGTATGTGGTGCTGTGGTGTGTGGTGCTGTGGTGTGTGGTGCTGTGGTGTGTGGTGCTGTGGTGTGTGGTGCTGTGGTGTGTGGTGTGTGGTGTGTGGTGCTGTGGTGTGTGTGCTGTGGTGTGTGGTGTGTGGTGCTGTGGTGTGTGGTGCTGTGGTGTGGTGCTGTGGTGTGTGGTGCTGTGGTGTGTGGTGCTGTGGTGTGTGGTGCTGTGGTGTGTGGTGCTGTGGTGTGTGGTGTGTGGTGCTGTGGTGTGTGGTGCTGTGGTGTGTGGTGCTGTGGTGTGTGGTGCTGTGGTGTGTGGTGCTGTGGTGTGTGGTGCTGTGGTGTGTGGTGTGTGGTGTGGTGCTGTGGTGTGTGGTGCTGTGGTGTATGGTGTGTGGTGTGTGGTGCTGTGGTGTGTGGTGCTGTGGTGTGTGGTGTGTGGTGCTGTGGTGTGTGGTGCTGTGGTGTGTGGTGCTGTGGTGTGTGGTGCTGTGGTGTGTGGTGCTGTGGTGTGTGGTGCTGTGGTGTGTGGTGTGTGGTGCTGTGGTGTGTGGTGCTGTGGTGTGTGGTGCTGTGGTGTGTGGTGCTGTAGTGTGTGGTGCTGTGGTGTGTGGTGCTGTGGTGTGTGGTGTGTGGCGTGTGGTGTTGTGGTGTTTGGTGCTGTGGTGTGTGGTGTGTGGTGCTGTAGTGCTGTGGCGCTGTGGTGCTGTGGCGCTGTGGTGCTGTGGTGTGTGGTGCTGTGGTGTGTGGTGTTATGGTGTGTGGTGCTGTGGTGCGTGGTGTTGTGGTGTGTGGTGCTGTGGTGTGTAGTGTTGTTGTGTATGGTGTGTGGTGTTGTTGTGTGGTGCTGTAGTGTGTGATGTTGTGGTGTGTGGTGTTGTGGTGTGTGGTGCTGTGGTGTGTGGTGTGTGGTGCTGTGGTGCTGTGGTGTGTGGTGTTGTGGTGTGTGGTGTGTGGTGCTGTGGTGTGTGGTGCTGTGGTGTGTGGTGTTGTGGTGTGTGGTGCTGTGGTGTGTAGTGCTGTGGTGCTGTGGTGTGTGGTGCTGTGGTGTGTGGTGTTGTGGTGTGTGGTGTGTGGTGCTGTTGTGCCGTGGTGCTGTGGTGCTGTGGTGTGTGGTGCTGTGGTGTGTGGTGTTGTGGTGTGTGATGCTGTGGTGCGTGGTGTTGTGGTGTGTGGTGCAGTGGTGTGTAGTGTTGTTGTGTGTGGTGTGTGGTGTTGTTGTGTGGTGCTGTTGTGTGTGGTGATGTGGTGTATGGTGTTGTGGTGTGTCATGTGGTGTGTGGTGTTGTGGTGTGTGGTGCTGTGGTGTGTGGTGCTGTGGTGCTGTGGTGTGTGGTGCTGTGGCGTGTGGTGTGTGGTGTGTGGTGTGTGGTATGTGGTGCTGTGGTGTGTGGTGCTGTGGTGTGTGGTGCTGTGGTGTGTGGTGCTGTGGTGTGTGGTGCTGTGGTGTGTGGTGTGTGGCGTGTGGTGTTGTGGTGTTTGGTGCTGTGGTGTGTGGTGTGTGGTGCTGTAGTGCTGTGGCGCTGTGGTGCTGTGGCGCTGTGGTGCTGTGGTGTGTGGTGCTGTGGTGTGTGGTGTTATGGTGTGTGGTGCTGTGGTGCGTGGTGTTGTGGTGTGTGGTGCTGTGGTGTGTAGTGTTGTTGTGTGTGGTGTGTGGTGTTGTTGTGTGGTGCTGTAGTGTGTGGTGTTGTGGTGTGTGGTGTTGTGGTGTGTGGTGCTGTGGTGTGTGGTGTGTGGTGCTGTGGTGCTGTGGTGTGTGGTGTTGTGGTGTGTGGTGTGTGGTGCTGTGGTGTGTGGTGCTGTGGTGTGTGGTGTGTGGTGCTGTGGTGTGTGGTGCTGTGGTGTGTGGTGCTGTGGTGTGTGGTGCTGTGGTGTGTGGTGCTGTGGTGTGTGGTGCTGTGGTGTGTGGTGCTGTGGTGTGTGGTGCTGTGGTGTGTGGTGCTGTGGTGTGTGGTGCTGTGGTGTGTGGTGCTGTGGTGTGTGGTGCTGTGGTGTGTGGTGCTGTGGTGTGTGGTGCTGTGGTGTGTGGTGCTGTGGTGTGTGGTGCTGTGGTGTGTGGTGCTGTGGTGTGTGGTGCTGTGGTGTGTGGTGCGATGGTGTGTGGTGTGTGGTGTGTGGTGCTGTGGTGTGTGGTGCTGTGGTGTGTGGTGCTGTGGTGTGTGGTGTAGTGTGTGATGGGGTAGTGTTGTTCACCTTCACTCCTAGACGCCAGAAGTGTTGAAAAGCAGCGGTTCTTCCTGACGAAGCTGATAAGTGGTTACCATATGGCTACTGTACTCAGCTCTCCCTGACGAAGCTGTTCAATGGTCACCATATGGATATTGCAGTCTGCACATCCTGACGGAGCTAACAGATACTGCATACAATATAGCTACTGCACTCGGCTCACTCTTCAGCCAAGATATACACCTCCAACTTCTGAATCATTAATGTGATCCGTGTTAAGCTGACAATTGCAAACGCTGTGCTGATGTTCGTGAAGATGGAGAACAGCTGGACAAGAATAAGAAAACATTTGTGAACCAATGCTATCACCAATATTTTACACATTCAACCCACCATCTGGAATGTCACCGGGTTATCCAACTGACAACTCTACCACGTGCCGGATTCTGCAGCCGTGGAGGCCCTTCTGGATTTCCTGGTAGTGAATCTCGGTCTAGCTACGCAGGGCGCGGGGGCACCATGGTAGGCCCGGAGGAGCGTTCCAGTAATTTCGGTGGGGCGCGTCGATAGGCCCAGAGGGGTGTTCCAGTAAGTCCAGAGTGGCGCGTCTGTAGGTCCTTCGTCTGGACGAAGATAGCGCAGCTGGCGATCGCGAGAGGCGCCAATGGTGTCGTACCAACAGCAGCAGCAGATGTGAACCCGTGCGATTCTCCAGGCCCGCCGGCAGCCGTTCTGCCCCGAGCGGCGACCTGTGCGCAGCGCGTCCATCCAGACGGCCGCCACCCAGCACGCAGCTTCCTCGGAAACTTGGCCGCCGGGAAATGCGACAGGTGCCCTCGATGTTATCGGGCCGGTGCCAAGCGTTCGGCCTGAAGGCTGATCCGATCATGTGCACGGCTTGGCAGCCTGTTGGGTGTGGGGTTGGGGCCTATGGGCAAGTCTGGTGTCCGGTGCCGTCTGCTCGCCATCTTCTCGGTGCTGTGGCGCTGAGTGTTTGTCTCGAGCCGTTCTGCAGGTATGTGGAATACCTACGCTTTTGGTCTGTATGATCGTTGTTTTAAGCCCCGAATGGCCGCACAGCATACTAATGCCACCGGGAAGCCTCGGCAGCCTGCATCGTTCACTTGTCGTCCCCTCGATGGCTTGAATACAATCGTTGCTGCCACACATTGCTCCGCGCTTACGTTTCGAGAATATATATATTCCTTCAGCCTGGATGGTCTCTTTTAATCCGACTCGCCTGTGTATTCGTTTCGTCTTGGCCGCAGACGTCTTGTTTGGCGCTTCATTGAAATAGACGTCAACGATAGGCTGATTATTCTGCATGTAGCGACGCGTGGCAGGTCTCATTAGACGTAGGCATGCCGGTTTTGAAACTACCAGCATGCACACGACCATGCTGATAGTCCCACGCGCCCAGACTTGTTAATTATCAGTCGCTTCCGACTCGGAAATTTAACCGGAGACGGTTGATGTGTTGCGAAGTGCGGCCAGAGGCCAGACTAGCCGAAGAGGTCTGAATTTCCGCAGCGATCGCAGGCGTGTTCGATGCTGAATATCCGCTGGGATGTGCAGTCGACCTTGGCATTCCGGCTTCACGTTGTGTGCCGACAACTGCGCGCGGCTCGGCGTGGATGACCAGGCGCGGACGACGGCCGACCGGCCGGTGACCAGCCGACGGTCATGTCGTGCTCCCGCCCGGCAACGGAGAACCCATTGTTGAAGTGTGCATGCCGCGAGGTAAATATGAACTTCCGCTGCGCATTGTGCCACCAGGTTGTAGCGGTGCCGCTAGATGACCCGATCGGCCCATTAGGTGCTGCCCTCATGGCGCAAGTGTGTACCGGGAAAACAGTAAGGGCTTGACTGCATTGTTGGCTTTGTGCTGGAGGAGTGATGGCGGCGGACAAACATACTGCAGACCGAAGATCCAGTCTCTGGAGAGTCGGGTGTCGCGAGCCAAGAGGAGTCGGCACTCATAGTCAAAGGCTTTCACAGCATCTTGAAATCCAGATTCATAGATGAACAACTTGACTCACTGCACGGATGAAGCTGACTCGCTTAGGAGAATGGGGTGAGGCTGAGGTGGGAAAGGTCCTGAGCTGAGTCGGTTGCAAGAGGCCAAAGCCCTGGGGCATGGGAGGATCCTAGCGAGGCCGAGGTGGTCAGCGACCTCAACCAGCTCGCAATGGACGGCGTTTTGCTCAGATTTCACCAATTGCCAATATTTGGGCCACTTGAAGCATGTCAAATATATTAAAGGAATTGTCGCTGGAAAGTATTTTCGATTTGGGACAATATTACGAGGTTGGCCAGCTTGGTCGATGGTCCAGGGGTGCGTCAAAAGTTCACCACTGGACCTGTCAAATGACGCATTCAGCCGGTAAAATGAAGCTGGCAGCCAAGGTCCAACATCACAGCGCAGCCACAGACTGACGTATACTACGATGCTCCCGTGATTTTTATGTGTGTGGGTCCTTGTCTGCTATCGCATTCCCGTACACCATAGGGTCAACTGATTACAGGTTCATTCTATCAGCTGAAGGCTAAGCACGAGTGTGTGCGCGCGTGTGCATCCAAAACCTGTTTTGGCGGACAAGGGAAATTAAGGTAAAAGCTAGACCAGCTTAATTATTGGTGAACTAGCAGAAGACTGAAAAAGAAGCGTAAGCATACGATATCTTCACAACGCTTGTCAGGTCTGGGGAGCGCTATGGAAATGAGCAGTGCGCCTCGCCACAGCAGGTACGTGCGCACTCACTTGGTTACGTGAATCGATGCATTTGCACGCCCAATTGATTTTCCAAACGGATTGGCAGACAGCGAAATATTTTGAGCAATACAAAGCCGTAAGCAACATTCCAGGGAGTTCTGACATATTTCGCATCCTCAATAACTCTCTTGTATTCCTTAGGTTTCAATCTTTCTCGCAGTCGTGTCACTCTCGGACTGGGGTAGATACCGGCTTGGTTTTTAACGTCTCACCGATGATGTCACAACGATATTTCCATTCAAGAAGGCACTACTCGTGATTTCATGGCGCATCACAGCGCCTTTAGCATCAGGTGGGACCGATTACCAATGACGTCATTATGTCGGCTGCGTTTGTTTTTGTATTCCCCACAATACACTACCGTGACATCCGGTCACATCTCCGCGTCTCAAATGTATATCCGGCGTATATTCAACGTATAACGCATTTTCGTGCCGCGCATGTTAATACGCAAATGTTTGCATGGAATTGTTTGTCTCCAAATGTTTATATCACAAATGTTCCCAACGCAAATATTCGTGTACGCAGATGTTTGCATCTGCGAAGTGTTCGTACGCTGAAATGCTCGTATCAGGATATATTGTATTGAAACGGGTGGGGTTATGCTGCGCTGGAATAGTTCAGGTGCTTTTTGTTATTTTGCGCACAGGAACATGCCTGTATATAGCCATTTGTGAAGACTAATATTTTGTGGTGGATCTCAATGCTGCCTGGTTGCCACCGCTTGATGCCCCCTCCATCCACAGCCAAGAAAGTCTGACGACAGCACTCGCATGGGTTGCAAATGGCCTCAGCACATTATCCACATGTCACTGGGCATCACGAAACGGGTGCCGCCATAGCTACAACCGTAATGTCCCTCTATAGATATCGACCATACATACAGATATACATATATTGACCATACAGATACACAGAATTGACCGTTCTACGCTCGGAGACAGATTGTGTGCCGTCTTACCGCTCTACACTCGGAGACAGATTGTGTGCCGTTTTACCGTTCTACGCTCGGAGACAGATTGTGTGCCGTTTTACCGTTCTACACTCGGAGACAGATTGTGTGCCGTTTTACCGCTCTACACTCGGAGACAGATTGTGTGCCGTTTTACCGCTCTACACTCGGAGACAAATTGTGTGCCGTTTTACCGCTCTACACTCGGAGACAAATTGTGTGCCGTTTTACCGCTCTACGCTCGGAGACAGATTGTGTGCCGTTTTACCGCTCTACACTCGGAGACAGATTGTGTGCCGTTTTACCGTTCTACACTCGGAGACAGATTGTGTGCCGTTTTACCGCTCTACACTCGGAGACAGATTGTGTGCCGTTTTACCGCTCTACACTCGGAGACAGATTGTGTGCCGTTTTACCGTTCTACACTCGGAGACAGATTGTGTGCCGTTTTACCGCTCTACACTCGGAGACAGATTGTGTGCCGTTTTACCGCTCTACACTCGGAGACAGATTGTGTGCCGTTTAACCGCTCTACACTCGGAGACAGATTGTGTGCCGTTTTACCGCTCTACACTCGGAGACAGATTGTGTGCCGTTTTACCGCTCTACACTCGGAGACAGATTGTGTGCCGTTTTACCGCTCTACACTCGGAGACAGATTGTGTGCCGTTTTACCGCTCTACGCTCGGAGACAGATTGTGTACCGTTTTACCGTTCTACACTCGAGTAGCGCACGATGTCAGGATTGTGTTCCGCTTCAAATCCGACAAATGGTTGTCGTGTGAGGCCAGGCGGACACGATGCGCGTTGTGGAAGAACAACAGCAGCTGTTTTGCATACTTAGCGTCTGCAGGATCGCGGATAGTCCGTCACGCGAGAATGCGAGGCAGCACACCCTGTACTGTGGGGCGTCATCCATCAGCATGGGACGCGTGGGCCGCCCCGAGAACAATGCTCGACCGCCGCCATTGTTGTATCATGGCGCGTAGGTCGTCCGTCCATCACCACGTAAAGGACCTCTGTCAAGCTGGAAACAGAATACCATTATTATCTTACACATCGCTTGCTTGTTATGCTCCTTCACCGAATGTAAAACGACCAACATGTGTGGTACGCAAGTTCACATCCATGCCTATGCCGTATCGTGACAACAGAAGTCGCATGCATCATATGATAAAATAAGCGACGTTGATTTACTCAAATTATTGAGGGGTGGCATCTAATGGGCCCATCTAATGTCTGAGGGCAATAGATGGGCCCAAATTCACTGGGCTCACACTCCGTGGGGTTGCATGTTAAAAGTCGAAATTATGAGGGAGAAGTCAACATTAAGGTAGCAAATCGTCCCTGAAAAAAAAAAACACGCAAAACAACAGCCAGAGAGAAGCGATTCACGGTTGGTCGCAGCCATTCGGCCGGTGGTTTTCTCGAGTGTGGGCCGAGCAGTGGCAGCGCTGTCGTCGTGTCGACACGACCGTCACCCGTCCCGACCATTTATTGATTATCACAGCAACTGGACGGCGGCCCCAGCCCGGCCGCCAACACCACTGGCGGTACGCCTCGACAGGCGTGCGTGAGGGGATCTCAAGTGAGCAGAAAGGCTGCCGACGGCCTGGCGCTGCCGCCTTGTTGCCCGGCAACGCGTCCTGTCTGTACGATAATGATGGCCAGAGTTCTCTGAACGCATATCGCTCGTTCGACATACGATCGAAAATAAAGGCGCTCACAGGCGCTGTGGTGCACCGGAGCGCTACACACACACACACACACACACACACACACACACACACACACACACACACACACACACACACACACACACACACACACACACACACACACACACACACACACACACACACACACACACACACACACACACACACACACACACACACACACACACACACACACACACACACACACACACACACACACACACACTAACACACACACACACACACACACACACACACACACACACACACACACACACACACACACATGTATATATGTATATATATATATGTGTATATATGCATATATATACGTATATATATATACATATACATGCATATTAAATATATTACACTTTATATATAAGTATTTTACTATAATCAAATAACTAAACCATTGTTATCATTGGCTCCATAGTTTTATGTACATCGGCTTCGCACGACTCATCGTTCCATTGTACCACTTGCTACACCTTCACCGTGCCAAACGCTGGGTTAGTACTCGCCATCTGACCCGTGCTTCGCACAGACAAACAAGTAACACACACCCACATTCCGAGCACGTGCCAACAACCTTCAGCTCAGAAACAAGATGATGCGTCTCTGCTCCAACAGTTGTTTGCGATGTTGCCGTCTCCCCCATCCTACCCGCTCCTCTTTCCACATGAACCATAGCGCAGCAGTAGCTACAACATCTCATCATCCGCACTCTTCGCCCTCCACCTGCAGACACCAAAGCGGAAACGTCGGACAACTCCAGAGCCGCGCCAAGAAGGCCGGCACGGACGGCCAATTTCCACACACTCCATGACCCAGCCGGCCAAATGACGACGTCCTCTGCCTCACACTGGGTCAGCGCAGGCCAATGTCACTAACATCACAAGCCGGCCAAATGACGACGTCCTCTGCCTCACACTGGGTCAGCAGACGCCAATGTCACTAACATCACAAGCCGGCCAAATGACGACGTCCTCTGCCTCACACTGGGTCAGCACAGGCCAATGTCACTAACATCACAAGCCGGCCAAATGACGACGTCCTCTGCCTCACACTGGGTCATCAGACGCCAATGTCACTAACATCACAAGCCGGCAAATGACGACGTCCTCTGCCTCACACTGTGTCAGCAGACGCCAATGTCACTAACATCACAAGCTGTGTATTCACACCGAATTTGATGTTAATACACTTTTAGTTAATCTTCTTAAATATTATTTTATTTGACAACATTCATTTGACTAGGTATATTCATCTGATTTATTATCTAAGCCACTAACAGCTGACTGGCAGTCAGCTGACAGTTACTTAAATACCTTGTTGATTTAAAAGAAAGTGTGAGGAGCAATATTTCAAAATCACCTTCACATTCTACATACATTAAGAAAACCTTTACATACATTAAGGTTACACACCGAATGCGGTGTGAATACACAGCTTGTGCTGTTAGTGAAATTGGCGTCAGCCGGGCCGGGTGGCCGCTCACAGGAAGGCACCACCCAACCACCGTCGCTCTGTCTCCCTCCCCCCTCCCCCAGCGAACCGTCGGTGACCCCCAGCATCTCCCATCCGTCCCGATGGAAGATGTTCAAGAGCGGTTCTCACTGGTTTCTGAACCTCCATTAGACGTGCTCACTTCAAGTGAGGATGTGAAAGCTTGTCCGTCAATAAAGCAATGGATTCCGCATGGTTACATGCAAAAGTGCAGAACTTTGAAGCCATGCAATACTAAAATTAAGCACAAATTTTCACCACACATATCGTGTCGCGTTAGTGATTGCAGTGCATGATCCCATGATTGCCGAGGGAGGAGAAAGCTGCCGTCCTAGCATGCGTCGAACGTTGCCTCAAAACTCGGGCATGGTGGGCCATTACCAGCATATGCCGGTTTGTTCGTCCCGGACACATATGGCCTTCAGTAGTCCGACATTCCATGCATTGTAGACCCTCACTTGTGGGTAGGATGATATGTGCTCATTTAAATGAAAATCATCTAAATTTTAAAAGGTTTGTATTTTAAAATAATTACAAGGCTATTGTTTGCGAAGAAAAATGAGGCTGTATATTTAGTTTACTCATATGCTCTGCACCTTTCCAGGGCATGCTTCTCTCTTGAAAAAGTCAAATTGGATCAGGTCCTTTTGCACAGTGTGAGCATTCGTGGATTTTTACGGGCAAGGACGAGTTTCCACTCAACGCGAATTGTTACAAAAAATGCAATGCTACGAAGTGCCCATATGTGCTTAATCAGTTCTGCTCCATGAGTTTGCTTAAAGTGCCTATGATATAAGTCGGGTGGTTTCATGACGCCTTGAGCAAGGTTCGTACTTCCCCAAATGTGCTTCATTTCCCAGATTTCTGAGCATGCTTTTCGCAAGGGTTTACCGGGTGCCTGAATCCTAGCTAAGGCTGCTCCGGCGTGTACCTGAAGCCATGCCTACGCAACCTCTGACCAACAGTAACCTTTGATCGTACCGGACGTGTCGGACGCCTTCCAATCGTAGTAGATACGGACATTGTTTTGCTGATGAACAACTTTTGTTCAATTGTTGCTTTCCATTTACTTTTGCGTGCTATCAAGAGCTTTTTCTATCCATGCTTTAGTTAAGGTTCACAGTGACATTTATTTTCATGCTGGCATATATGTCAGCATTTATGCATGGCATCTGCTGCTCTGCTTTCTGCCATGTGCTTGCAGTGGTTGATCGTCTAACCTTTTCAACGTTCCCCAAGTAGATTGAAACCCAATTTTACCCAACTCGTTGACTTGCTGATCTGTTCGTTTCTCCAACACGGCCAATACATGTACATACATATATATATATATATATATATATATATATATATATATATATATATATATATATATATATATATATATATATATATATAAAAAAGATATATGTACTAATTGCGGGGTAGCTTCCGAATTTGGCACATGATATTTACTGTTAAACTGGTTAAACTGTGTTAAACTGTGGCTAAGTCATGGGATTTATTTTTTTCAAGTGGACTATTATATATCCTTCCAAATAACTTTTTTTCCGCTTGATTTCTGTCACATGCATTTTTTGCCAGTCTGAACGGAAGCGTTACTGAGGGTTCAGATTTTCCGGATGTGTTGACGGAATCTAAAAAATATTATAATATTATCCGCATTATCCTTACCGTATGGAATATCTAACCTGCCAGATGACCGAAGAGAATGCCTTACCTGGCAGATGACCGTATGGAATGCCTTACCTGGCAGATGACCGTATGGAATGCCTTACCTGGCAGATGACTGTATGGAATGCCTTACTGACCGATGACCGTATGGACATTAAGTATTAATTTAACACGTAACTGCCAATTGTGACTCAACGTGCTGCCCTACCTGCCAGCTGCCTATCTGAACTGGCCCCGTTTGGGCCGTCTATTGTTCGGCTGAATTTCAAACAATTTAGTTTCAATTTAGCCGAAGCCGTGCATTGTTCGGCGACTAACCCGAAGCTCGTTAATAAACGCATTTCATTATGTTGTTCATCGCAGGCGGCACCCCGGTCCCGCACCGAGATGGGGAAGAGACGCTTTAGTTCCAGAGCGCCACACATGTACAACTCACTGCCACCTGAGCTGACGCGACTTCCCGTGTCGATCCTTGCTCGCCATCTACGGGGGAGTATCTGCGAAGGGGCCCCCCCGTGCCGTACTGATAGACTGCTCGACTTGCTGTTATTTTATATATATATATATATTTTTTTTAAATAGTTTAACTTGTAGGATTTGACCCTCTTTTTTACCTTTTTGTGCTGTGTTGTTTTATCTATTTGACGCGATGTCGTAATAGCCACAAGTCAATTGTGGATGACCTCAATAAAGTCTGTCTGTCAATACTGGGCTGCCCACTCTCGTGCCCAGCTTTCCAGATTGAAAATACTCTGTCACGCCTTGGTAGCTAACCCCATGTGAGCATTCCAAACTTGAATGCAAACGAGTGGGCCATTTTCGAAAGTGAGTAGAATTAGTAGACAGTTCCGTACCTGCATCTTGTAACGACCGATCCTCGGACCATGCCACGAGGCAACACATGTACAGCACGTCGGAACTCCGCCCGGGGCAGCCACAGCATCCGACCGGAACTCCGCCCGGGACGGCCACAGCACCCGACCGGAACTCCGCCCGGGACGGCCACAGCGCCCGACCGGAACTCCGCCCGGGACGGCCACAGCATCCGACCGGAACTCCGCCCGGGACGGCCACAGCGCCCGACCGGAACTCCGCCCGGGACGGCCACAGCATCCGACCGGAACTCCGCCCGGGACGGCCACAGCATCCGACCGGAACTCCGCCCGGGACGGCCACAGCACCCGACCGGAACTCCGCCCGGGACGGCCACAGCACCCGACCGGAACTCCGCTCGGGACGGCCACAGCGCCCGACCGGAACTCCGCCCGGAACGGCCACAGCTTCCCTCCGACAGCCGTTGATGACCGGAATCGCCGGCAGATTTATCCCATAGTGCACGCAGATCTCCAGACAGAGCACGTCGACGATGGCGACCTCTCTTGTTCTGTCGTAATCAGAACTTCTCGGTGTACGATAATCGGCTGAATAAGAACTGAAGCCAACTTCTGGACGAACTGTGCTCTGGCACGTGGGCTCTTTTGCGCGCCACACATGCCCACGTGACGTCGCGTGCCAGTGAGTTGGGTCGACTGCCTGCTGAGCCGCCGACCGACGCTGCAACATTCAGTCCGACGCGTGAGATTATTATGCAAGCCTGCAACGCCGGCGCCGGCCTTCCGCATCAATAGCGGCGGCCTAATGCAGGGCACAATACGTGGCCGGCGGCTGTATGCTCAAAAACAGAAAGGAGGAGGGGTAGGGGTAGGGAGAGCGCAGACCCAGTCCCGGCAGCTAGCTGCGCACTTAAATCACAACTCCAAATCTGACGAGTTTGGCACACAGCGTGAAACGATCTTGTATGACCGCTGGTAGGGTCGTTTTGCTGAGAAAAAGACTATGATGTATTTACTATCGAACAAATGACGATCGAACCCACTACCATGGTGGTGGGTGAGGAGAGATGGAAGTGGCCTGAGGATAGACAAAGTGTTTAGACATAACCAAAAGCTTATCGAATACCGGAAGATTACTCGAGTAATAGGAAAAGATAGATTTGATTTCACGTGACTTGGTTGGTACGGCATGGACATGCTATGCCATCGGGGAATGCCATTCAATACTCGTTCTGGTGAAACAAAAATGGCGCCCCCTGACTTCGTACATTCAGTGGCAAGGACCACAATGCATCATAAAAGGCAATTAAAAACATCCCCCAGCTAGCACAACGGGAAAACCGAAGAGCACTGCCAAAGGTGCTGTCACCATGCCCCTAAATGTTCTCAAACGGGTTTTCTGCTCACTTGTTTCACAAAAACTTATCAATTTGCTGTCGTTATATTCCCCACGTCATAGTCAGACACTTGGTACCGTACGTCTGCATGGTTTACACGGCTTACTAAATTTACGTGGATTATCACTTATCACATGCTATGCATAAGGACAGCACAATCCACAGGTCTTCAGATTTATTACGTGTCACCGAGCAATTCGTGCAATGAACTGGACGCCACGTTTATAACTCGAGGAACAATACCCTTCCCTGACAGGAGCATCGGCAGCGCCTGACAGTGACGTAGCAAGGGGGAGGGGCGTCGTGTTCGTTCTCCCTCTCCTTTGAGTACAGCGGTCTCCGGGCGCAGGGTCGCGCCAGGGGCCTTACGTTGTCGTCTACGGAATTGCGGGGTGGAAATAGAAAAGCCAAGCTTACTTGCCATGGCCGCCGAGACTGTGTTTAGGCTCCCGAGAACGTCTACGAGCCTTCACGAAAGAGTACGGTCCCCTGTGAACGTGTCCGGGCACGCACGAACGTCTGCTGACTTTTGCAAATGCATATGGGTCTTTGCAAGATGCACGAGCTCGTACGAACCATTGCGAACGTCTGCGGGCCCTTCCAAACGTTCACTTTCCTCTACTGAACTTCTACATACCTTTGCCAACGCCTGAAAGCGCATGCGGACGTCCATGGAGAACGTGTATGGTCCTTACGAACGCTTACGGGCCATTACGAATGCATGAGGGTCCTTACAAAAGCCTTTGGACCCTTACGAACATCTATGATTTCTTACGAACGTGTACGGGCCTTAACGAATGCATGGGAATCATTACGGGAGTCTACGTGCTCATATAAGCGTTTATCGGTCATTACCGAATATTGAACCGAAGCTTTGATGTCATTACCAATGAAGCTTTGATGTGCCCGAAATCCGGAGACTAGCTTTGTAGAAGAAATCCAGGCTACCATTGCAAATTCGGCCCCTGCTTAGACAGCGCCTGACCACGCGCCTGGCGCCCGGCGCCGGGCGGGGTTTGGCTCTTGCACAAGACAGCTAACTGGTGTTGCCTCTTTTTATGACCAAAGCTACATACGACTCGGTAACCTTCTGCATTGCGGGCTGGCCGGTGTGCAGGTGTGAGCTGGGTACACACCGACGTTCTGTGGGCGTGCTCTCAGCTTCAGTGGGTGTGTTTTCAGCTGACTGGATATCGTCCCTCCGCCAGCTGTTTGGTAAGCGGAGGCTCGGCTACGGATACAGTGAACTGATCGAATGCCTCTATGTTGAGCAGTCTCGCAACCAATATAACTCATTTGGAGATGATAATGAGGTAGTGTTGCTGAAATGCTTAGCCGGTTTGTTCTGTCAGCTGAGATTTTCTTCCTATCAGCTGGATTTTCAGTCTCGACGTTCTTCACGATATACAGCAGATTGTTCATGCCGTTTTCATTCATCAGCAGCATGCCAAGTCGCATTGTTATGGGTTGACCCAACAAAAAAAAAAGTTACGGTTTTTCTTCTGGTAGTTGTGCCGGACGTGATGTAGAAGGAACCGTGCACCTTCCATTTCTGATAGATCGTGGACTATATAGCACAGCTGTGTGCACGCGCATACTCGCCCCTGCTGGCAGACAGCTCGAGACGGGGACAGAGTTGTTGCAGCAGATCACTGTCGGCCCGCTTCCCGCGCCGATAATTTCTCATTTCGACTGGTACAAACCCACAAATTTATTGTTTGAACTATTGTATTGGTTTTTTCGTTATGGGAGGGCGCCCACACTGTAGCTGCGCCTCTGTTGGCAGCGGGAACTGGCGCTCGCGTCATCGCGGGCGCAGGATAGCGGGCGAGCAACATCGAATGTTGGACAGCCAAGCCGGCATAGGAAGCTGGCGCTGTGTGCGCTCCCTCCAGCCGCCAGGAGGGGGGGGAGACGGCCAACTTGTATGGTGTGCGGTGCGCTATGAATCTGTAGGAAGACATTCTCACATATGCTTCAACGTTGTGTTGCTAGACTTCAGCATGCATCACTTTTATCGCAATTCTGCTTCATGGCATTTTCCTTCCACTGCCGGGCTACTTGCAGCATTCACCTCCCTCTCAATCTCGAAAAATTGCGTGTTTCGCCGGTCATGAAGATAAAATACGACAAAATAATGCTCCGATTGTGACCCAGAAGGCGATCTGAGTTGAGTGGCATGAGATTGGCAAGGCCCAATTACCTTTCATTTGACAAAATCCAGGCTTCATGCTCAGGAGCACAGATAGCGCCAACGTCGCTCAGCACAGTCTATCTTGCGTAGCAAAATACGTTTTAATTGAAAGATTTCTTTTTTAAAATGTTGTGTGTTGAAATGTTACCTTTCAACAGTTAATACACAAAGTCGTGTTGTAGCTAATTTTGCGCTGGTGAAGATGACACACTCTAAGATGCCATGACCATGTTATGCCCATGCTTTGAAAGTGTTTATGGATAAGATATAGTTTGACTGGTATACATGATTGGAATCATGTGCTATAGCTATGTGATGTGTAAAAGACAGTTACACAGCCACCACCGCCGCTGCGTGTGGCCTGTGTGCTCACTCTGCCAGCGGTGACCGCCCGGCGTGTGGCCTGTGTGCGTCTCTGCCGGCGGTGACCGCCGCTGCGTGTGGCCCGTGTGCGCTTCTGCTGGCGGTGACCGCCCGGCGTGTGGCCTGTGTGCTCCTCTGCCAGCGGTGACCGCCGGGCGTGTGGCCTGTGTAAGCCTCTGCCGGCGGTGACCGCCGCTGCGGGGCCTGTGTGCTCCTCTGCCAGCGGTGACCGCCCGGCGTGTGGCCCGTGTGCGTCTCCGCTGGCGGGGTGACCGCCGCTGCGTGTGGCCTGTGTGTGTCTCTGCCGGCGGTGACCGCCCGGCGTGTGGCCTGTGTGCGCCTCTGCCGGCGGTGACCGCCGCTGCGTGGCCTGTGTGTCTCTACCGGCGGTGACCGCCTCGGCGTGTGGCCTGTGTGTGCCTCTGCCGGCGGTGACCGCCGCTGCGTGTGGCCTGTGTGCGCCTCTGCCGGCGGTGAGGCTCGGCGTGTGGCCTGTGTGCGCC
>JAOTOL010001256.1:440000-472803 GCA_034440575.1 Imbricaverruca yamaguchii | reverse complement strand
GCTTTATTAGGTTTATATTCTGCAACTGCTTCTCTACGGCTTCTGTAGTTATTGTAAGATCCTCCAGCATATCACCTGCCATGGCATGGCCTACAGATGTTCCTATTGTACCAGAATTATCTTTAGTGAAGACGGATGAGAATTGCTTGCTTAGGGATTCCCACAATGTCGCAATCATCAACCACTATTTCCCCATCTACCTCCAGTGGTCCTACACTACACTTTTTAGCCTTAAATTTATAGAAGCTAAAGAATCTCTTAGCATTACCTGCTGAACATTCTCGAGCAAAGTTGATTTCAGCAAGTCTTTTAGATGCTCTAACACACCTCCTAACTTTATTTCTAGCTATTCTATATGATTCTAGGTTTAACCCCGAGTTAGTATCTTTTAGTTTCTTGAATGCTTGTTTCTTTGAGTCCAGTAATTGCTTAACTTCCCTAGTCAGCCACGAAGGGTGCTTAACCCTGTTTGATCTAATTTGCCTACTGGGAATGAACCTATCCTGACCCTGAAATAGCTTATCTTTTATCATTGTCCACATTTCATAAGCATCTAAGCCATTCAATATGACTTCCCAATTAATTTCACTGAGGAAGCTCCTGAACTCACTGTAATTCCCTTTTGCAAAATTTGGAATCAATGTTCTGTTGGTTGCTACCCTTCCAACATATAATGAGAAGCGTATAATGTTGTGATCACTATTACCAAAGGTCTCTCCTACGTTAACATTTTGCACAAAATTTTCCTCATTAGTAAGCACTAGATCTAATATTTTATTTTCCCTTGTAGGCTCGTGTATCATTTGAAAGAAGAAATTGTCTTCAAAACAAGCCATGAAACATCTTTCTGATTTGCTTACACCTATTGTTTTGTTTCCCAATCCTGCTATGTTGAAATCCCCCAACAAAATAGTTCTCTCCTGTACTCTCCTACTTATCTCTTCCTGCATCAGCCTGTCAGTGTTTTCATTCTGGTCTGGAGGTCTATAGAATGCCCCAATCCTAAATTTTGTTCCATTCTTCAGAATTATATCTAACCACAAAGATTCTACTCCTGCACTATGTACACCATCCTCTATGGAATGACACTTCATTACTTGCCTAACATACAATAGAATGCCACCTCCTATCCTTGCCTCTCTTTGATAGGCATGCATGTTGTAGCCTGTCAATTCAAATTCTTGCAAGTTGTCTCCAAACATGCTTTCGTTAACCCATGCTTCTGTTATGCACACCAAATCTAGCTGTTCAGACAACATATATGCATGCAGTTCCCCAATTTTGTTCCTAACACTTCTGGCATTGACATAAAAACATGATAAATTATTCCTTCCATTGCTTGCTATGCTTCTCTCTTTATCAGCTACATCCCCCATGTCCTGCCTAGTTTCCCTGTTTCCTGTTGAGAGCCTCCTCATACCTATTGCTGAGCAATTCCACTCCTCTCTTGCTCAGATGTAATCCATCTAAAGCAAACATCTCCGTCCTCCCCCAAAACTCCCCCACAAATCCAAGAACTGCACCCCAAGCTCCTTACAAATGTTGGCCACCCTGGTATTGAGCCCAATGGCCCTCGAATACCACTCCATGCTTGCATGGACCATAGGGAGGATGGATGTCACCACTCCTCTTTTCCTACTTCCTGCTAAACTACCTATCAAAGCCCTATAGGCTTTCATTGTTTCCTCTGTATTATTTTTTCCTACATCGTTCACTCCAACCTGCACAATTACCGTTGCACCCTCTCCACTTCCCCTCATTACTCCCTCCAGCCTATCCCTAACATCTTTCACCTGCGCTCCCGGGTAGCAAACACGCATCCGTCTGCTGGGGTTCTTACTACAAAATGTTCGATCCATGTACCGAACCCTGGAATCCCCTACGACTAAAACCTCTCTCTCTCCATCTCTATCTTCAGCCATCTGGTCATCCCCACCTCCGTCCCTCTCATCATTACCTTCCCTCTCCTCCAGTGCCTCAAACCTATTTTTAATTGGGACGCCCATGTCCACCTTCCTTAGCGCCAGTCGGGTGCTATGGCGCCTTGCCACCTTCCAACTGCCACCATCCCGGACCAAGCCATCCGAACTCCCATCAGTCCTCCGCTCGGGCACCCGAGTTGCCTGGCTGGCACCTCCCATGATGGGTCCCGCCACCAAACACTTCAAGCGCTCCACCTCCCCGTTAACATATCTAACCTCTTACTCAAGTCCCCAATGATTCCCACACACTTACAATTCCCACAGTCTCCTTCCATTCAACTCAATTCAACTTGAGTTGAGCACAGGTGTGACTGGTGGTGTATACAAACATCAATATGACAATGGAGTTGTTGTTTAGTAGCATAGCAATTTTTTAAAGGCAATCTGGTATATAATCCATCAGCATCTGCTAATCTCAGCATTTTATGATGCAAGTTGTACATGCACAGTGGAGAGAAATCCAGTTATTTTGTTGCTATTTTTTTCCACAATTTTCAATTTTGCAGCAAAAGGTGGAGAGTCAGTCCACTATCTAAACCTAATCTGTTTCTTTGCAGTGCAAAATACTCTGGCTAACATCAAGTAAGTTTTCTATACAGCATGGTCTTCTTTTTCTTTGTTTTCCTTTAGCTTTTTTATGAAAATGAAAACAGCATGGATTATTGGGGGCCCAAATTAACATTGGTGAGGCCATGGCCCCACAAAAGGATACAAATTGACACCCCTGGTTGTGCTTATGAGTACTATCCCACAGTCAAGAACATAGTGCATGTACATTTGTAACAATCCAGCTGCTGACTTCCTCGGCTTCCAAGTGCATTGGTGTTTGTTTATGTTTTGATCAGAGGGCAGCAGACAGAAGTGTATTGTTGTTTTTTATGTTTTTGTTGAACGGTAGAAGAGCAGAAAACAGTTATGAATATAAACAGTATAATTCGAATAAAGGCACTTTTTCAGTGATTAATTCAAAGATAATTATTATTTCATTGCAACCAATTAATGCTGGAAAGCCTGGCTAATCTAGATAATAATCAATAAAGCCTTGGAATTAGTAGGCTGACTGCATGCATTTCAGTAAACAAATGTTCAGAAGGTGACAACTGACAATGGATGATACCAGCTTTTCATTGTTGCAGTTCTCTGTGAAGAAAAACATCAAACATATTTCACACATTCAGTATTTCATGGTATATATATATATATATGAATTTAATTGCAGACATACTACAAATGTGAAGGAAATAATCAACCATACCCAGTGTTGGAAAGGTGTCCCTTTTTGGAACTTTTGTCATCCAAAGAATAATACACTGGAAAAAATACACTGCATTGCTGGATGAAGACATGCTTAACTAGCAAGACAGCTAGATGTCATTATACAATAGTGATAACTTGGATGAAGAGGAAGATTCACTCATACTGGGTCCCCTACTACATACACTTTCCAGTATAATTGAGGATAATGGACACTTGCTATTTCAGGTCATCTGCAGGCACATTCCAAGAGGAGGCAGGAGTGGAGTCAAAAATGAGATGCCAAGCAGATTGGAAGAATATCAGCTTGCTAGCATGCACAAGTACAAGAGATGTCAACAGATGACCAAATATGGATCACTGCAGTCTGCATATGATTTTAATGCCACTGAACATTCCATATTTCATAACATTCCACCTTCCATATCATTCCATAACATTCCATTTGTGCATGTGTGATTGTCTGGTGAAGTGCAGGTGAATTAATAAGAGATTGAGATTGGTCGCAGACGACACCCAGGTATGGTGCGTTCAGTGAGCAAAGATCAGGCCGACAACAGGAGAAGGGGTCCGTCTCACACCCGCATACCGGTACCGTGGCACACATCATAGATAGCGAGTCAGTTACGCTACGAACTGCTCGGTCGACCAGGGTGATTGAAAGCGTCAGCCCAAATCCCAAGATGGCTAAACATGCCACACAGAGGACAATAGCATCGTACTTCAGAACGGTCGTACCCAAAGCAACTGAGGTACCAGCCGCCCAGGTGGGTGACATGTCTTCGTCGGCTGAAGACGCTTCAGGCTGTGGCGATGACTTGTACGTAATACCTGAAGGTCCGGCAGTCCGCAGTGACGAAATCGATGCACCTTGCACGGCAGAACATTCCGATAATTATAGTGGAACTGCATTGGATGATGTGCGTGCGTGCTTCCCGTACACTGATGGACCATGCGGCACAGAAAATATCTGCAATACCTGTTTCATGAATGTTGTCCTACAAGTATTGCCACTTCTGTCAATCAAATACCGAGCATCGTCATGGCATTCACAACCTGCCATCATACAGGAGCTGGGTAGTTGCTACAGTCTCAAACAAGGAGTGTTTAATCCCAGAACGCTTCGTGAGCTTCTGGCTTCTGAACATCCATCTATGTTCGGAAATGAAAGGCAACATGATGCATCCGAGGCTTTGGTGCTAATTCTGGATACATTGAGCCGGCTGGGTTGTATTATGGGTGACATACAGACTGGAATGTCATCGGAAGTTTCGTGTCGAAACTGCCACACTAAGAGCACCAGTCATTATAGTACGCATATATCTACAGTGTATTGCGACAGTTTGCAAGGAACCATACAGGATGCCCTCGGTTATTCAGAGTATGACCTTTCTGATTAGGTGTGTGGCACCTGTAAGCTTGTTGGAGGCACCAAAGTCGATTGTATTACATCTACACCAACCGTGCTGATCGTTGATCTTCAACGCCGAGATTACAATGCGAACAGGCGTGATGACATATATCCCATTAATGGAATGAATATCGGGAGTAGTACATATAACTTGGCTGCAGTAATATGTCACGATGGGTCCACTTGAGCTAAAGGTCATTATTGGTGCTACAGTAAAAAAAAAGATGTACACTTCGAGTGTAATGACAGTTCGGTGCGGGAAACCACCCGTGCAGCCATGAAACGAAAGGATGCTTATATTCTAGCATACGAGAAGACCATTGACCTCTAGATGGTTTAATGTGAGTCAGTCGTACTGTCCGTGACAGTGGACGAAGAATCCTTACGAGGGATTGTCTGGCGAATGAACCAATGGGCCTGTCTATGCCGGGTTGGCGAACAATCCTTACGAGGGATTGTGTGGACAGTGAGACAGTCCTGTCGGTGACAGTGGAAGAACAATCCTCACGAGGGATTGTCTGGACAGTGAGCCAGTCGTCCTGTCGATGAGTCGACGAACAATCCTTACGAGGGATTGTCGGGACAGTGAGCCAGTCCTGTCGGTGACAGTGGACGAACAATCCTTACGAGGGATTGTCTGGTAATGGACCAATGGGCCTGTCTATGCCGGGCTGGCGAACAATCCTTACGAGGGATTGTCTGATATATGGACCAATGGGTCTGTCTATGCCGGGTTGGAGAAAAATCCTTACGAGGGATTGTCGGGACAGTGAGCCAGTGGTACTGTCGATGACAATCGACGAACAATCCTTGCGAGGGATTGTCTGGTAAATGAACCAATGGGCCTGTCTATGCTTGGTTGGAGAACAATCCTTAGGAGGGATTGTCTGGACAGTGAGCCAGTCGTCCTGTCGATGAGTCGACGAACAATCCTTACGAGGGATTGTCGGGACAGTGAGCCAGTCCTGTCGGTGACAGTGGACGAACAATCCTTACGAGGGATTGTCTGGTAAATGGACCAATGGGCCTGTCTATGCCGGGTTGGCGAACAATCCTTACGAGGGATTGTCTGGACAGTGAGACAGTCGACGAACAATCCTTACGAGGGATTGTCGGGACAGTGAGCCAGTCCTGTCGGTGACAGTGGAAGAACAATCCTTACGAGGGATTGTCTGGACAATGAGCCAGTCGTCCTGTCGATGAGTCGACGAACAATCCTTACGAGGGATTGTCGGGACAGTGAGCCAGCCCTGTCGGTGACAGTGGACGAACAATCCTTACGAGGGATTGTCTGGACAGTGAGCCAGTCGTCCTGTCGATGAGTCGACGAACAATCCTTACGGGGATTGTCGGGACAGTGAGCCAGTCCTGTCGGTGACAGTGGACGAACAATCCTTACGAGGGATTGTCTGGTAAATGGACCAATCCTGTCTATGCCGGGTTGGCGAACAATCCTTACGAGGGATTGTCTGGACAGTGAGACAGTTGACGAACAATCCTTACGAGGGATTGTCGGGACATTGAGCCAGTCCTGTCGGTGACAGTGGAAGAACAATCCTTACGAGGGATTGTCTGGACAATGAGCCAGTCGTCCTGTCGATGAGTCGACGAACAATCCTTACGAGGGATTGTCGGGACAGTGAGCCAGTCCTGTCGGTGACAGTGGACGAACAATCCTTACGAGGGATTGTCTGGACAGTGAGCCAGTCGTCCTGTCGATGAGTCGACGAACAATCCTTACGAGGGATTGTCTGGTAAATGGACCGATGGGCCTGTCTATGCCGGGCTGGCGAACAATCCTTACGAGGGATTGTCTGGACAGTGAGACAGTCCTGTCGGTGACAGTGGAAGAACAATGCTTACGAGGGATTGTCTGGTAAATGGACCAATGGGCCTGTCTATGCCGGGTTGGAGAACAATCCTTACGAGGGATTGTCGGGACAGTGAGCCAGTGGTACTGTCGATGACAATCGACGAACAATCCTTACGAGGGATTGCCTGGTAAATGGACCAATGGGCCTGTCTATGCCGGGTTGGAGAACAATCCTTACGTGGGATTGTCGGGACAGTCAGCCAGACAATCCTGTCCTGTCGATGACAGTGCACGAATAATCCTTACGATGGATTGCCTGGTAAATTAACCAATGGGCCTGTCTATGCCTGGTTGGCGAACAATCCTTACGAGGGAGCCATTGGGTCTGTCGTTGCCTTGCTATGTCCTGTCGTCGCTACCATCCTTAGATGCAAAGCAAATATGCTCACTTCCAGCAACTCAGCTGGGGGTCAACTCAGTATTTAAAACGACACCTTTCGTGGTAACGTGGTCTACTCCAAAATGTTCCAGTATTGGAGGTGGAGGTGGAGGTGGAGGTGGAGGTGGAGGTGGAGGTGGAGGTGGAGGTGGAGGTGGAGGTGGAGGTGGAGGTGGAGGTGGAGGTGGAGGTGGAGGTGGAGGTGGAGGTGGAGGTGGAGGTGGAGGTGGAGGTGGAGGTGGAGGTGGAGGTGGAGGTGGAGGTGGGAGGTGGAGGTGGAGGTGGAGGTGGAGGTGGAGGTGGAGGTGGAGGTGGGGTGGGAGGTGGAGGGTGGAGGTGGGGTGGAGGTGGAGGTGGAGGTGGAGGTGGAGGTGGAGGTGGAGGTGGAGGTGGAGGTGGAGGTGGAGGTGGAGGTGGAGGTGGGAGGTGGGGGGAGGGGCCGCGAGAGGGAGGGGCGTGGCGCGTGGCAGAGAGGCGGTCGCGGCGCCGTGGGCGAACGCCGTGATGGGGCCCGGGAGGGAGGGCGGCGCGGTGTTGTGGGGAGCGGGAGGCACGGATACCTGACACGTGGGATATCCGAGCCGTTCTCGCTCCTCCACGATCGTCGCGTCGCCCTCTTGGGCGACAGCCACGTCGAAAGGCTATGCTGTAGCCCGCTCCCGGCTCCCGTTACGACTGGGCGCATCCTTCACGGGATTGCGCCCACCGCGTTCGCCCTCGGTGGCCTCGGGGCTGCGTTAGAAGAGGATCTGGGCTGGCTGCGGCACCGGGCCCTCTGCATCGTGTCAGGCTCAATGTATCCTGCCACAGCTGTCATCAGCTTTGGCGGGAGCTGCCTGACACGAAACAGGCTGGACCAGCGGCTGAGACCAGAGCCCTCCAATGGCCGGGACCTCTGTGTCTCGGGCATTCGGCAGGTTGTAACCCTTCTCTTGGAGCTCCGGGGCTCGCAGGTCATCTTGCTCTCGCCCATTCCACACAGCCGCCTGGATGCCGACGCTTTGGAGGAGTTCCGTCGGCTCGGCTCCCAGTATAGGGCCCTGAGCATCGAGCTCGGGGTCCTATACTTGGACGTCGAGGAACTCCTCCATCGCCAGGCCGGGCTCGCTGCTGACCCTCGAGTGGTCCCGGCTGGTCCCTTGGAAGCGCCGATGGAGGTAGGTGCCGTGGAGTTGGATGAGCCTGCGCCTCGCGTGCAGCCCCAGCCAAACCCTGCGGCGCCGCGCCTGCCGGAGGCAGTTTTCGAGGTGGACGGGGTCCACCTGACGGCCGCAGCGCTGGCGGCTGTGTGGGAGGGGCTGCAGAACTATGTGGTTATGCGCCGCGACCGCCTGTATATCTGCATAATATGGATCGCGATCGCGATCGCGGTCCATATTATGTACTTTGTGGTTAGTTTATACTCATGCACAGATATACATTAGCCAAGAATGCACTTACGTGAGCCAAGAGTATGCTCGTTCTTTGTATTGAAGTATGTTAATGTTGTTTTGGCCTCAGGACACGTTAGCCAAGGATGTGTTCATTTGTTTCGTTGAATTGGAGTATGTGTTGCTTTGAGCCTTGGGGCACATCAGCCATGTTGATCATATAGCCATCATGTGCTCATTCGACTGGAGAGTATTGCAAAGGCAATTGTGCAATTATGTCATGTTATGTGTGGATAAACCTGCCGCAAATGTTGACCTCTGGCCATGGGCCAATCTACGCTTGGTCATTGTCGCGCGCTACGCATTGCTTGTCAGCGTATTTGAGCTGCCGTTTGATGTGACCCGAAGGTGCTGATGCATCTCTTAACGAGCATGGCATGTTTCGTACCGCTAATTGTGCCGGATTATGCGCTATGCTGCGCCATGTGCATCCTGCTAAGTCAACCTGCCTACTGCACTCCGCCTCTGTGCATGTATTGCACACGCCATGTGAATCCTACGAGGTGAACCAACCTACTGCATCCTGCGAAGTGAACCCGCCTACTGCACTTCGTCTCCGTGCATGTTGGCTCGGAACCGGTGCTGGCTGAGCTGGCTGCATTGGCTCGTGGACGGTGTCGGACATGCGGGCCCGTTCCGAAGAGCGCTGGTGAGCGCTTTTGCGTTTTCGTCTGATAGACCAAATGGCCTTGACCACGGCCACGGCTCCCTGGTCGCGTCGGTCAGCAGGCCGGTCGGGTGGTAGCGCACAAGAAGGCACTCTGTGGCTATTTTCGTCTCCGGAGAGCCTGGTATTTCCAACCATGGTGGAGGTGAAGGTGAGTCATTCATTGCTAAACGGTTTCACATCTACTCAGGAACTAGTTTTATGCTGACATGTAAGGCACAATGTCTGCGAAATATTGCACGTGTCAAGTATGTTTACTTGAATACTTGCAGTGGTGATGTGCTTCTATATGCTTACTGTTGAATTTGCGGGGGCATTGCATTGCATCGGTGAAAGGATGTTCCGCTGTGTTGGTGCTTGGTGATCGTTGCCGTAACGAACTACGACAAATGCACAGGTGCTTGATACTGCTTGGTACCGGTTTGCAGTTCCAGGAATGGTAACCTACACGGCTATAGTGCACATGAGCAGTGTACAAATACTAATAAACCCAATCACCTTCGTTCCGTTTCATTGTCAAACCAAACTCCTTCGGGTGCGGAAATGGCATTCACAGACCCTGAGCCCCAGAAACGGCCAGCACCCAACCTGATAGGTATGCTCTATCCACAACAGGTGCGGACTTCGGGGTCCGAGTCTACTAGCACCTGCCGTTACATGTAGTGTCGTTACGTGCGTAGCGCTGCTCAGGGAGGCTGTGCCGACAGCACCTCATCTAATACCTGTGCCCCGTCCACAACAGGTGCTGATGTCTGAGCTCACGTCTGCTGAGGTCGACGTGGTTTGGTGCTCTGGTGGTGTTACGTACGTCTCGCTGCTCCGGCGGCTATACCGACGCGCACGGAAGCGCTCGCGTTTACATCAGACAACCTGCGTGTTACGGTGAGTACCAAGTGAGGATGGATAGTTATCGGGTTTGGGGCTTTAGGGTTCGCTCGTTTTTTTGTACGCTGTCGCTGCTAAGTGCGTCCCTGCCGACATCCCAGATACTTCATCTAACACCGTGCCCCGTCCACAACAGGTGCTGATGTCTGAGCTCACGTCTGCTGAGGTCGACGTGGTTTGGTGCTCTGGTGGTGTTACGTACGTCTCGCTGCTCACGGCGGCTATGTCGACGCGCATCTGAGGGCTGCCGTCACCTCTCCCAGACCTGTTGCGCACTTTTTGATGTGCTGTGGCGCCTCTACTATTTGATGCGTCCTTGGTCTCGGCTGTTACTGTTGAAATGTATAAGCTCGTACTGCGCTGACAATACTGCAATAAAGCATGGTCTTCATGATACTAGAATAGCTTTATGTCTGTGGTACACGTGGAAGACTTCAGACGAATCTGTGGTGGCCCTCATCTGTTTGTATTTGTGACACTACGATAGGAGCCGAGCAAATTATTTGAGGACGTTTTATTCGTAAGAATCCTTGGTTATTTTGCGTCTCATTGAACCGCAAGGTTATATAGCGTCGCCGGCCTATCGCACCGATTGGTCGCGGGTGCACTCTGTAAATGTCGGCCGCGAGATTTGAACCCACAACGTTGCGATCGAAGAGTACAACGCTCGACCAACTGAGCTACCGAGATTCCCGGCTTTTTATTCTTCATTCCAGAACATCGCTGCATTTGTGCGAAATGTATACCTAAATTAGTTAGTACCTAAATATACACACCATAATTTGTAAAACCGGAAAATTGCTCTATTACATGATTATGGCAAGATTATACACTCCATATCTTGGCAAGCCCAAAAATTATACACTCCGAATCCAAGAACGAGAAGTGAAAATCCAACACCGACCACACCAGAGATCCAAGGATTGCTAGCCATCAGAAGAACAAATTTAACCGTACCTGTTCCTGTTGTCATGCCAACTAATTGTTTCAGAAGACAATCATTCCCAACATTGCAAGATTGGCCGTGGTGTCAGGTTGGTATCTTTACTTACTGTTGCCTTGGAGGGATTTCCATTGGTGAGGGATTTCCATTGGTGCGAGCCTATTTGTATTTATTGTCACTTAGCTATTTTAAGGTTGTCTTTGCGAGCATTCATTTGGCACTGTGCATTGGTGGATCAACTTGAGTTCTACCTACCTGCATGGCATTTTAAAGTACATTTTCAATTTCTGTTTGTGTATTTTTTTAAATATCATTGCCTGTCATAAGAACCAGAAGTAATTTAACGTAAGAATGCAACGTCGGCGTCGAGCGCTCGGGATCGTCGTTTGGCCGCCGAGCGGCTACGTCGCCGACGAGAGCATCTGGCCGAAGCTGTTCGGACGGAAGAATTGGAACGACTCCACCAGCATCGACAGGGCCCTGATGTCAGGGAAGTCGACGCGCTGCGTCTCCACCAGCGGCGAGAGGACCCTGATGTTAGGGGAGCCGACGCGCTGCGTCTCCACCAGAGGCGACAAGACGATGAGGTGAGAGAACGCGAGAGGCAGCGGCTGTTTGATGAACGTGGCGATGCTCGCGTCCGTCCGCCGTCTCTTGCTGCCCGTCGTCCGGCTGCCGTCCTTGCCGGTGGTCAGCTCGTCGGTCCACACGATGTCGGTGTCCGGGTAATGACCAACCAGTCGTCCCAAACAAACCGGTGCCCGGGGCCGTCAGTGCCCGGCATGCGGAGGAAGTGCTGTGGCAAGGCGAGCACGCCAGCCTGTGCTGTGCGACCGGCAAGGTTCGTCTGGACCCGCTGCGGGCTTCTCCGCCCATGCCACGGCAGCTGTGGACGGGTGATGACGTGGCGTCACGGACATTCCGCCGGTACGTCCGTCATTTGAACTCTGCCCTGGCGCTGACTTCTCACACGGTGCGGGAGGTGCTGCCACCTCGCGGTGCGTACAGGCCATATGTTGTGATGCAGGGCTGGCTGTATCATCGACTGGGGCCACTGGAAGCTCACGAGACAGGCCTCCTTTTCACTTTACCCCTAAATCCAAAAAAAGGCATGACACGCGACATCGAGCACATGCAGCTGGTGATTAGCGCAGCAGCTCGCCCAGTTGGGGAGCACCAGCGCCGCTACAACCTACCGGCAGGTTTCCGCGAGGTGTCTGTGCTCATAGGAGATGAGCCCCTGCATCAGGACATCAGGCCGCGCCGTAGAGGTGACCCGGACGGCCACAACCTGCAGGCCATTGGTGGGATGCATCGGGCTTACGAGTCTCTGCACTTTGTGCTGTTGTTCCCGTGGGGAACAGACGGATGGCACCCAGAGCTGCGTCAGCAGCACCAGCCGGGTCAACAGCAGCAGCGCAGCATAACCGCGCTCCAGTACTACGCGTACCGGCTGCAGACCCGACCCGACCACGACGACTCGCTGCTCCGTACTGGCAGGCTCTTTCAATAGTTTTGCTGCATGGTATTCGCCAGGGTGGAGATGCTGCGCCTGGTCTACTTAGCCCAGCATCATAATCAGATCCGAGCAGATCTGTATCAGCATGTGTGCGATGACATGGCTCGTGATGGCGGCGACGCTGCACCAGAAGTGTGCCGCCGCATCATCCTTCTACCGTCGTTCATCGGTGGACCACGGCACATGCAGCAGCGCTACATGGACTCGATGGCCATTGTGCGCTGCTTCGGGAAGCCCACACTGTTCGTCACTATGACCTGCAATCCGGCTTGGCCGGAAATCGTGCAAGTGCTGCCACCTGGTCAAACACCGCAGGACAGACCCGATCTGGTCGCACAAGTCTTCCAGCTCAAACTACGGTCGCTGATGCACGATCTCACGAAGGACGGCATCTTTGGTGCGACGGCCACGTTCCTGTCCGTCGTAGAATTTCAGAAGCGCGGTGAGTTTTACGTCGCCTCTTTAGCCGCCTCTTTAGGTCGACTGTGTACTATAACGTTCCTAAAAACATATTAATTTGGCGAGCAGCTGACCAGCCGGATGTGCCCATTCTTCACACACTTCAGCATGATGACACATTTACAGCTCTGAGTATGCCGACAGTTGTGGCCGGTTACGTAGTCTTGTTGCACAATCCGATGGTGGCTCAGTTACCCTGCCTGACGCAGCATTGAACTGTTTACAAAGACACATTGTCAGCGTCTTGTGCGTAAACGTTCGAGCTATCACTGAACTGATTACCTTGACCGGACCTCAACCTCAGCGTCTGCGTTCAGTAGTGGTGTTGCATCATTTGATACTATGAGTTGCAATGGATGCTTGACGTGTTTATTTATTCTTGCTTGCATGCAGTGCACAAGTGGAGATGAGGAATTACGAGTTCTTCCAATAATCTGACATTTCACTTAATCCTCATGTTTCTCAGTTTGATACCGAGCTGCGATATTTAGTCGCTGTGAAAACGCTTGTGGGCATTCGTTTAGTTAACTATGTACTTTCACTTGTGTGCCGGTTATTTAATAACTATACTTCGTGAGACGTATATCTTTTCCACAACAATGTCTGATGACTGTTTCATCGCATGCGCATGCATAACAATATTGTTCGCAAACAACATTTGTGAATTTGATAGTTAACAGATATCAATGCTTCAATACAATTACACCATTGCCTGGGTAACTGTCCATTCCATGGAACATATTCTCTGAGGCCCTTATCTTTAGGCAACTGGTGGGTACGCCGTCTGGAAGTTGTTCACAATGCCTAATGATGTGATGTTAGGTGATGCTGATAACTCAAATTTACGCTTAGGTACTTATTTTGGTGATAATAGTCGATCAACCCATGTCACATGGGTTGATCACCACCCGACGAACCAGTTTTCGCTTGCGTTATGGGGGAGGGGCATTAACTGACGGCGATTGGCGGCATTCCGTATAGTCGTGCATTGATAAGTGGCTCCTTGCTGGTCGCGATTTCACCCAGGTCTGCCTCACTGCCATATCATCCTGATCCTACAGCACGAGGACCGACCGACCACCGCCGAGCACGTGAACAGCATGGTGTCAGCTGAGCTGCCAGATCAGGCAGAGCCTGAACAGGCTGCCCGCTCGCACGCCATCGTGCTGAACTGCATGGTGCACACGAGTGCGGCGCTGCCCGCCCCACAGCTACCTGCATGCAGGACGGACAATGCAGTAAGGCGTTGCCCAAGCCTTTCGCAGGTGAGACAGAGTGGCGAGACGACAGGCTGTACCCGGTGTATCGGCGGCGTTCCCACAGGATGGAGGCCAGCAGGCAATGCACCGTGGCCGGCTGGTGACCAACCAGTGGGTAGTTCCATACTGTCCGTTCCTCTCGCTCCGCTACAACTGCCACATCAATGTGGAGATCTGTTCTGTGGAGAGTGTGTACATCTTCTTGTACATCTACAAGGGGTCGGATCGTCAAATGGTGCGTGCCGACCAGCTGATCCGGGACAGCCAGAATGAGATCGCCGCGTACCAGGATCTACGGTCCATCGGCTCAAGCGAAGCATGCTGGCGGCTATTCAGCCACCAGATGAGCGACCGATCACCGGCAGTCATGGCCCTGCAGGTACACCTGGAAAACCATCAGGTGGTGTTCTTCAGGCCTGGCGAGGAGCAACAGGTGATCGACTGCGAGCCGCCTGACACACAGCTAACTGCTTGGCTGGCGTACAACCGTGAGTCGGCCCAGCAGGATCCCGAATGCCTCGGCATTCTGTACGGCGACTTTCCACGCCACTTTCGCTGGGACAACGCCAACAAACGGTGGCTGAGGCGTACCAGGTTCCAGGCTGCCTCAACCATCGGACGCGTTGTGATGGTAAATCCTGGTCAAGGCGATGTGTTCTACCAGCGAATGCTGCTCCATCACGTCCCGGGTGCCACCGGTTTCGCCCAGCTGCGCACCGTGGATGATGAGGTGTGCGAAATGAACCAGGAGGCGTGCCGGCGCCGCTGCCTTCTGCATGACGACGCGGAGTGGGCCGTCACGCTGGCCGAGGCCGTTCGCACACGGATACCGCATCAGGTTCGCCAGCTGCTGGTGATACTGCTGCTGTTCTGTGGCCCAGCAGATCCGTGACGCTGTTCCAGCGCCACCAGGGCGACGTGGGTGAAGATTTCATCCACCGTCACCGGGAGCTGCAGGTTGATTTGGTGACGTCACTGGTGCTGTTGGACAGCGAACAGCGGCTGCAGCGAGCCGGCCGATCACTGCGTGACTTCGGCCTGCCCCAAGTGCCGCCAGAGCATGGCGCAGCCGCAACTGCACTGGAGGCAGCCGAAGAGCTGCGTCGCCTGCCGCCGGTATTGCAGGAGGAGCTGGACTTTGACCGCGACGCACTGCGCAACGGCGCTGCACAGCGACTGCCCACACTGCTGTCGTCCCAACGTCGACTGGTGGACACCGTTCTCGACGCTGTTCGCTCAAATCGGCCACTCGCAGTGTTTGCAGATGCGCCAGGAGGCACTGGCAAAACCTACACGTTCAACACCCTGCTGGCGGCTGTCCGCGCTGAACACCAGGTGGCGCTGGCGGTGACATACAGTGGCGTAGCCGCCACACTGTTGGACAATGGTCGCACCTTCCATTCGCGGTTCAAGGCTCCGCTGTGCGTCACCGAGACGACGATGTGCGACATCACCGCACAGAGTCCGCTCGCTGTGCTGATTCGGCGAACCCGGTTGATTGTGTGGGACGAGGCGCCGATGGCACACCGATATCTGCTCGAGGCGCTGGACCGTACCCTCAGGGACATCACACACTCCGATCAGCCATTTGGCAGGAAGGTGATTGTTCTCGGCGGCGACTTTCGCCAAATTTTGCCCGTCATTCGGCACGGCACCCAAGCGCAAATTGTCAACGCCTGCTTGCCACGGCCTGCCAAACGTAACTGCATTTACGTTTGGTTAGGTTTGGTTAGGTTTGGTTAGGTCTGGTGAGGTTTGGTGAGGTTTGGTTAGGTCTGTTAAGGTTTGGTTAGGTTTCGTTATGTTTCGTTAGGTTTTGATCTGTCAGGTTTTCTTGGGTTTCGTTAGATTTTCTTGGGTTTCGTTAGGCTTGGCTAGGCTTGGTTAGGTTTGGTTAGGTTTGGCTAGGTTTGGCTAGGTTTGGTTAGGTTAGGTTAGGTTTGGTTAGATTTGGTTAGGTTTGGTTAGGGGTTAGATTTGGTTATGTTTGGTTATGTTTGGTTTGGTTAGGTTTCGTTAGGTTTGGTTAGGTTAGGTTGGGTTAGTTTAGCTTAGGTTAGCTTAGACTAGGTTAGGTTAGTATAGATTTGGCAATTTTGGGTGGACTCAGTTCAAATCTGATTGAGAACGTAATGTAGCGGATGCAAAAATTGCAAAAAAACGATTGGTCGGCAGGCCCCGTACGTAGAGACAGAATATCGCACTCGTGGGGCCCACGTACGCCACGCGACACGTGCAAATGTCACCCGGAGGCTCAGGCCGTGAAAAATTCAAACGGCTGCTGCGGGCAAACAAAGTGGGGCAACAATGCCAGCATCACAGTGACAAATGGCCAGCCGGCTCTACGCGTGGTGCTGTAATCTCAGGCACGTGGATCGCACGTGGGCCACGTGGCACGTGATGATGTCCCCCATAGACTCAGTCCGTGAATATTGGAGCACGATAGACATTCATTCTACAACGAGTACCGGCCAAACGGTGAACGGTATGACTATGGCGTTTTCTGTCATTGGTAGACAACAGATGGAGGCAGTGTATTCTACCAGTTTGGCCACCGTGGCGCCAGTGGGAACCACGTGGCACGTGCTTAAGATGTGGACAAAGTTCCATGGCCTTAACACGTGCGTCGAAATGCTGCGACAGAAAATGTGCGGCGCATGTTTTTGACACGTGTCGGCGTTCAACTGGCGTCCTTTGGGCCGATAATGGCACCACGTGAAAGCCCACAGTGTTGTCTACCAAGTGATGATGGTTTCCCTACGATCGGATCAATGCATAACACACGAGCGGCGATTGAGTGACGGGAGAGGCGGTTGACGCCAATTCGACCGGCTCTCATTGGAATAACATGTGAAATTGTCATTTTTAGCGTTGGATTACTGATATCGGTACGCCGGACGGCTCCAATGACTGCAGCATAGCTCGACAACCCCTGGGCGGATCGCAATGAAACTAACACCTCGATGTAGCCAAGACGATCGCAAAGCTCACCAGTGTACACAAATTTGTTGCACGTGACAACAACGTTGCATCTGATGTCCTCACATCAACAGAATACATAGATGTGGGTGTGCTGTACTTTTGCTGAACCATGTCAATATGACATTTGTGCAAAGCTCGTCACGTTCCATTGTCTTGTCGGAAATGCGTCACCACAGCTTCATATTACCCTAATCACAGTGTGCGGCGGAAGACATCCGGCCACAATCTGAAATGACATCAATGCTCGAAAGGTCGCCCGACGCCAGTTTTGGTCGTGATGAGACTTCGTTCAACCGGACACAATCGGATGATTCGGGCACCTCACAGCTGCCCGGCCAAGATTGGGCTGAAATGTCGGTCTTTACATTCTAGGCACAGCATGGCAAGCACGTCTGTTCATCCGTGTAAATAGTTCCTGTCTGTGAGCAGCCTAGGCAGCCTAGGCAGAAGCCAATGAATGAGTACAGCCAACCACGTGACTCGGTCGTCACAGTGGGGACTGGTGTTCCCAGGCACCTTTGTCACACGGCCACAGGACACATTCACACCGACGGCTTCGTGTGAGTGTGTGACGTTCAGGCTGGGCGTCGGTGTGAGGCCGTGCAGTCACGTGTCAGATAATACTCAGTGGGTGGGCGGATAACTCGGAAGGGGTTCACCTGGATGCCTGGATGGTGGTCTGGTGGGCTAGGGTGGTCTGGGGCTAGGGTGGTCTGGTGGGCTAGGGTGGTCTGGTTGGTGAGGGTGCTCTGGTTGGTGAGGGTGCTCTGGCGGATGGTGGTTTGGCCGGCGAGGGAGACCTGGCTGGCGGGGAGGTCAGGTCGGCGAGGGTTGTCGGTGACCATGATGCCGTTGGTCGACCTGCTGGTGTATCGATTAATAGGTCTGCACTGGGAGGAGCTGCCCCGACACCCATCACATGCCACCCGTACAGAGTGTAGCCAGGCTGCGAAAATATAACATGGTCTGTGGTGTAGCGAGGCTGCGGTAACATAACATGGCCTGTGGTGTAGCGAGACTGCGGCAACATGAAGTGGTCTGCGGTGTAGCGAGACTGCGGCAACATGAAATGGTCTGCGGTGTAGCGAAGCTGCGGTAACACTACATGGTCTGTGGTGTAGCGAGGCTTCGGTAACACTACATGGTCTGTGGTGTAGCGAGGCTGCGGTAACATAACATGGCCTGTGGTTTAGCCAGGCTGCGGTAACACTACATGGTCCCTGGTGTAGCGAGGTTGCGGTAGCATAACATGGTCTGTGGTTTAGCGAGGCTGCGGCAACACTTGGTCTGTGGTGTAGCGATGCGGCGGTAACATAACATGGCCTGTGGTTTAGCGAGGCTGCGGTAACACTACATGGTCTGTGGTGTAGCGATGCGGCGGTAACATAACATGGCCTGTGGTTTAGCCAGGCTGCGGTAACACTACATGGTCCCTGGTGTAGCGAGGTTGCGGTAGCATAACATGGTCTGTGGTTTAGCGAGGCTGCGGTAACACTACATGGTCTGTGGTGTAGCGATGCGGCGGTAACATAACATGGCCTGTGGTGTACATTCATCAATACACGCTCACCGTATAGCCTTTTTTGTTGTCACGCGTGCGCACCGTGTATACATTTTTTTCTGTATCGGCGATAGGTGTGTGCTAAATACAACGGAAACATGCTGCGTTGAACACGTTACATGCTAAATGCCTCCTCTGTTCACTAGTGGTTATCCAAAAATCTCTGAATTTCCAAGCGACATAATCAACGCCATCACATGTTACGCAATAAAGGTGACGACAAATTTCATTTCCGATAACTACATTTTGGTTTCCTCGAGTGCCTTCGGGGAAGGAGGCTCGTTGCACAACTTCCTGTCATGCCATGCGAGCGCTAAATTATCGACGTCTGCAAGGAGCAAACTTGCAGACCACTTTCCGCAGATGCGTCCAGCGCTGGCAGACAGGTTGCCGACAGACCGGCTCCAGTGACGGCAGGTGGTGTCGCGTCGTCTCCGCGGCCTGCCCCCTCCCGCGTCCGCCCCCACGGCTACGTGCGCAGTGATCGCCCCGGCCGGCATCAGCACCAATCGTGCGCGGTCCACACCGAGCCCACACGACCCGGTTATTACACAGACACAGACATTGGCCACGTGACCTGCCACACTGTCGTATTGATCACGTGACGCTGCTGTCGAACACGACGCGTCACGCGGCCCAACCACCTGTCGTATTGATCACGTGACGCTGCTGTCGAACACGACGCGTCACGCGGCAGGTGCACGGCATCGTGCCGCGTGCTTCGTTCGTAACGACCGTACTGGAACCGACCCGCCACACGCTGGCCCGCCACTGCTCTGGCGTTTCTCGTGGGGCTCCACTGTACGGACACTAGACAACTGGGGCGCCACTGCACAGACACGAGACAGTTGGGGAGCCACTGTACGAACATGAGACAGTTGGGGAGCCACTGTATAGACACCAGACAGCTTGGGCGCCACTGTATAGATACCAAACAGTTGGGGCGCCACTGTATAGATACCAGACAGTTGGGGCGCCACTGTGTAGATACCAGACAGTTGGGGCGCCACTGTACAGACTCGAGACAGTTGGGGCGCCACTGTACAGACACGAGACAGTTTGGGCGCCACTGTACGAACACGAGATAGTTGGGGCGCCACTGCACAGACACGAGGCAGTTGGGGCGCCACTGCACAGACATTGGGCGCCACGCACAGTTGGGGCGCCACTGTATAAATACCAGACAACTGGGGCGCCACTGTACAGATACGAGACAACTTGGGCGCCACTGCACAGACACGAGACAGTTGGGGCGCCACTGCACAGACACGAGACAGTTGGGGCGCCACTGCACAGACACGAGACAGTTGGGGCGCCACTGTACAGACACGAGACAGTTGGGGCGCCACTGTACAAACACGAGACAGTTGGGGCGCCACTGTACAGACACGAGACAGTTGGGGCGCCACTGTACGAACACGAGACAGTTGGGGCGCCACTGTACAGACACGAGACAGTTGGGGCGCCACTGTACAGACACCAGACAGTTGGGGCGCCACTGTACAGACACGAGACAGTTGGGGCGCCACTGTACAGACACGAGACAGTTGGGGCGCCACTGCACAGACACGAGACAGTTGGGGCGCCACTGTACGAACATGAGACAGTTGGGGCGCCACTGTACAGACACGAGACAGTTGGGGCGCCACTGTACAGACACGAGACAGTTGGGGCGCCACTACAGACACGAGACAGTTGGGGGCCCTGCACAGACACCAGACAGTTGGGGCGCCACTGTACGAACATGAGACAGTTGGGGCGCCACTGTACGAACACGAGACAGTTGGGGGCCACTGTACGAACACGAGACAGTTGGGGCACCCAGGCGCATCGCTCTGTTGTCTCTCGTGGCACGCCACTGTACGCACTACGTATTGTATTCCAATTGTTCCGAACACAAGAATAACGACACCACTTCCCACGATGCCCATACTTTGACCATCAGATGCGAGCCAAACTTGGATCAACTCGGTAGCTTTCTACGCATAAGATTCAATAGTCGGCAGCCGAGCATCGCTGAACTACTCATATGTGACATTACAAATAGGTCGACCAGGTACATCGTGACGAATTCGCATACAAGTTTTTAATCCTTCCGGTCGTTCGGAATTATAAAGTAAATGAATGCCTCCATCGCCCATAGTACAGCACAAGAATATTATTCCCCGAAAGGATTTTAGATAACATGAAGCTTGTTAAACGTAATAGCGGTGTCCGGAGGAATAATTTACATTCATACATTTGCCACGTGCAGTTTAAGGCTCCGTGTTCTATTTTGATGTGCGCAGCTTAACATCCTGCACTGCAACTCACTGCAAACTGTTTTATGGAAGTATCCACGCAAATCGGATCTCGTATGTCTTCCACATACCACCATATCGCTTCGGTGCCAAGTGCAATGAGTTTGATTCAAAGTGCCGTCCCTGCTCGAGTTTGTGAAGACTGTTCACTGTTAAGTCAGAGCAGGTAGCTCCGCAAGGCTGGAGTTTCTTCCCTTCCAGCAGTGGAACGTCGCGTGTTCTACCATCGATACCGGGTGAGCTGACGATACGTAAAACGTGGCGGAGAACTTATGGATCCGCTCCTGGCGTAGTTCACTCACGAACATCTGTTCCTAGGCATAATTCCCAATTCCCCACTGTTGTCATTACATTTAATGCAATTCTAACAGAAGGTGGCATTGGAGGAATGATCGGCTCAAACTCACAAAGCAATTTTCGGTCTCTGCCCCTGTGCCTGTGAACAACCCACAAGAGCATCCCATTAATTAGGAAGTACACTTACGGAGCAAGGGGTACACATAAATGGATGCATTTGCCTTCATCTCCCATTCAGACTTCATCAACAGAACTGGAATTGTGAATATAATCCTGTGTATCCTGTGACGCCACAGGTCACCCATGATGTACGCGGGTACGTGTGCACGTTTGTGTGTATGCACGTATGTAATTTTGTACGAGCGCATCCATATTTTCATGTATGTATGTACATACGTTTATGTACGTACGCATATCTTGCGTATGTATGCATGCATGTATGTGCATGCGTGGATGTTGGCGTGTGCGCATGCATGTGTGTGTATGCATGCAAGTGTGCATGTGTGCATGTGCATGTATATGTGTGCATGTACACGCGTACGCACTTGCGGTGGGGCGTGCTCGCATACGCTCCTACATATGTGTGTCTGTTTAAGTAGGAAAAGGCGCTTCCGAATGGGAGCTGTTGGTTTCGCATTGGCCGTGAACAACGTGTTCTTGGTGAAATAGTATTTCAGGAAATCGGTGCCGGGTGCATGGATAAAAAGCAGAATGTAAAACAATACATACATAAAATACGAGTGGGTGATCAGATAACTAGTCGCTGGAAGTACTCAATTTCGTTGTTGGCTAATTTCCTTCATCAATGGTGGACGTAGGAAGAGATTTTGGAGGACAAGTCAGCCTGCTTTGTCTAAGCTTACGTGTCAGTACGTGAGTTTGCAGTCAGTCGTTTACGTGAATCAGCTGTCGTCATAGTTCAAGTGTGGACACAGTTGACAAGTCAGTCTTCCCACTACTGCTGTCATAGTTCACACGTGAACACAATCGGTTTGTGCCACGTGCAGGGAGCATTCGATACCAGTGCAGCATTATGATCGGTGGCAGTTCTAGGGAAGTAGCAAGGTGGGTCTGAACTCCTACGTACACTGGTGTGTGTGGATAAATGTAGCCGAACACGGAAGGCATCGACACGCGCTGACACCATTTGATGTACGTGTCGGCATTATTGTCGTGCGCTGACGCCGTCATTTCATTTTCAATTGCGGACTATTCTCCTCGACCCTTGCCCACGGCGAACTTACCGCCAGGCATGCGCCTGCCAGCGATAGGGTGACCCCCAAACATACACACACACACACACACACACACACACACACACATACGTGTTTACCGTGACTAGCGAGGACTATGACCTGGCGGTCACAAACGAGGACACCCTTTATTTACCACCGCAGAAGCATCGATTTCTTCTCGGTGATAGAGCAAGATCTGCCGAGTAAGATGAAGGGTCGATTTTGGAGGAAGTGTCCGATTGTTGGCTCCCAGTGGGGATTGAAATACCGAGGACATTGGCAAAACCGAGGACTTTGTGTGTCCATACATGTTTATCGTGAATACCGAGGACAGTGTGTGTCCATGCATGTTTATCGTGACTTCCGAGGACAATGTGTGTCCACATACATATTTATCGTGAATACCGAGGACAATGTGTGTCCAAATATGTCCATTGTGCACACCGAGGACTGTGGCCTGATGGGCACCAATGGCAACTTCCTTTGAAATGCGAAAACAGTGTGTTTGGTTCATCCTAATAAGTGCATCTGTGTGGTCTTATGTGTCTGTGATAATTCCTGCGCCGAGCCCAAACAACCTATCCCAGCTGATGGGAAGATTCCTAAGCGTAGGACCGTCATTCTAAAAAAATCATGGATTCGTATCCTAATGTTCGCAATCGTGTGGGAGGGAGGGGGAATGAAAGCAAGGAAATTTACCCAATTGAAAAGCTATTAGATTCTTGTAACAGTTGAGCGAAAATTGTATGGTATTTACATCACTGAAGAAGGCTTAGATATATCGCTCGATTATATCTATATGTCGTTTAAATCACAACTGTACTGTAAACCGAAAAGCGTCCGAAAACCACCGGAGGACTAATTATCATGTGCGCAAGCTGTACTCTTCTCAATCTCCACGTCTACGCTCCCTCCTGTGTCTTTCAGAGAGGCGTTGATTAACAGAAGCGTGGTCAGGATTCCATCCTAGGTATGCCACCAGCCAAGAGGGCCATCTGACCGTAGAAGATGAAAGGTGAAAAGCCTGTCCCAAAAAGTTTTTTCCTTATGCGTAGAACGTGTGCTTTTCTCGATAAGGATTTCACTACAATTTGTAGCACACTCCCTATTTTAGTGAATAGTCGTACAGTTGTTTTGACGTAGGGTTTGAGCATTTTCAGTAGGATATGCAGGCATGCGATTACGCTTGACGTGGGATGTGCTGGCCCTCGCCCCGCGGCCATTGCTATGTCAGGTATGTCGACGCTACTGTTGCGGGCCAGTCGTCCGATGTGAGCTATGTCCAGTGCCCTATCCCTGTTTTTATATCCACTTCAATTACATATAATCGAGACTAATTGGAGTTGGTTGTGCTGTGGGAAGCAATGGTCCAAGAATCGCAATGATAAGTGTCGAGGAAACTTTGCCAATGCATTTCGAAGTAAAATATATCCTAAACCCTGAGTAGCATCGTGAAGGTATCAGCTACTTGCGGTTCCATTTCAATTCGCTATAACCAAATATTGAGGAACCATTTTCCCTTACATCCTGACGATTAGCTGAGTGAATTCGGTCACACTGGACCAGGGGCGTCGCCACCGGGGTGGGCAGCGAGCGAGGGTATTTACCCCCTGCCCTGTGGAAGACGGCGTTCCTGACATCTGAGGAGGCCCCGTGCCGGAAGCGCACAGAAAAGTTGAAGTGCTCTCTAGAAGAAAGGCTTCACACTGAGGGTCGCTACCATCCGCTACCATCTGAGATAAAAGCAGATATTTCTGTTGGAAGTCCCACAAAGCTTGAGAGATTTTGACAGCCTTTCAACCCACTTTTCGGAGGGAGTGAAACACAATGTATATCGTCACACACCTTTGCGGAGGTGGCCCATGAGCCTTCGATATTTGGGTCCATCATCGCTTTCCTCATCATCCTCCATCCTTCATCATCCTCCATTCGACATACGTGCCCGCGGTGTGGAAGGGCTTAAGTCTTCACACATTTCTGATTGCAGGCCAAAGCTGAAAACCTGGAGGCAATCCAATGCGCTTCCTGACTCAACCACCGCGCGAAAGAGGCGGGAAAAGTTTCCTCTTACTGTGAAGGGGTGGGAGGGGTGTCGCTCCCCTGACCTTTAAAGAGGCCCCTGCTCGGTAATACACAAAACATTTGAAGTGTGGTCTTCATGAGACGGCTTCAGACTGAAAATCACAACCAATCAGACACATAATGTAAGTCAAAGCTAGTGTTTGTAGTTATCTCCACAAAGATCTCAGAGGCTTTTGTTCAAGGTCCTCGCTTTTGGGATCCTTGTATTTTGTGACAATGTGAAAGAAGCCATGCGTGCATTGGTGGAATATTGCATGTATTTCAGGGATGCACGCCCTTACATGCAAGGGGGCGCTTCCTCATTTGGTTCCATGTTAACAATCACCGGGCCCAAGGTAGGGGCTCACAAAGATAGGATAGGTACCCGTCTTAAGACGAGTAGCCTCCTATTTAAACATTTTATTTAAGGTCACGATTACTGACCTAAGGTCCCGATTGGGACCTACTCGCTGGTAACACTCAACCAATGACATGCCAACAAATTAAACCCCACGGCGAAGCTCGTTTTGACTGGTGTCACAGCAGTTGCCTCGGTAGTTAAATAAGTCAACTAGGACAAAGATATACCGTGATTTGCTTATTTAATACATGTCAGCCATGTTTCAGGCTAGTTATTCCATGATTAATTCGTGTCCACGGAAGTCAAGTACCGGGTTCAATGTAGGAAAAGCTGAGATGAGATGTGACAGTATATTTAGAGCTTTGATGAAATGGATTCATAGCATCCATGTCAATTTTACAAAACTGGTTTCACACATCCACACATGAACAGACATGCTGGGCACAAAACAAACACTGTTCTTCGACACGGCACTGCTGTACCTACTACACATCGAAGATGCGTCATACATCCTGCGGTCACATCACACCATTAGTCTGTTATGATCTGATGGGTGCCTGACATCTGATGGGACATGATTTCAGCTACTGTTGGCCCGATATAGAAAGCTCCAGAGCGAACGCTTTCCGAGCATGAGGTAGCTCAAGCCGGCTTTCTCTGATCGCCCGTGCATGGTAGGCGGACACCGTGGAGATCTACGATCCTTCCACGCAGATTTCTGGCGCATTTGGTGCTGTCAGGAAGTGGCGCATAAACGCAAGGACATGTCTTACGTACGCTATCAACTCGTCTCCATCCCAACTCTCGCAACACCGGAGTCACATGCTTAACGTCGGCCTAAGCCACTCACGGTACGAGCACTAAAATGGATGGCTTTCGGTTCTTCTGTGCTGCAGGGCAGCTTCTCCAGGCACCAATGCAGTATCGAGCATGCGGAAATATTTTTGCTTCGATGAACATTCGCGTTGTGCCTTTGGGCACCCTGTGGCACATCGTAGCCAGGCCGACTAATAACATGCGACAACGTTCAACGACTGCGGGGATGTGCTTGTCTTATGTAGATGAGGACTGATGGTGACACCTAGGATTTTGACACTGAGAGATAAATTGAAATTCCGTCGCTTCCGAACTAAGCTGAAAAGTTTCATTCCGAAAGTTGGTATCGAATAATGAACAGGGCTGAAGTAGAGGACAGGACATATCATTATCACTGGATGAGGGAAGGCCAGGTAAATAGCAATGCGTAGTATGGTACAGTCACCAGGATATCCTTCCCCGATATACACTGGATTTAACGATTGCTATGTGTGGAGGGGTATGCAGCAGGGGAAATGCAGAGGGAACGTCCACCCATCCCGTCGACGCATTAGATGAGCTTTTGAGGAAAACGACATTTTCTGGTTAAAAGGCAATTAGGCGCTCCACAAGGGTACGTCGAAGGTACACTTTTCGAAGATTCAGTAATATACTTGCTGCGCACACGCACGGTTGTCAGACGGCTTGGAGCAATATTTCATGTATTATAAAGCACATCCAGAACGCACCAGTCGTTTACAGCCCTTGTTGAAATAGACGCACCACGTGTCAGCCAGACTAGCCGCGCCGGCACAGCTACGTGCTCATTCGTCCCACACGGTTAGGACAAGTCGATTGTACTCGACGACTGTGCCTGACTGCGCCTGCACCACCGCCCCCGCCACGAACCTCAGATCAGTGCCAACGTTGAGAGCCACAGTCACCTGCAACAGTTGGATTGTCGTTAGGCACAATCCTAGAGCTAGAAAGTTCTGCAGTCAGGGACCACGCTGCAATAATCCATAGTTTCTAGATACCAAATGCCAGTGGCGAGATATATGACGTCAATTCTTTGTTAGTTCACTGTTCCCACCTTCCTTATTATGGAGCATATCCTCGTGATCAGACCTGATAGCGACGTGAAACTTTGCGCCTTTGTAGAAGACAACATACCCTGCAACATATTCCATGGATAACCAATTTTTATTCTCACCTAATCTCGGGACCTGACTCGATGTGACCCAGATTATTGTTGCGCTTTCGTTGGAGAAATATCTGCACATAAATGTGCAAAACAGGTAAGTATTTCGATGCCTCGGTCTGACAGCTCTCAGAAAGCATAACCCTAGAATGAGACTTTGATAAGAAGTCTCATTTTAGACGAGAAAACTAAAATGAGAAGCGCTGCCGACTTTGACCTCGCCTAGCTCATGTGCTGGTCATATGTACTGCCCCTCAGGGAATGTATTATTGTCTTTATCCCCAGAATTAAAAACGCAGCAACACATGGACACCATAGCTTGCTATCCAGTGCTTTCTTATCCAGTGAGTCCGACAAATGTCACGTTTGCCTTGTAGGCACGAATTTGAAGAATGTTCACCGGATCCTTCATCATGCAGCGACGAATATCTAACCCGGTGCACCTTTGGACATAGGAAAGTGTATCCCACTGTACCTTTCAGCTTACTTCTATAATCATTACGGTTTTGCTACACATACACAAATTAGCGTATTTAGGGGCCGTTGGGCCGTGCCCCTCCATCCCTTAGGCGCAAAAGGCCAGTTACTGGCTAACAGGGCGCCGAATGCGCCCTTTTGTCCTGCAAGTAGTGTGCCCGAAGCTTGGATGGGTGTCCCAGATGGATGAAGGATGTCTCAGGTCTCAGGTCTCAGGTGCAAGGTGTGGGGATGGCCCAGTAATTGCGAATTTGAGCTCTGGATGCAAAGGTCCGGGGTTCAACACTGGCACCGCTCTGGATATTTCAGAATCCCGCGGCCCACCGGCGACACAGTGTGGGTTCCGCTATTAGGCATGATTGTGCATACAGTGCGTCGTAAACCACCCAATAAGCAAAAAGGTACGAAAGTGTGCGCCGTGGATCTACACTATGATCCCAATGCCTGTAGCCGCTTTCATAAACTGAGAGTGCACACCCATGATTGCATTATTTTTCAGGTTTTCGGTCGGTCCGAGCACTGCTCTCTCATTTACCATGTGTTTGGTATTGACTATATGCGATTGATAATTGTCATATCTATATTTCGGTGGATTATTTTAAACCAGGTGTGTATGCTTGACTAACGAAATTGTTTCCTTCGTTGTGAAGCTATTGCAAAATCATGTATTTATGAGATGATCATGCCATTAAGTATGTTTTTTCTCAAAATTTAATGTGGGGTCTTTGAGTCCAGTGACTCCCTGTGCTGCGAAACACTGACATAGGAGACCCGCGGTTCATACTTTGATAAGATGATATGGCATCTGGCGTCGGCCGTGGGTGTCGCATTGGGCCACCGCAGGCTGAGCAGGGTTGTACTGGTGGTGCTAATGTGTTAGGTGTCGTCTGCAGAGCCCTGACCCATGACCCCGAGCGGTGGGGCGACGAGTGGGTTGCTTGTGGGAAATTGAAGGGGGATGCTGGTCTGCCTGAGCCAACAAAGCAACTAATATTATTAATGGCTTGGCTGGTTGTCTGTCGAATCCAGAGTACGTCGGTTTACTATATAGGTATTAGTGCCACCGTCAGTGGCCATAGCCTACATCGGAGGTGGGCTGAACGTAGCGGAAGCCTGAATTATGAATAGCAGAACGTTTGTTGTTCTTTTTTCCAGAAGAATCGACGCACCGAAACGGTCACGGCAAGGACATGCATATAGTGCATTCAGAAGTGGCAAGCACGGCGCACGGGGCCGTTGTTAGGGAGGGGGTCCGGCGTAAGGGGTCAAGTTAGCCTCGGAATAATTCCTGAAAATGTGGAAAGTTCCATAATTGGAGTGCAGATGTCTCCCAGAATACTTCTCGAGGTGAGAATGGGTGACTGAAAAAAATAATACCCCTTGTTAAATACCTATATACTTTTGCCTACTATTTTTGTTTCAAATTTCCAGATGCCCTTGAAGTATGAAGGAGAAGTTCCCTTGAGCATTGTAAACTTTTTGGAGGGCAATTGGTATTATTGTGCTTTGGGGCATTCACGAGACACGTTTTTTAAAATACATTTTAAACCTCCGTGAAGAAAAGAAAGGGGCTAGAATTGGTTAGGTTAAGTAAGGTTCTAATTTTTTTCGGAGTTGGGAAATAATATAATTTGTTTGGACTTTTCAAAAAGGGTTCCATTGCGTTAGGTTTTTAATGTCATATTTTTAAGAACGATGCATTTTTATTTAACCATTTATAAAACAAATCCTTACATGGGATGCTAGGCTAGGTTGGGTTAGGTCATGTTGCAATTTTTTAACCCTTAACATCATTTGTGTATACTAACCTCACTCGACAGTCTTCAATTCGAAAATTCTGGTTGGCACCCCAGCCTCTTTGCATAATTTCAAATACGCCACCGGACGGAAATAACATATTGATAGGAACTGGAAGTATGTCAGGGAGATTGGTTGGTACCGCCCCGCCATCTGACTGGTCTCCATTTTAACGGAAAAGGCTCGTCAGATGGCACGTATTTGATTTCCCTAATCCTGTTTCTAAAACTTCTGACATTTGTGTAAAAGCATGACAATCTATGCTTTTCTTTCCTATCCTTCCGTCCCCCCCCCCCTCTCCACCAACCACCATGACCTGCCTAGTCTTATGACCAGGAAATGCCTCGAAGGAGCTCCTTACACCTACTATTGAGCAGTAAACACACAACCAAGTGCATGCCCGGCTCCATGCCGTCCTTAGTAACAAACAAATACAATAGATGCTAGCAATCTGCACATCTTCGCAAGGTCAAATAGAATTTTGCGCGCCGAAAGCAGCCACTGTTTCATGGATGCTTTTTGATTTTGGGTCTCCCTTAACAAAATTACGTCTGCATTCCTGCTTATCAGCTCTACTCACTTTTTGTTCAAAGGAAGCCCACCTAAAGCGGGCATCTACTATCGACATGCCATAAAATCAAGGTAGAAATATACTGTCTACTTTGACACAAAATTCATCCGCACAAGTATACAAATATCACCCCCTTTAGACAGAGCCTCGCTATCTAATCATACACAGCCCAGGCCCTTGAGTACCACTCGGTACTCGCTCCCAACATTGGAGAATTGGAGGATTGAAGGATTAATGTCACCATACTTCTACTCCGAGTGTTAACTATGCTGCCTCTCAGGGTCTTGCATGCTTCTACAGCTTCCTTCGACATATCACTGCCTACATCGTTAACTTCTACAATGAATCATACTGTTGCATGCAGCACAAATACTACTACTCTACAATTCGCAACGATTCTAGCCTAACGCTACTACTCTACTCCAGAACCCCTTCTAGCTAAACGCTCACATTCAGAAACCGGGTTTGGGGAGCAGTAAATAATTTCCGATTTCGAAGGAAAAAAATCTTCGTTGGATATGAACATGCGTCGACCCTGTTTAAGACCCGATATATCATATGCTTAAGGCCTGCTATATCAGGAAATGTCCTTAGAGTTACAAAAAATTTCATTTTGGTGCAAATTTTTGGTCTAAATTCACCAATGGGGGAAGGGACATGTTCCCTTTGGCCTCGCTGGATCCGACCCTACGGGATCAACTTCTTTAGCTTAGGCCCTTGAGAAATATGCACGAGTCTGACTAGCTAATTTATTGTTACAAAAGCCACCATTCAAATACGTAACCCTCGAGTCACATCAGTTATTTTTCTCATCATGAGAGAAATAACTGCTAACAATGGTGCGGCCAGAAACTTCTTAAGGGGCGGGGGGGCGACCCCGAAAATGTGATGAAACACAGGACGCTTCCGGCGCGCGAAGCGCTTCGTAAATTTCTGGTTTTCCGTGATTAAAATCCCAACATTTCTCAATCCATCGTATTTTAGGGTGCTAAGGGTGTAGTGGGAGGTGGGCCCCGCCCTGCCCACACTATCGGATAAGCCATTGACTGCTAGCTCTAGCCTGCTCGTCCCTCGAAGCCCCTTCCTCACAGACGCTCCTGCAATGATCTTAAGACCTGAAACTTATTACTCGTCCAGGACGGGGTTCTTCTCCCTTTAACACGATGACCGGAGAAAAGGCGGAATCCGTGCACTACTGTTCTGTTTCGACGATGTCATGCATGAACAGGGATATTGTTTTGATTGTCTCACAAATTGATAGTACATCCTACGCCCAAAAAAAACTTTTGGAGATCGCTCGTAATTATGAAAGCTGCGGGCATGGCTGGAGATACCGGTCAGAGAGAGATGGGATGGGCCACTGGTTTTGCAATGGTTGGGTTTAAGTGTTAGTGTCTCACTTTCCATTTTCAGTAGTTTGAACATATGTCCCGAAAATAAGAACCTGGACCACCCCGCCACTGGTTTGATCACAGATTTCCAGTCTTGAATGCGAGGTACAAATGCTCCCGAACGTCGTCCAACCGGCCCTCCGCCCAGTTGTCATGTGTTCAAGGTCACAAAGGCTTCGCTGGCATAACGGCTCGACGCGCCGGAGAATCTCGACCTCATTTGATCCTACCGACCCCCCCTCCCCCAAACCCAGGTTAGCGTTATGAGATAGGTTTTCGGGTGCGCGTGGTACACCATTCTGGTAGCTGAGAGCGGATTTCGCTCTCTTCCCCGGTTTGGTTTTTCGTCTGCCGTCCCCTACCCAATTGTGATGGGGAAGAAACTCGGTGACTTTTTCTAACTTTCTTCTATAGTCGCAAAATTTTAATCGCGTGACTACATCACAGGCGGCACCAGGGCAAATATTGTGAGGCACATCTGACGGATTGTTGCGAAAACGTAGGAACAGCATGCCTAAATATCATCATCGTGTTACTGCTCAGGTGATTGTAATTTGTAATTCAGTTGCTCGCATTATCTTGTTTACCTACAAAAATGCCTATTTTGAGCCAAATCATGTCAGAGGCGAATCCAGGGGAAGACAAAATTGGCAACAAGCGACCGGTTTTTCTGAAAGCGGCATCATTACGTTGCCGTTATAAAGTTTGGAGGAAGGAGGAGAACAAACGGTAATAATGCGTCACAAGCAGTGACGGAGCCATAAATGTTCCCAATGGCAGATCCAGTTGATGACGAGAAGTATTCAGAACATGCACAAATACGCTCAACGTATCTTCCAGCCAAAGACATCCCTTTCAGAGGAAAAGGCGCCCCATTGAAACGAAAAGGCACTCCCCGGAATCCTCGAGATCACCCCCACCCCCACCCCAAGCTGCCCGACCAACGAATTTTGCCGCCGAATGAAAAGATCGAACTAAGCACCTCCAAGGAAAACATATCCCCACCTGAGAATTCCTGCATCAGCCTATAATCAGGGTCATTCATAATATGATTCCCTGGTGACTACTTTGCATGCGTGTTGATTTCTGAAAATGATGGGGGGGGAGGAAAATACACGAAGGGAATGTGTAGGCCGAAATGGATTGATTCAGGGCAAACTCCATAGCGTCATATGTTAAAAGTTGAGAATATTGAGAATATATAGACCCATACGGCTTTACTTTTTCTCCATGTTTTCCTCCTGACTTTGCTATTGTAAAAAAGCCCATTTCGACATCATACAAATATAGATATCACCGGCAAAATTAGCTTGAACTATTCAGTTTTGAAATCGGCCCAATAGATTCCGAGATCTCAGGGGGACAGTTTTGGAATGCCCTCCCCAAATCTACAGATTCAGGTCTAGCAAAACCATACCGTAAATGGGTTAAGTTAATTTGGTACCAAGTGTCTTGTCACCTTCCATGGGCTGCTATTGTCCCCAGCTCCATTATAGCTCCATTATCTCCTACACCCACCTACGAAAGTTTACCATATACATTTTTTTCTCGCAAATTTATGGATACATATCACTGACTTTCAGTACAAACTCAGAATCAATATGTACATGTGGCGACCCAATTCTGATATTCAAACGCTTGCATTCTTTGGTAAGATAACTTACCATACCCATTTGACTTCTATGGGTTCGCCAATGGTATAATACACAAGTT